>PVKZ01002388.1:43873-230964 GCA_004027375.1 Macroglossus sobrinus
GAGTCATGAACAGGAGGGAAGTAGATCGCTTTTGGGCTGAGACAGTGAATTACTGGGTGATTCTCCCAGCTTTACTTTCTCTGCCTCTGCTGCTGTGGAAGTGTATGTTGACATGAAGCTGCTGTCAGTCTAAGTCCCTGAGAGGCCCCCACCAACCCGTGTTGTACATGTAGTAAGAAGTTTGAGGATTTGGGGGCTTTGTTACCTTAGTATCACCTAACCTAGTTGACTGACCCACCAAACCATGCCACTGCCAACACCACCCTGCAGCAATTTCTGCAGAAAGAAATGTAATCCAAACACAGAACCTACATTATGAAGTCCAGCTCTAAGGATAAGATCATGGGAAATCTCTTTTCTTCCCTTACACCTAGCCTCAGAGGTTATGGCCTTTTCCTTGTTACTTTAATTTTTACAGTAATAGTAATAGCTGCCATTTATTGATTATTTATTATGTGCTAGGTACAGGGCTAGGCTTTTTACATATAGTATCCCAGATACTCTTCCAGGCAACTTAAAAACTGCACTCACCAACATCATCAATTACTTATTTGCTAGCTGGATGGGTATCTGGTGGTCCTCCGTGATACCTTTGTGGCATGTCTCCCTGACAACCCCAATTTCTTTTCACCCTATTTACACTTCGATGTGTTAGGTGCTGTCCCTGGTCCTGGAGAGAGAGTAGTGAATAGGATGAACATAACCCTACGCTCATGGAGCTTAAAATTTAGCGGGGCAGACAGATGAGTCAGCCGACGATTACCACTCTGTGTGATGCGAGTTAAAATGGTGCTAAGATAAGGAGGTCAAGGAACCCTTGGAGGAAGCCCATAACTCAACCCAGTAGCGTCAGTGATCTAAAGAATGGGAAGGTGAAGGTGAGAAAAAAGAATGATCCAGGCAGAAGAGACAGCATTTGCAGCAGCTTGGAGATTGGAGGCTGGCTCAAAGTAGATGAGAAGTATGGCTGGGAGTTGAGCAGAGGAACATGGAGAGATGAGGCTGAAGAGTTAAGCCAAAGCAGATCACGTAAGAACTCAGAAGACTCTAATCTATAAAATGGGTATAATAATAGCACAATAGAGTTGTCTGAAGAATTAAATGAGAAAATGCATGCAAACAGTGCCTGGCCTGTAGGTTATTATTCATTCAGCTGAAAGTTTCTCCCATTGTGACCTCTTGCATATATAGCTCCATGTTGGCTATAATCACATTCTGTTACACCTATGTAATTATTTATTTATGAAGTGATCTCCCAAATTGAGAAATAAAACAATCGAGAGGAAAGAGCATATCTTAATTCTGTTTGTGTTTCCTTGTTCCTGGCACAAAACCTAGTATATATTAGGCACTTGGCAAGTTCAGGCCAAGGACAGAATAGTGAAGAGCACAAACATCAAAGGGGCGAGTCGGGCGACAGGACATACCACATCAGACCACAAGAGGGCGTGCTACGTTTCTACCGGAGAGCCAGGGCTGCTGGGGAAGAGTGGGCTTCCAGGCTCCCAGCACAAATCACCCTCCAGGACCTTCCTCCAGGGAAGCCCAGGGCGGAGAAGATTGCTCTGGTCAAATGAGCTAGAGAATAATAAAATAAACTTATTTTGAAAATTGCATTCGTAGCACTGATTGTAGGGGTTTTCTCCACCACTGCTGGTCGTTAAATCAGAGTTTTGACGCTGAGTGTTTTTCAAGCGGAAAAGCCTTTCCCCGAACTACTTGGATGCCAATGGAAGTGGGTGGTCTGCGCACCTAGATGAGGGATTATGTGGACTTGCATCCTGATCCTGAAGTTTGCGAGCATTCAGTCACTGCCATCCGGACTGGGAACCCCCTGAGGGAGAGTAGGTCGGGATCAAGACAGGTGACATAGGGTAAGCAAGTGAAGGTGATTCGGGAAGGGAGTGAGGAAAGTGGAAAAGGAGGAGGAATAGCAGGTCTCTGGAAGGGAGGGGTTAATCCGCGTTGGGCTCAGAGGGGAACCCAGCCGAGAGTGCGGGGCAGGGAGGGATCTCTTCGCCGCCTGGCGAAAACAACTCGCGGCTCTGAGCCAACACGGGTTAAAGGGGAGGGACCGGGGAAGCCACGTGCCGAGGCTGGAGGCTATTGGCTGCTGCAGAGTTGTTTGTGAGTGGCCATTGGCGGCGTCGGGGCGCCGCCTCCAGCTGATTGGCCGGGGCTTGGAGGACTGCCAGGGCCGCGGAGGGGAGGAGGAGGCCGAACCGCGACGCCTGGCAGGGCTGGGCCGAGCCGAGCGCCAGAGCCACCCGTGCCTGGACCCCAGTCCGAACCCGAACCACGGTGCCGCCGCTATGCGCTGGGTCCGCGCGCTGCTGAAGAATGCGTCCCTGGCAGGGGCACCCAAGTACATCGAGCACTTCAGCAAGTTCTCTCCGTCCCCGCTGTCCATGAAGCAGTTTCTGGACTTCGGTACGTAGTGAGCAGAAGGCGTCTGGGCGCCAGGACCCGCGGGGGTCTGAGTGGAGCGAATGCAGGGGTCCCGTCCAGGAAAGATTAGCACGGAGAAGACAGGCCCTGAGTGATAGGGAAGGGTTACTTGAAGAGGTACAGGAAGGGAAGGGTTAACAGGGAGGCAGCGACAGCGGAGCCTGAAAGGGCTATGGGTACCCTGGCTGAGGAGACTCTGGACTGGACTATTAATGGGAAGTGGGGGGTGGGGACCCTAAGAAGGAGGGATCCTAGGTGTCTTCTTGGGTTTTGTCAGGGGCCTTGGAGAGTCATTCAGGCATAAAGGGTCCTGATGATAAGACTGGGAAACAGAGAGGAAATGGGGGTGGGGGCGAGGATGCTGGTGGGAGTAACAAGGCAGCGTTTGGAGGTATGGCCACATGAAAGGAGACCTGGGCTGGGCATCCAGGGGTCATTTGTGGAAGGGGTTCTTTCAGAAGATGCCCAAAGGAGAGAGACCCTGATCAGGATACTTCCACCCAATGAAGGAGCCGGCTGGACCCAGTGGGCAAGGACACTTGAAGATCAAATCCCCTTGGGCCTAGATGCCTGTCCCCAGCTAAGCAGGGAACCAGGGCACCATGAGATGGAGTCAGGCAACTTGTACCCACCCTTGGCAGCCCCTGGGTTCCTAGGCCAGGAACACCTTACACAGCGTTCTGGGGGGAGCTCTGGAGCAGGAACAAGGCTGTGCCAATGTGGTGACTGAAACAAACATTGTGTGGGATTTGTCTGTCCACGTGGTATTTTCGTGGTGCCAGTTGGGGGTTGAGGGTGCCCAGGTCTCTTCAAGTTGAGGAGACATTGCCTGGCTCAGGTTACATCTGCGTCACTGGTGGGAGGGGGCAGCCAGGACATAGAGCACCTGTTCCCCTGGACTTGGCCACCTGCCCCCTGCCCTGTTTGAGCTTCCCCCATGTGGGGAAGCCACCTCTGCCCACTTCCAACCCGCAGCAACTGTCCAGTCCAGACTGGACCCCAATTACAGAAATGTCAGAGCTGGGAGGGGCTCACAGTAGAGTGTGGCCCACTTGCAGTACAGTGGGGAAAACTGGGACCTTAAGAAAGATGGTAACACCTCCTACGTGACAGAGTTGGAAGGAGAAGCTGGACTAGAACCTAGGTCTCCTGACTCTAGCTTGTGGCTTCATTTAATTCTCTACCTCCTCATTCTGAAGCTAGGCCAAGCACCAAGTTATTTCGGTTACCATCCGTTGGCCCTGTCTGCCTCACAGTTGGGTGGGTATTAATGCAGGGATAGCTCTACAATGGTCATCAAGACCAACCTGGGTGAAGATGGGCTGAACCAGAGATGGCACTGGGAGTCTTTGGCTACGGTGGTCCAGGCAGAGCTCCCTTCAGCCAGGGCCCAGTCCTGGGAAGGGATGGTTTCCCCAGGCTGCTCTGCCCACCTAGATCAACTCCCTCAAAGTGAGTGTCTGCTAGGAGGGAAAGAGAGAAGTGAGGTAATTTAGGCCAGAGGCAAATCTAAGTGGGTCCTGGATTGGCCCTGCACCCTGTGGTTGCAGGAGAGCAGGTTCAGCTGGGGGTGAGGAGAGGATGCAACCCTCCAAAGGGTTAGGCAGTGTGGTGTGGAGGGTGGAGCACTGCAGGGCATTAGGGGAACTGCCTACTCTGTCACTTCTCCTCTGAACCCTCAGGAAATGGAGGATTTAATCAACTTGACCCCTGAGATATCCTCTGGTTACAGTGGTTTGCAGCTCTATGGGCTCATGTCTCCCTCTTTCCTACCAGGGTCCAGCAATGCCTGTGAGAAAACCTCATTCACCTTCCTCAGGCAGGAGCTGCCTGTGCGCCTGGCCAACATCATGAAAGAAATCAACCTGCTTCCTGACCGGGTGCTGAGCACACCCTCGGTGCAGCTGGTACAGAGTTGGTGAGACCCCGGCTAGATCCCTACACCTCCGCTCCATCACCAGATGCCATGGGCTCAGAGATGGAGTCTTCAGGCAGGAACAGGCACAGAGGGCAGGCATAGGGAGGGTGAGGAGTTGCCCAAGGTCAAGCAGAATGCTAGGCCAGAACAGGAACAAGGTCAAACCCTTAGCCTTGTATCTGTGGAACAGCCCTATGCCTACCACCCTCCTTTCTCTGGAAACCCTGGATCCACCTAGCAAATCATTTTCACAGCCAAAACCCCAAATAAGGCTGATGTCAGCATTGACCCCCAGCCCTGGTCATGAAAACCCAGCACTAGTGGGACAATATTTACTTGGGGTAACTTTGTGGGAAACAGAAACAGAAAGAAACAAATCTTCAAATCATATAATATGAGCTACATGTCAGACTGTTTGGATGTTGGAAAACACTCATAGACACAGGACCTACCCCTAAAGAGCTTTGGAGGGCAAAGACCAAAAGTTTATTGCACAGAGCAGCAGTAGCAGAGGAAAATCCTTAGGGAAACTCACTTACGAACTCCGTCCAGGGTTCAGTAATTGGATGACATTAGCTCACGCCAGTCACATGAAGAATAAACAAGTTTACCTTGTAACTGGGCATGTAAGTAGCTAATCGTGGTTGGTCCTTAGTGGCACCTGTGTGGAAATCTTTTGCTAGTTCTGGCTGTCGGGAGTGTGGTCTGTCTGTGGTTTCCTTTTGGGTTCAGCAGCACCAGCCTGACTTTCAGTTCAATGTCATGCTAGGGGAACCCTTGATCTCAGGGGAAGGATAAAAGAGGGCAAACTAAACACTATGTAGACAATGGTAGGAGCAGTGAGCTGCTGGAGAGTTAGTTTTATTTAAATTAAGAATCAACAATTACTTAAAAGTAACATGGGTTAGGGTCTTTTATCCTCGTTGCAGAAGTATAACGTGTTCACTTTGATATTTGGAAAACAGAAAAGGAGGTAGAAAAGAATGCCAACCACTACCCTCTACCCCATAACCAAACACTATTAAGGCTTTGTAAGGTTTTATTAGTGCCCTTCTACATTTTTTTCTATGCATGAACCTGCACATGCATGACTTGTTCTTATTAAATGAGATTTGGGAAGGAAAGTGTTTTGTACAAGGCTAGGCACATAGTGAGTGCACAGTGAATATTAGTGGAATCAGAAAGTTGTGGGGAAGTTGAAATGGACGCATGAAATGGTCATGTTTCACAGGGCCTTACATGGTACCTAGGTGAGCCTAGACCTAGAAAGAAGGGAAGGCCAAAGCACCTGCTTATGTAAAGATGTGGAGGCAGGAAACCACTGACTAGGGTATCCAAGTGCTGTTAGTGAGAGCTAAAGGTGGGATGGAGGGACAGAGATGACTTTCATGTAACCCAATCAGGTCACCCCTTCCTAATCCCTAGTCCAAGATCTCTGAGCTCACTGGCATTTCCCACTATGGGGCGGTTTGGAAGTCATGGGGATGAGCCAGAAGGTGCCATCTGTTCTCCTTACCCCTCCTCCAGCTCTGTCTGGCTGATTGACTTGGCTACCTCTCCAGCTGGTCCTTGACTCCAGGACATGGCTTCTCAGGCCCCTCCCTGGACACTGTGTTCCTGGGAGAGCCAGGGGAATGTGAGGAGGGTGGGGAAGGTAGAGCAGGGAGCTGCTGAACTGCCTGTGACACCCCTGGGCCCCCTTGGAGTCTCTTCCTGAAAATCGGTAACACTTATCAAGGCTTGGCCTGACTTATTCTTCTCTCAGTAACGTCAACCAACAGTGGAAGATGTTAGGCAAGAGAGAACACTTTCCAATGGATGATCAACTTAGAGGAAAGCAGGCGGAGGGCTTGCTGAAGCGTCTGAGATGCTGAGGAGACAGCCTGCTGAGATTATTTCCAGAATGGGCATTGGCTGCAGCAAGAGGCACTGAGGTCTGAGGGAAGGAAGGACTTCCTGACAGAGCCAAGGTGGCTGCCTTGAGAGAGTGCAGACCTACTTCTGCAGAAGAACCTCCTGCCAGTTTGGATGGTGGAGGCAGTGGAGGTGGGCAGAGTTTATATGAGAGGCGGGAGACAACCTACCAGGGATCCCAGCAAGAGGGCCACTAGTCTCAGAGTCTGATGAATAAGGAACAAAACCTTTTCTTTAGAAAACGGAGAAGCCCTGTGCAAATGATAGTAGCAGCATTGGTGGTAGTAATTATTAATGTGTAGTAATGACTAATGGAGTTTGCACTCAGCCCGGGAGAGGCACTAGGCAGTGGTGCAGGCAGCAGTGCAATGACTGATGCATCACTTATAGATTCACTTGCCCTCATCAGGTAGAGTGGGGGCCCACATAGTGCCTAGGGAAGGCTTGGGCCTGCCAACCTCAGCAGTAAATAAAGCCACACATGATTTGCTTGGTGAGATCTGGAGCCTCTTCCCACTTCAAGGTAATGTGGAAATCCCAACCCTTCCTTCTGGGGCTTTGTAGCCAGTCCAGTGCCCTGGATTTGGGAGACAGGAGAGGTGAAATTTGGGAGAGGAGAGGGAGGAAGCATATGCATGTGTGTGTTGGGGAGGTAAGGGAGAGAATGTGTGTATAGGAGTAATGTTGAAATGAGTAAGCAGTGCTGGGGCGGGGGACACAGGTTTGTGCAGAAGCAGGAAGGAGCGCTAAGTGAGTGGGGGAGTGAGTGTAAGTCTGTGTTCCTGTGAGCATGCACCATGCACCAGTGTCCACAGCTGCTAGGCACAAGAAGAGTGAACAAGATGATGGCTGTATGAGGAAGGGAGAGGTGACAGACATGTCTCGCATTTGGAAGCATAAGGGTGGCAAGTGTGGGCACTGAGCCAGGCTAGCTTGGGTCCCATTGCTGGCCCTAAGAGTCTACTGAACAGTTCAACTCCCTGTCTATAAAATGGGGTTCAGAGCAGTTGCCACTCAGAGGAGATGATGCAAGTCACTAGTCTCTCCTCTGATTATGTAAACAGTGGCTGAGGGAGTCAATGGGAGGATTTGGCTAAAGCCCCAGCACCATGCCTGGCAGAGCAGGTCTGGGTGCCAGGAGCCTGCATGGTGATGGTGGTGGAGCCCTCAATAGGCAGAGTCTGGGGTCCACACACCTTGCTAACATGCCAGGGAGGCTCCTGTGAAGTGCTCCATATGGCCTCCCAAGCCCCTCCCTATGACCCCTGCAAAGACTCTATTAGAGACAGGAGTGGCTGCCATTGGATTCTACTCTGTAACTCTCCCTTCACTCTCCATTTTTGGGAAGCATATCTCTACCAACCCCACATCTCCTTCAGGCTGTCTTCCTCTCCTGAAAGGAATCAGGGTTGCCCCTTCTGTGTTCCAGCAACACTAGCTGTCAAAAAAAGATTCTGTAATGTGAATCCTACTTTTCCACTGACTTGCAATGTGAAATCTCTGACTCCAGGTCACTGCCCCAGAACACAGCACCCTGCCTTTCTCTTCAAGAATGCAGCCTCCAAATCACACAGCCTGGGGTGGAATCCCAGCTCTACCACTGACTACCTGAGTGATCTCAAACAAGATTCTTAGTCTCTCCGAACCTCAGTTTCCTCATCTATAAAATGGGGATAATAACAAGGCCCACTTCCTAAGGTTGTTGTGAAGGTTAAATAGTTAATATGTGGACACATTTAGAACAGTTTCTGATGTACAGTAGGCCCTCCAGATATATTTGCTTTTGTCATCATCATCATTATCATTACCACATTGTCTAAGAGAACCTCTGCCATAATCACATCATCTTTGGCCTGGAGGTGCTGCAGCCTAGAAGCCCAGGACATCGCTTGTGTTTATAATGTTCCCCATGTTTTCACATCTAGCAGTGGCATTTGACCCTTAGAAACAGCTTGAATCTCCATTTTCCAGACAAGGAAGCCAAGGCTCAGAGAGGCCACGTGGTTTGACAAGGAGTTAAGTGTCTGCCAAAGTCAAGCATGCTGATGCCACACCAGAGGTCTTCCACCACGTTCCAATCACTTCCAAAACAGGGTTCTACTACATCAAGTCTATCTAGTTGAAATAATTGATCAGGTTTATTTGGAATTGGGAATTCTCCACTTGCTCACAGCGATGTGGGATTTCCACATTACTTTGAAGTGAGAAGAGGCTCCAGATCTCACCAAGCAAATCGTGCATGGCTTTATTTACTGCTGAGGTTGGCAGGCCCAAGCCTTCCCTAGGCACTATGTTGGGCCACCACTCTACCTGCTAAGGGCAAGTGAATCTATAAGTGATGCATCAGTCATTCCACCACTGCCTGCAGGCCTCCCATGTCAAAGCTCAGTTCTTTCTCTAACCCTCAGAGGGGTGTGCAGCCCAGGAGCCAGCATGGCTCCAGCCCCAGTGTCTCTCCCTTTAGGAAAAAGATCTGGCCCAAGGGTGAGACCTGGTGTGCTAGGCCCGTGGGTGGGGGGGCTTCAGGCCAGGGCTGGGGTCCCCTGGGGAAAATCCTTTTCATCTTCTGCTCTTCCTTCCAAGAGAACACCCAGGACCACTGCCCTGTAGAAATGGTCCTGTGAGGGAAGCAGGCAAGGATTCTAAATATTGCTTCACAGTTTTGGACTCTGAGGCCTGAGGCTGGCAGCTCTCCCTATACCTGGGCTGGCAGGTACTGCCCATTGCCAATCCATCCTGGTGCCCTTTGCTGTACTTCATTGGCCATGTGACTAGTCCCTGTTTCTGCCTTCTATGGTTCATTAGGCAGCTATGGAGGGCTGGTGCTAGCAGTTAGAGCACTCACCCTATTCCTGGGCACTGGGACTCCAACTCCCCTCATTCCCAGCCAAGCAGCACCAAGCTGGTCAGGGCCTCCTTGCTCCAACCAGCTCCCTCTCTGCCTGCTCCCTGGATCTTGAGAAGGGTTCCAAGGCCCCCATTTTCCAGCTGATCAGCAACCCTTCCTATCTCTACCTGTCCCCAGCGTTGCACACGTGCAGGTTCTCTCCCCCAATTCCTTCTCCCTCCAAGAATCATGTGAGCATGAAGCTTTATCCTGGGCATGATAAGGGAACAAGAGATTGGAGTCACATAGGTCTGCAAGAGATAATCTCTGCCCTGCAGGTTAACTTTCTCAACTGTAAAATGGGGCTAGCAGTAGCTCCCACCTCACAGAATAATGGTGGAGGGTAAAGAAGGGGAGCAGGTGGGCACACAGCAGAGCCCTGGCACAAGGCCTGTGCCCAGTAAATTCTGGCTGCTACCACCACCATCGACATCAGAGCATCACCATTAGGACCAGAGCAGTTGGCCATGTGGTGTAGACTTGGCATCAGACAGACCTGGGTTTGAATTCCAGCACGGCTGCTTACAGTTTGTGGCCTGGGGCATATCATTTGCCCTCCCTGAGCTGGTTTCCTTGTCTGCAAAAAGGGGGAAATACTGTAGGTCCTGAAAAACCTTGTTTTATTCAATGTCATTTCATTATAATGCTGATGAAATGCTATAAGAACTTCATTTTTATTTGTATCAGTTAGCCCATGGTAAAATTGGTTGTGCCATAGTCGTTTTATTCTTAAAATTAGTGTTAAGTGAGGACTTATTGTACTGCATGCTTATAAAGGCTGCAGAGAGAGAGACCCTGTGTAGACTCTGAGCACAGGTGGGCACTAACGGCCACTATGTAAGTATTGGCTGTGTTATTCTCCAGGAAGATGAGGTAAGGCTTTAGGAATGCCACTGTGATTGCTGGGGCTGCAGGGGTGGTGAGGAGGTGCTGGGGGCGGGGAAGCTGAACTTTTCTGTTCACTGGGCTCTCCTATCAGTGACTGTGCTGCCTCCTCTTGGATGCTGTACTGAGCCCTGGGTGGGGAGAGCAGGCAGGGCACACCAGGCCTGGAACAGCTCCATTCTTGCCATTGGTGGCTGTCCAGAGCATGACAGATTAAAACATGGTGTGATTCAGAGCCTATATTCAGTATAGCTTGGAGGAGGGTGTCATGTGCTGCCTGGGGAGTCAGAGGATGCACTCAGCTGTTGACGATGTTTGAACCACTATTCATAACAAGAGCAAACATTTAGAGAGTGCTCACTATGTGCTAAGTACTGTGCTAATTATCACATTTAATCCTCACCAAAAAGCAGTGATAGCAGCAGATATAAAACCCTCCTTTTTCCTGATGAGGAAAGTCAGGCCCAAAGAGGTTCCATGACTTACTTAGGACTACACAGCTCAAGGCGGAAAAACCAGGACTGGGACCCAGCAGAGCCAGCTCCAGAGCTAGCTCTCTCACCCTCTTCTCTCCTATCCTAAGCAAGAGAGGAAAGGGCCTTTTCTAGAGAGACTGTTAGGCCCCAAACTCCCACCTCCCACTCAGGGCTTTGGGTAGCCACTCCTTCCTGCTGGCTGGAAGTGTTACTGTCAGCTCTCCTGCCTTCCCCAGGAGAACAGGCTGTGAGCTTGGCATGTTGTCAGGGAAACAGTGGGTGTTTTGCTCAGGGGGCCAGGGGACAATAGCTCCAAGTTGGTACCAGCTGCTGCCGCAGGTAGGCCTGAATCCCTTGCAAAAGCTGACCCCCTGCTGTCCCTGAGTACAGGGTTTCCCAACTCTCCCTTTGGTTACCCAGCTTTTTTCTACGTCTTGGGGAAACTAGTCTCCTGACCAGGCCTATAGATGGAGGGGCAGCAAAGAACTGCTCATTCCTGCTGGGCCCTTCAGAGTAGAGTGAGCTCTTGGGCTTGTCAAAGTCGGGTCTGCTCACCCCACCCTGAGTCCTGCACATCCACCATTTAATCCATTCCCTAGGTGGATTTCACAGCTCCTGCTGCCTGGCCCGAACCCATTCAGCCCTGGTTGGGGCTGTGAGGCTGTCATCACTCTGTGGAAGCCCTGGGCTGGCCACTCTGCCAGCCGTGCCTATGGCATGCAACAGTACTGAGATCTGGTTCCATGATGGGGCTCAGGGAGGTAGAGTGACTTATCTTAGTCAAGTCTCCCCTGTTCCATCTGGGCCTCAATCTCCTAATCCTTGAAACCTCATAAGTGGTATTGTCTCCAAGGCCCTTCTAAGACTCCTATTCTAAGATTCCTAAGCAAAGGTGCTCTAAGGGGGACCAACACATTAGAGGTTTTCTTGCATAACTCCCTGTGTTGTCAGAAACTCACATACAGATGACATGAAGTGAGAATTTGTGATGTAGCTTGTCAGCCAGCACAGCTCTGTGTGGTGCCCACAAGAGGGGCAGAACCAGAGTGATGGCAGCTGAATCAGGTGGGAAGGGGGCCTGGGCTAGAGCTGAGGTGATGTACCTCCACCCCAACCCCCTGTGCACAGGTATGTCCAGAGTCTCCTGGACATCATGGAGTTCCTCGACAAGGACCCTGAGGACCGCCACACCCTGAGTCAGTAAGTGAGGGCCCTGGTTGGGGGAGGGAGAACAGGTATAGATGAGTGACATCTGTGGTCACAGACCCAGGGGCAGAAGTGCCAGCAAAATGGAAGAAATGACTCCTGCCCTCAGGGATATCCAGTCTGAGTGGGGAGACAGCCCCAGCCCTCAGTGTGCCCTGAGTCTGATAAGGAATCCATGCCCTGCCCCTAGGGAGCACCCAGGCTATCAGGGGGAGTCAGGGTGGGCTTTGCTGTGTGTACGTCTTTGGGCTGGGAAGGGTCAAGTGGGTGAAGACACTGTAGAGAGGTCAGAAGTGCAGGAAAATGTCTGAAGGTGTCCCCAGGGTTGGGCCTGGGCGGGGCCCAACATCAGCTGTCCCCTGCAGGTTCACTGAGGCCCTGATCACCATCCGGAACCGCCATAACGATGTGGTACCCACCATGGCACAGGGCGTGATCGAGTACAAAGATGCCTATGGCGATGACCCCGTGTCCAACCAGAACATCCAGTACTTTCTGGACCGATTCTATCTCAGCCGCATCTCCATCCGCATGCTCATCAACCAGCACAGTGAGCCGGGCAGGCGGTCAATGTCGACATGAAATTCATTGTTTTAACTGTTTGCAGAATGCAAAATTATGTCACGTCTTTAAAAAGTGTCCAGTGTGGTATTCACAACTTTCACTGGAGTGGTCCGGTTAGAGGAGAGAGGGTAGGAGGATGGGGCAGGAGGGAAGGGGCAGCAGAAATAGAAGTGGAGAGGGGAGAACCCTGGGGAAGAAGGAGAGCAGGGCAAGCTCTGCGGCCCTGCCAGCAGCACCTTCCTTCCTACTGCAGCCCTGATCTTTGATGGTAGCACCAACCCAGCCCACCCCAAACACATTGGCAGCATTGACCCCAACTGCAGCGTCTCTGAGGTAGTGAAAGGTAAGCTGTCCCCATTCTGTGAGCTTGGTCTACCGAGGAGCCCGGCGACCCCTCCAAGCTTACCTTGCCAGAGGGTGGAGGCCATATCCTTATGGGTTTAATACTGGTGATGCCCAGTGTCAGTGCCAAGAAGACTGCCTGCTGCGTGGGCCACCCCATTTCTCTGTTCTCTCAGATGCCTATGACATGGCCAAGCTCCTGTGTGACAAGTATTACATGGCCTCACCTGACCTGGAGATCGAGGAGATCAGTGGTGAGTGAGCAAGGCTCTGTGTGCATGTGTGTGTCTGTCTTTCTGTCTGTCTTTCTCTTTAAGGGCTGGGGACATGGGAGAGCAAGGTGAGTTGGGGAGTCAGGAAGTTAACTATTATCTGGATAAGGGAAAAGCAGGGCTGTTATTGTATTATCATTAATATTATTTATTTGATAAATATTTATTAACAATAAGCAAGGTCCTTGACTGAATTTTATTCATCTTTATGCTGCCCAGCACAGGGTCTAAGATTTTTTTATTCATTGATCCATTACATATTTATTGAGCTCCTGCTACCTACAAAAGCCCTGTGCCAGAACCAAGAAAAGACATTTAGTCCCTAATACCAAGAAGCTCTCCAGGCTAGAGTGATTCTTAGGAAGCAGGGTGCTGGTTTCAGAATCACCTGGGCAGCAACCCTCCCGTCTCCCTCCAGATGAAAAAGCTCTCCAGGGGATTCTGGTATCCAGGTGGGTGCTGGTAGGCTGGATATAGGATAGATCGATGCTACTTGAATGGGTGAATGATGGTTAGTTGGATCCATAACCAGTGGATGAATGTAAGAATGGATCTGTACTCTGTGAATAGATAGATAGATGGGAAGGACAGATGTTTGAATAGATGCATATATTGAAGGACAATTGGATAGCCGAATGGACACCGAATGGGTAGATAGAGGAAGTAATGGATGTTGAATGGACACAATGGGTGGATGGACGGATGGGTGGACAGACAGACATTGTATAATGGATAGATACTATATGGATAGATAGGTGACTGAATGGACACTAAATGAATGGATAGATGGATGGATGAATGCTTGGTGAATAGACGAGCAGATTGATGGACAGTGGACAGTGGTTGAATGCTGGGTGCTAGATGCTGAGTAAATGAATGCTGAATGGTGACCTCTTGATAATTTCCTGATCGTTGGTCTTGACTTCCCCAGCAGCATCCAACTCCAAACAGCCAATTCACATGGTTTATGTCCCGTCCCACCTCTACCACATACTTTTTGAACTCTTCAAGGTGAGGAGGCTAGGAGATGGTCCTTTGTTGGGGTTGGGAGCGGTTAGGGCTAGGCTTCTCTCACTCATCTCTTACCTTTTTCCCTCCACAGAATGCCATGCGAGCAACCGTGGAAAGCCATGAATCCAGCCTCATTCTCCCACCTATCAAGATCCTGGTGGCCTTGGGCAAGGAAGATCTGTCCATCAAAGTATGTGACCCTTGACTTTGGGGGCTAGAGAGAAACGGGTTGGGGACTTCCCTCCTGCCAGGAGATGAGCTCAGAAAGACCCTGGGGATGAGGAAGACCAGGAGAAGGTCAAGGGTGTCAAGGGGTAGGGGTGTGTGAAAAACAGGTCTGGAGAGCCCCTGATGTGTTCCATCTCCCCCAGATGAGTGACCGAGGTGGGGGTGTCCCTTTGAGGAAGATTGAGCGACTCTTCAGCTACATGTACTCCACAGCACCCACCCCCCAGCCTGGCTCTGAGGGGACTCCATTGGTGAGATAGCTTCATTCCAGCTCCCTTCCTGCCTTCTAAAGGATTCCTCTGTCTCTTCATCTCTTGTTATCAAATTGTCACTCTTCCCTTTATCTTGCTTCCTTATCTCCCATGGTCTCTCCATTCTTGTGTACCTGTGTGATATGTCTGTCACCTCTCTGGAGGCCGGACCTCCCTGCTCCTCCCATCTCTCTCCAGCCTGCAGCCCCCTACCTATCTGTGGGTGTCTGTCCATCACTTTCCCACAGTTCGCCCTCTCCCCTCTATCTCCCCACAAAGTTACTTCCTATCTTTTGGTGTTCAGCTCATCAGCACCTCTCTATCCATTCCCAGCAGAGCAGGCAGCACTGGGTTTGGAAAACAGATTTAGAGGAGTCCTGTGACCTGTCCAGACCCCCTGGCTCTCAGGTCCCAGCTCCTCTCTTTTCCCTGCTAACTCCCCCTGCCCCCACAGTGCCTCCTCAGCCTTCCTCCCTTCCCTGGACTGATCATCTTCATCCCATAGCCCCCATTTTGCCTCAGAGTCTTCCTTTTCTCATATCCCTTCCCACCCCAGTTCTGGGAATACCCCTGCCTGATCCCAACTCAGCACTGCTCACTCAGCACATCTGTTGCTGCAGCACCAGCCTCCTCAATACATTTCCTTCCTGCCCCCTTGCAGGCCGGCTTTGGGTACGGGCTCCCCATTTCCCGCCTCTATGCCAAGTACTTCCAGGGGGACCTGCAGCTCTTCTCCATGGAAGGCTTTGGGACCGACGCTGTCATCTATCTCAAGGTGAGGGCTTCTGTCTGCAGTGCCCTGCCAGGGGGTTTGCTGACAGGTCAGGCAGGTTGGCCTGTTAGGTTTCATTTCCATCCCTCCAATCCTTTCCTGATCCCTGACTGAAAATCAGAACAAAGATACAGTTGCATGACCCCCAGATGCTCCCCACTTGGCAGGCAATTTGAGGAAGTGCATGGTCCATGATGAAGACCTCTGTTCAGGGGCCCCTTGATTTGTTATACCAGAAGGAAGGGCAGATCATAGAGAATTTGTCATTTAGCTTGGGGGAAATGGAGGCCCCTTGACCCTTGTTCAAGGTCACAGAGCCCAGTCTCCTTGCTTTCCCTCCATGATCCTTTGAGTGAGCAGGCTCCTTGAGTAGATGGGAGCAAGACACAAAAGGAGAGACCCTTTCGAGGGTCTTCCTGGGCTGGGGTTGGTAGTTTCAGTGTCTGGCACCTGGCTGGACTGACATGTGGGCCATAGTCAGTGGCCACCAGATGGGGCCAGGGTGGTCTGCTGAGGAGGAGGTGAGGCACAGGGCAGCAAGAGAAGCTGAGCCTTGTACTCTCCAGGCCTTGTCCACGGACTCGGTGGAGCGCCTGCCCGTCTACAACAAGTCAGCCTGGCGCCACTACCAGACCATCCAGGAGGCCGGCGACTGGTGTGTGCCCAGTACGGAGCCCAAGAACACGTCCACGTACCGTGTCAGCTAGGGACACCCAAAAGGATGGACTGCTGTCTCTGGGACCGGCCACCACGGTGACCCTCCTCATCACTGCCCCCAGGTGGGAGGAGGCTCTCCCTGATGACCAGCTTGTGTCTGTGGAAACCACTGCGGTGACCAGTCTGTGGTGACCCCTAAGTGCCAATCTCTCTCTCCACGGTGACCCTTAGGTGGTCTCCCCAGTGTCCAATCTCTGTGGGCAATCTCTGAGGATTGGGGGATGTCTCCACCGTGCCGAAGTGTCCCAAAGATACATTTCCGTGGAGGTCCTCTCTGAGACCAGAGCTGCCACTTTTCTGCCAGGGGTCTTGGGTCCCCCTTACTGCCCTCCACAGCCTGGCCTTCCAAGCGGACACTCCTGCTTGCCTTATTCCCTTAGCTCACACAGGCACCCCAGCCCTGGTCCTGCATCAGTGTTAGAATGTGACCAGGTGCCCCCAGGTCTGGGCGGTAGGTAGGGAAAGGGGTTGCACCTTTGGATCCCTGGTCTGGGGCCTGGTTCTGCAGCCCCTCCCTCCACCCTGAGCTTCAGGTCAAGGTTGGGAGGGAAGGAGTTCTTACCCAGAGCTCACCCCTAAAGCTCACCCTTAAAGCAGAGTTACCTGGGAGGACGCTGAGGTCAGCACCCAGCTAGGCTGCTTGAAGCCCCACAGGTGGCCCCAGGAGTGTTTCTGCCACCTCCCAAGCCCTTTCCCGCATGTCCTAATGTGCATACACCCACCCACCTGCCTTACACCTACACCGCCTGCCTGAGCTTCAGACCCTAACTCCCATTGTGTATGGACACATGCGTGCTTGGGGTAGCTTTCTCCCTAGAATGCTCTGTGTCCATAGCTAGTTTTATAGCCCTGAATGCTCCTACCCTTCCCCTTAGCACACAAGGGGTTAAAATTGTGTGCTCCTCCCAGTGGCTGTGATGGTGACAGTGACATCGACAGTAAAGAGGAGATCCAATGAGAATTCAGCCTGGTTGCTTTCCTGTGGGGAGGGAGATCCACACTGTACAAACAAACGTAGGCAGACTGCAGCCCCTGTGACCAGCATATGATGTGCTCGGAACACAGCCCAGCTCAGTGCATGACTCTGTGTACCACAAGCACAAGTGTAGGCATAGCCATCCATTCAGAACCCCTGACAGCATGGCACCCAGTGACAGACGTGTCCCTCCACCACACTCAGGGCACAACACTGCCCCTGACCCAGGCCGATCCCCCACTGGGACAGATAGAAAGGTCACTGGCACATCATAAGTGTTTATTGAAATAAATTGAGTACTGCTATCCCCTTCACATGCAGGTTGGCACCCATATAGCTCCTGATAGTTTCAGGGATCTGGGTGCCTTCCAGTCTCCCCACTGACCCCTCCACCGGGCCCAGATGGTGCCGGTGCCCTCATGTCTCAGTTTCCCTCTGAAGCCCCTCTCCTAGCACAGACAGCAGAGAGAAGGAAAGGGATGGGTCCCAGGGACAGAAGTGGCCCTCAAGCCACAGGCCTTGGGCAGGAATGAGGGGAGGTGGCATGCACTGGGTCCTGTCTACTGCTTCGGGCAGATGGGAAGATGTGGAGGAGGGCTTCTCATCAGAGGCCTCCTGGCTCTATCAGTAACTCTGGCCAGTGCTCTAGAAGCTGGCCCAGCTGCTGGCCAGCACCGTACCTGAATGTTCCCTCCCTAGGACAGATGTCATCTGTGAGCTGCTGGGACACACTCCACCCCTCCTTGTAGTCTGTGAACCAGTCTGCACTGACTTCCAGTTCTGGAGTCCACTGAGGCCCTGCTTGGGACCAGGGCAATTGGGAGAGGGTTGGTAAACCCTTCCAATCTAGCAGCTTCAGGAGACCTAGATTTGCTTCTGTTTCGCTAGGGTGAGAATTCACCAGTTCAGTCACACCTAGGCATTAGTAAGAAATGTCTTTTGTCCCTACCAGCTCCCAAGTTTGTGCTGTCCACAGGGAGAGCTCGGGTGCCCTCTGAGGGAGCAGCAGGCGGAGTGGGCCTAGCTTGGAAAGCAGGCCAAAGCCTAGCCTGACTGGACTCTAGGTGGGGCAGACCTGTAGGGATGTCATTTCACCATTGGGACTACAGGACAGAGAAGGGGAAAAGAAAGAGAGTTTCATCCTCCCTTCTGAGGTCCTTGCAAAGAACTCATGGGATAGCCATGCTGCTTTCTCTGCTCTCTTATTGAGGCAGACTGGGAGTCTACCCCGAGTGCAGCTTGCCGTAGTGCCCACCAGCCTCCTTGGGGACAGAACAGAGCTCTCCCTCCACACAGCCACCTTAGAGAGTTGGAGAGGAACAACTCCATCCACCGGTTTCTGCCTAGATGCTCAGCCACCTCTCTGAGCCCTGGAATCCTGGGACCCCGGCCTTGTCTCAGGGCCTCTAGAAGGTCGGCAGGCAGGCATCCTAGCTCACTGCCACCCCAGCACCACCGTGGCCTGAGGGCAGAGGCTCTGGTCTCTTTGCCCTTTTCCCATGATCTGCCACCTCCCCCAGGAACTTCATGCCAAATGAGTCCTTGAAATCGATTTATTACTGGGCCCTCTCCCTGGCGTCTCCCTTCCTGGAGGATCTAGGTCCAGACAGACTGACAGGGTGAGAGAGGGCATGTACCCCCTGAGAGCGTGGGGCCAGGCCAGCCCAAGCTTGGTGCCCAGGCCCTGCCTCCCTGATGAGGCCTGTGCCCTCTGTGCCTGCCTCACCCTCCCCTAGCTCTTCTTGGCCTCCTGCTCCCTGCGCCGGAGCTTCTCGCGCTGCCGTGCAGCCTTCTCCTGAGCCTTACGCTCCTTCTCAGCAGCTGCTGCCAGCTCCTTCACCTTCCGCTTCACCAGTGCCCGGTCATGTGAGCTGCTGAGCCCCAGGCTCTAGGGGAGGAATCCGAGGGTGAGGAAAAGCATTCAGGAACCACCCCCAGGTTCTTTGTGCCCTAAGCGTACTCTCTCTCTGGAGCTCTGCCAGTCCTCTCTGAAATGTAGCCTCTGCCTCCCAGACTTACAGATAGAGCAGGACCCTCAGGGCAAGAATTTGGAATGTGAGTGGTTGGGAGAGATGAGGATGGAGAATACCAGGACCTTTGCCAACCCCCATCCCCCTTCCTACAATCTTTGGCTTCCATTTCTCCACTTAGGATTTCAGTCTTAGCATGACCCTGCAATTCCCCTGAGGCCCAGAGATGGAGAGCAATTTGCCCAAGGTCACACAGCTGGTAGTTGGGGAGGTCCCTCCCCATTCCAGAGACTTCCTGGGGGACTCTCCTCTCCACCCCAAGCAACTGAGCAGAGGGTAGGAACAGTCCAGAAACCTCCCAGCACAGAGATCAGAGCCCTCCCTGCCCCCAATCTCTCCCTACTACAACCGGCCTCCAAGACTAAGAATCAGACAAGGTGATTAATAAAGGAGAGACCTGCTTGCCAGGAAACCAGGAGTCTTATCAGAGTCAAGAGTCAGATGATGTGCTATCCCTGGAGACTTAGGCTGGAGCTTGAAGGTCAAACCAAACTGAGCTTCAAGTCAGATTGAGGACCCATGCTAGGGTGCAATGATTAGGCCAAGGACTTTTCCTAAAAGTCAGAGGTCAGGGCAGTGGCCTCAGAGGGAGTGACAGGTCAGGATGAGGGGATCCTAATCATTGAAAATTGCCTCAGGCTCTGGCTGTGTTGGGGCCCTTCTACTATGACCCACCTTCAGCTTGCTTCCATCCAGCTGCAGAAGTTGCAGCCCGTCCACCTGCCGAGCGGCAAACTCAGCAGCGTACTGCTCCAGGTTGAGACTGTGTAGCCACTGGCCCACCTGCTGACTGGTCCAATGGTGGACAGTAGGGAGAGGTTCATCCAGGAACTGGGGTGAAGACCAAGGAGAGTAAGGTCGAAGATGTGGCCTTTGCTCTGCACACCTGGCAGAGTCAGAGGCCAGGGCTTGCTCACCTCATCTGAAGACTGGGACAGCGTGTGGTAGGGGTAGGAACACTTGGCCTCCTGCCGGGGACCACTTGGAATCTTGGGGCTGCTGCTGGGGGGTGTAGAGTCATCACTCAGAGTAGATTCCTAGACAGGAGAGGGTGCATGCCACTGAGGAGAAAGCTTTCCCCCCAGCCTAAGAGAATACCCCCTACCCCACCCACCCTCATCTAGAAGGAGATGAAGTCCTGGACTAGGTACAAGCAGTTGCTCAGTGCACCCTATGCATGAACCTGGAACTGGGCAGGCACATATGACATGGTGACTCATGCAAGGCTTCAGGATCTGAGGCCTCTGGGAGGACATGGGGCTAGAACTGAGCCAGGCAGCATAGTTAGTAGGACTGAAGGAGATCTCAGACTAGATGTCAATTCCTACAGGCAGTCAATCAGGATTCCTCCAGGCTGGGTCAGGTGTCCTTGCCTTGAGCCTCCCCACCATGACTTCTAACGCCCTGGCTAATAAGTGCCTGATTAAAGGTCCTTGTCCTCACTGGACTGTGAGCTCTATAAAGGCCTGAGCTGTGTTTATTAACTATAGTAGCCCTGGGGCTCAGCATAAGGGAAGGAAGAAAGGGAGGGCATGCTAGGAGGGAATAAAGAAGGACATCTGAGGTCAGCAGGGACCTCTTCTCCCCCGAACTCCCAGTTTTTCCTCTGCCCCAGCTGCACATAAGGAAAAGAACGACAGAACAAGCATTGGGATGGGGGTCATAGAGAGCCTGGCAACTCGATTCATGCACAACTGTGGGCAAGTCCCTTCTCTCTGAGCCTTCATTTAGTCATCTGTACAATGGGGGTGGACACGCCTGCTCTCCCTACTTCACTATGCCTTTGTGAGTGTAAAGCACAAACATGCCTTTGGAGTTTTATAAACTGTAGAGTTCTGTGTGAAAACAAGCAGACACTCATTGTTTCTGTTATTCAGTCTCACTTCTCCCACAGGGTTGTGAACACTAGCTTGGCTGGGGTCCTACTCATCTCTGTATCCCCAAACCTTAACCCACCACACAGGTAGCCCAGTTCCTAAGACAGGATGTGGGGCTAGCACTGAGCCAGGCAGAAGAGTTAGTAGGAATGGAAGAGACTTCAGACTGGGTATACACTAAGGGAATCATAGTGTTCACTGATGTGCATTGAATGAAACAGTGAATGAATCAACAAATGAACTACTCTAAATATGAATGAGTGAACAAGTGAATACATAAACTCATGGATGAATGAATGAATCATTGAATGATTCTATAGATGGACAAATGAACTCTAGGAATGCCTGGATCCTAGCCTGAGCCAGAGTGAAGTATGCCATCATGTCACCTGAGCCTGAGAGCCAGTATAGGGGAAAGAAGGCCACAGACTTACCTGAGAGGCTGACTTCTTAGGGCTGAAGCTCTCATGTTTAGGGGAGCAGGCAGGGGAGGTGGTACTGCCAGAGGATGCCGAGCCCTTGCCACTGTCTGTGAACCAGGAAAAGGGCAGGAACGGGGAGCCCCCTGACCTGCTGGATCCCTCCACTGACTCCCTGTGGAGAGAGCACCCTGCATAGGTGTGGGCACCGAGGGGAGAGCTGGGCCCACAGGGAGCTATGGGCAGAAGCCGTGGCTGAGGTGAGATGGGTACCTCTTACCTGCTGCCCATGGACAGGCGGTTGCTTCCCTTATCCTTCCGGCTCTTGCTAGTGGATGCTCGGCGTAAGGTGACCCTGTGGGAAGGGCAGGGAAGTGGGGTAGTGCTGCCTACTGTGCTATGCTGTACCCCCACAGCACCAAACTTTTGGTTCTGGCCCCTCCTCCTCTCACCCCAGATCCAGGAACTTTCGGCGAGTCTTCTTATCCAGGCCGATGGTGGGGCTGGCAGGCTCAGGTGGGCTGGCATCCCGGCTGTCATCTTTTGGGAAAAAGGGAAAGAGAATAGCCTGTGTAGTGGCCTGCCTGCTCATTTAGCTGTCAGTGTAAGGTGGTAGAAATTCTCTCGAATTATACAACCTGCCTCTGGTGCCCTTCACTAGCTGTGTGACCTAAGACAAGTCATTTTAGCTCTCTCAGCATTCCTCATCTCAAATACAGAAATAACACCTGCCTATTTTATGGAACCTAATCAGATGTTTATAAAAACCTTATACAAACCATAAAAGGTAGGGACCACTACTATTTACTATGAATTTTACCTTGGCTTACTTCTAACCAGCCTTCCACTCTTGCTTCACATGTCACCTACTCAGAGAAGCCTTCCAGGGTGCTTCCAACTAGGTCTTTTCACCCTGATGGGTCCTCTCCCACCACTGTGCACTATACGTTTCTTGTATAGCACTTACTACAGCTTGTAACTATGTATTAAGGGATGATTTGATTGCTTTCCCCCGAGAGTATAAGGAATTATTTCACTGTTCTTCCTCGAAACTACAAGGGGAGAACGAGAACTGCATCTGTTTGCTTTCTGGTGTGTCCTGTGCCCAGCAGTGTCTGGCTCTTCATAGGCGATCAGTAGACGAATGAATGAAGAGTGGTGTTAACACCCCTCTTCGCTCCAAACCACCCTGTCCCAACTTGCCCGGCCCAGCGCTTCTGTGTCCCCGAGCGCTCCAGCAGGGGGCGCCGCGCAGACCCAGCTCACCCTCGCTGTGCGGCTCCGCGCGCGGGTGGCGGCGCACGAAGCTAGGCGAGCTGTCGGAGGAGGGCGCAGAGCGCGGCGGCGAGCAGGAGGCGGCGGCCAGGCCCTCGTGCGAGGCGGCGTTGTGCAGGGGCCGGTATCGGGTGAGCGGCGAGGGCGGCGGTTCGTCCTCGTCCAGGCTGCGCCGCAACCCGGGAGGATCCAGGCAGAACGAACCCACGGCAGGGGACCCCGGGCCCGAGTGCAAAGGCGAGCGCAGCCGGTGCAGGGGACTCCCGCAGCCGTCGGTCACCTGCGGGAGGGGACAGCCTGCTCACCGCCAACCCTCCTCCCCGCTTCCGGGAGGGATCGGAATTTCGTTTCACCCTGTAAACTGCGCAGAAGCCTCTGAGCAGGAAGCCGGGACTCCTGAGCCCTTCAAACCC
This sequence comes from Macroglossus sobrinus, assembly GCA_004027375.1. Classification (NCBI taxonomy): domain Eukaryota; kingdom Metazoa; phylum Chordata; class Mammalia; order Chiroptera; family Pteropodidae; genus Macroglossus; species Macroglossus sobrinus. The sequence continues at coordinate 66,755 of PVKZ01002388.1, forward strand.
CAGGTGGAGGAGGCGATGGGGTGGGGATGGGCAGTGAGAGGTGGGAGACAAGAGACTGAGGCTTTCAGTCACATTAGATTGGGGTTGAATTCAGCCTTTTTCACTTACTGTGTGACCTTGTTACCGAACCTCTCAGAGCCTCAGTTTCCTCATCTGTGAGATGGGGACGATAATCCCTTATTTGAAAGGATGGAATGAGTCAGAAATGAACACAGCTAATATTTATGAGCATTATTATGTCATAAGCCTGGAGTGTCCTTTCCCTGGAAGGTGGTTTGGAGAGGCGAGAAGGGTGGATGGGGTATGTGATTGGGTAGATTTCCCCAACCTTGCCTCCGGGCCCATCGGAGCCTTCGCCATCCTCTGCAGAGCTGGCACTATCCCGAAGCCTTGAGCGGGAGGGCCGGTGTCTCCGGCCCTTGGCCAGCAGTTGGGCCCGGGCTTTGTGTAAGCTGCTGTCCAGTCTGACTGTCTCTGGTACAGCCAAGTCCAAGTCTGCAAACCAGGCAAAGGGGTCAGAGACCAGACACATGAAAACAGAAATCCCAGAGATCTACCCCAAGTAGCCACCTGCACTCACACCCCAGACATTCAACAAATGTTTCCGAGTGCCAGGCACTAGGAGTACAGATGAGATGGGAAACAGGGTCTCTCTCAGTCTGTGGGCGAACCAGACATGTCAGCAGGTAAATAGAGCAGTGTGATGGAACCTTGCATAGGCAGAGGGCAGGACCACCCCTACAGAAAAGTAGGGGAGAAGAGAGGAGAGAAGAGGAAAGGAGGGGAGAGGAGACGAAGAACTCCTCACAGCCTCCCTGTCTAGGTCACCATCACCTCTTGCCTCCTAGCTGGCTTCCCTCCTCCTTCTTTTCCCATTTACAGTCTATTTTCAACACATCCACCAGAGTGACTCTGATAAAACATGTCAGGTTGTGTCACTTCTCTGCTCAGAACCCTCCAATGACTTCCATCTCACAGAGTTGGAGCCAAACGAGGTCTCTCGGTGGCCTTCCAGACTGAGTCGGTGCTGCCCTTACCTCTCTGAGCTTCTAGTTCTCTCCTTCACTCCAGCCACTCTGGCCTCCTGGCTCTTCCTCATGCAAGTCTAGCCTGTACCTCAGGGTCTTTGCACTTCCGCTCCTCTTTCCGGCAAGGCTGTTGCCACAGACTTCTGCATGATTCTAGCCTCACCTCTTTCAGGCCTTGGCTTAAATACTTTCTCTCACTGAGGACTTGTCCAACCACTCAATCTATAATACCCGCAGAACCCTCGTCCCTATTTTTTTCTATATTATTTAGCATTACTGGCATACTATATATTTTACTTATTTTGTTTATTGCCTCTCTCTACCCATCAGAATGTCAGCTCCATGAGGGCAGATGTTTCTCTATTTTGTTCATTGCTCTAACACAGGCATAGAATGGTGCCTGGCACATAGTGCTTAGTAAATATTATTTTAATGAAAACACAGATTTGCCTCCTCACACCCCTGGAATCTGGCCTCTTCTTTCCCAAAGGACCATATTGCCTTAGCTCAGGCCTTCACTAGCTGCCCACCTCCCTTCCCCAATCCCCTCATCCCAGAGCATGGTTTTGGCATCTGTCCATATTTAGCTCCCTGTCTCTGGTCTGCCTCCCCACCCACTTTCCACCAGCGAGGAGAAACTTCCTAAAGCAAAAATCTGACCATGTCCCATACTCTCCTGTTTTTGAAACCTCTTCCGTGTTGGGTGGGAGGGTTTGGAGGTGGCTGTCCCAAAGCCAACAACATCAAGTCCATGCCCCCCAAGCCCCCATTCAAGGCCTGAGGGGCCCAGCCCACACTCTCTAATGTTGCCCACACTCTCCCCTCCAAACAGCATGGTCTTATGTTAAGAGAAGAGGCCCTGGAGCCAGATGGCCTGGGCTGAATCCAGTTCTGCCACTAGCTGGCTGGATGGCCCTGAACAAGCTACTTACATTTAGCTAATGGCTTCCTCATCTGTAAAATGGGGTCATAATAGCAGCACCTTCCTTATAGAGTTGTTGTGAGCATTAAATAAGATAATCCATTTAAAGCACTTCACCTTATGCCTGTGACTTGGTTAAGTGCTCACAGCACCAGCTGTTGGTGGTGGTAGTGAGGACAGTATAAAAACACTTATACCAATACCTGGACACTCACCTCTACCTTTGTTTCCCAATTCCATCCCTATGTTCCTGCTGCTCCCTCTGCTCCATCACTCTCCACCCCTTCTTTGTCCAGCTCTCAACTCCAATGTGTCACTCCCTGCTACTCTGGACAGCTGTACCTGTTCAGGCTTGCCACTACAATATGGTCAGGAATGAGTGTCCCATGCCAGTCAACACAGCAGAGGGTGACACCCTTGACTGTCCACTAAGTCTTATGAGAACCTGGTCTTATGAGAACCCTTATCAGGGCCTAACAGAAGGTAGATACTCAGTAGGTGTTTGACAAATTGAAGCAAAGTCACACTTGTGTGGCCCAGTGCAGAGCAAGGCAGAGATGGATTCCAGATACACCCAGGCACTGATGAGGGTCGCCGATGAGAGTTGTGGACAAGGACAGGCCCACATAGCACTCCTCCCATCTAATGCATTCCTTGTTTAGTCCTGTGTGATTATTACCAGCAACCCTACTTGCCCCTGTGCTAGCATTCAAGCTCCGTGAGGGCAGACACTTTGTCTGGCTTGCTTGGTGCTGCCTCCCCAGGGCCTACAATAGAGCCTGACATGCATTAGGAGCTCATTTTGTCAAATGGATGAAGGAGACAGGGAGTGACTGGAGGGGGCTACTATTTTAGCGAGGTGCCACTGAGGTCTGGGTGACCGTAAAGAGCCAAGAAAGAACAAGAAAGAGCTTTCTGAGGAGCAGGGATGGTGTGGCCATGGGCTTGGACGGTCTGAGGAGCAGCAGGGGCCAGTGTAGCCTGCAAGGAGAGGGAACTGCCTGGCTGAAAGGGAGGGTAGACCAGAGAGGCTCTTACAGTTGTCCAGGGGCAGCTGGTGGGGGCTTGGAGACAGGAGAGTTTCTGTCAAAGGGCTGCAATCTTGGACTCCAGGCTTGAGACCACTGCTCTGGTTCCTTAGCTACCCCTGCTTCACTTCTGGTGTTTCCAGACCCTGGGGCTGAGCTGGGTGAGTGAGCCCTCTGTCCCCTGCCCTCAGACACAGAATCTCCAGGCACTGCCTGGAAGCAGCAAGGATTGAGGATTGACCAAAGAATAATAATAATATCTAATACTTATTGAAGTCTCGCTGTATCGGGAACCACTCTAACTGCTTCACAATTACTAACTCATTTAAACTTCCCCCATAACCCTAGGAAGAAGAGATTCTAGGAATCCCCAGGCAGCCTTAATTTGCCTGAGGGCATATGGCTGGGGAAGAGCAGGCCAGGGCTACATGCAGCCTGGCTTGGGAGGCACAGTTGTAACTATCCAGCCCACTGTATCTCCTCTGAGGCCTAGATGGGAGTGACTTGTGAATCTAACTCCTCATTTTACAGGTGAGGGAACTGAGACTGGGAGAGGAAAGGTTTGATACAGGGTGCAGAGAAAATAGCATCCTGGTCTGTTGGCTCCCAGGCCAGTGCTCTTGCAGTTTTGGGTGTAGGGAGGCAGGGGAAGGAGGAGAGATGATGAGCATCCTCTACCCCTCCAGTACTCGGCTCCTGCCCAGCCACCCTGGGCCAGGGAGAAGGGCCCTTTGCTCCTGACTCTGGGCCTCATCAGGACCATGGTCATCTTAGTTTGGAGGATCTAGGGAGCAAGGTGGGGCCAGCCTCTCTGTAGGTCCCTTGCTCTACCAGGCCCCCTTGCCTCATTCCATCCCTCCCTCCATATCCCTTTCCTCCCCACCGCACCCCTCACCCCCACCCCCAGGGAGTTTCTCCAGCCCTGGGCAGTGGGAAGTCATGAAGTCATGAATATTTAATTGCCTTTCACATCAGGAAGCAGGCAGAGTAGGCAGCTACCTCAGCAGGTCACAGAGAAGGAAAACAGGAAGGGTTGGGGTGGGAGGAGGGGAAATGAAGGCCAAAAAGCCCCAGAAAGGGAGAGCTCTTCTCTGTCATGCCAGAGGTCAGGCCAAGTCTGGGTGGAGATAGAGCAGCTAAGAATCTGAAGCCCAGAGCGTTTCAAGGCTCGGGGAGTCCTAGAGGCAAACTCTCCACTTCACCGGCCCCAGGGAGAGTGAGTGTGAAGCAGCATTCCGCAGGAGCCAGTCCCTGGCTTTGCCTGGCTTGTGGCTATGAGGGCAGGAGAATGAGGTGAGCAGGGGAGGGGGAAGAAGAGAAGGGAAAGACAGTAGAGATGAGGCAAAGGCAAGGGAGGAGAAGCTAGGAGGCTCTGTGGCATTCTACACCCAAGAGCCCCTAGAAGTCACACATACACAAATGTGAATCCTGAAGGCAGCACACATTAGAGGCTTCAGGTGGCTTCTTTCTGTCTCCATCTCTCCCTCCATGTTCTTCCATGATCCTTTGCTCACTGACTCCTCTACCAAATCCCGCTGGGAAACTGCCTTTCTACCCCTGTGTATGCTGGGAACTCTGCCCCACCAGGTGGTCTTTCTCCAATCCACACAATAGAAAGACTGCCAGGGGTAAAGGATGATGCAGCCGGTATGTGCATGCACCTCAGTGTGCATTGATGCTGTGTGTGTTATGCATTTGGTTGCCATGTACACCCGTGCAGAATGAGGTCCCTTATTTATTATTGCCTTAGAGGTAATGTGTGTCACCTGTGCTGGGGAATACAGGTATACAACACAGTGTTAGGCAGTCTGGAGTCCCAGCTCTGCCACTAACCTGCCATGTGATCTTTAAACCAAGTCACTTCAGCACTCTATGCCCTAGGCTCCTTGTCTGTAAATTGGGCACACTTATTAGCATTCTTATGAGGATTCAATGGTACAGTCAGTGCATGTGAGATGGAGGTGCCACCCTAGGACCTGTCATGAGACCAGCACTTAATAAATGAGGATCCTTATAAATATTGCTGTTGTAACTGGCATGTCCACTCAGATAGTGCTGACAAAGAATCAAGATGTAAGGCCACTACACACACACACACACACACACACACACACACACACACACACACACACACTGAAGTCCCCAAGGGACTCCACCCCCCTCCCTCCCACTTCCCCATGCCAGGTGGCCTTGGCTAAAGATAGGACCAAACAGCACTTACCAAAAACCTCATCCACGGGTTCTCGAAACTTTGAAGAAGCCATGACTCAAGAGAGCTGGAGAGAACAAGGGGGAGGAGTGGAAAAAGGCCGTGGATAAGAGGTTCAGGTTGGTGGAGGCCAGGGAGCTGCCAATGGCCTGTTCCTGGCCTCTGGCCTTCCTTCAGAACTCTTCCTCCAGTACCTGGAAGTCATCTGAACCACAGTCCAGATTGTGGGGGTTGGAGCAGGAGACAGAAGCAGAAGGCAGGGGCAGAAAGCAAGTCCAGAATATAGTCACAGGCTGAGTCCTGTGGTAGACCCAGCTGATTCACTGTGTGCCTCCACGCGGGTACTGAACTTTCCCCCACCCCACTCTCTTAGGCCTTTCTATCTTTTGCCTTCCTTAAAACCTTTTAATCATCATGAGTTATCCAACATCAAATCTGGGTGAAATCTTGGAGAATATTAAACCTAATCCTCTCATTTTACAAATACAGAAATGGGAGAATGATTGGCCTAAGATCACATAACAAGTTAATGGCACAATCAGAACCAGAACGCAGGTTATTCCATCCATCCGTCTCCTTCCCTACTTATCCATCCATCTACTTGCCCATCCATCCATCCATCCATCCATCCATCCATCCATCCATCCATCCATCCATTCAGTTCTTACCCCCATCCATCCATCCACTCATCTTTGCATTTATCGGTTCATACCATCCACCCATCCATCTTCACTCAGTCCTGCCTCCCCCCACCCACATTAGTGGTGTGTTCGCCACCTGCCTTCATGGACACAAACTGTTCAGGAAGCTGGTGCTATCAGCAGTAGGGCCACTGTTCTTGACAAAATCACAGTTCTAGACAGACTCACAGATGCCAGAGGGTATGAGGAGTACTCACAGCACAACAGTGGATGGCCAAATCTCTATGACGCATCAAGTACATTCTGGAAAGAAGTGTGGATGGGTAGGGGTTTGGTTTTGTTCTTGTTGTTTTTTGGAGGAAAGCAAGAAGGAAGGCAGGTAGAGAAGCAGGATATATGCAGCTGAAACAATGTGGGCAGCCTTCCTAGTACATAGGAATGTAACAGTCAAAACCAAGGCTTGGGTATTAGAGGGAAAAGGGAATTCCAGAAAAGCAGAGAGTAAGGAAGTTCAAGGACAGGGGCACACTGCATGGCTGGGACTTGATCTCCAATTACTTGCCCAGGCACCAGGCAAGAGCATACATTTGGCAGGTATAGGAGAGAGAGGCCACATACCTCCTGGGGTCTTTTCCAACTCTCCTCTTCTATTATTACACAGACATCATCTCACCATGAGCTGTCCTAGCTAAGGATTCTTAGTCTCCCCACTTTACAGATAGGAAAACTGAGATGCAGGAGATAAGAGGCAGAACAACCTTGACCCTGGTCTCCTAGGAGCCCCTTAGCCTTATCATGGGTGATGATCTGCAGTTTTGGAGGGTGCTCATGAGGAAAGAACACTGCAGGGAGAAAGGTAGAGAGAGGGGAGCTTGTCCATACTGGTTAGATCTGGGAGGAGTTTCAAAACCACCTCCACCCCAGGCTCCATGGATGCTTGAGGTTGAAAATAGAAAATGAGGTATGAGAAGGGGCCAGGAACATGGGCCCACCTGCCATTCTTGAACTCTGGGTGCTAGTAGCAAAGACATTTTAGAACCTCTCTTCCTGTCCTGAAGAGCCAGATGGGAAGGGAGGCTGCCCCTAAGAATAAACCAAATTCTCTCATTCGATCACAAAGCTTCATCTGATCAGGACCCAGCTGCCACCTCCTCCAGAAAGCTGTCCTAGATAGCCCTCCCTCCTCTCATTTGTCTACATAATTTCTAAATCCACCCTTCCCCAACCACTGGGAAATGAGGGATTTTTCATACTTCATCGATTCTCTAACTGGGTCATATCTCCCCTACAGCTGACAGGCACTCCCTGAAGAGAGGGGCCAGTATGCCCACCAAACTAAGGACTCTCTGAAGATAAGATTGGAGGCTCCCCGAGGGCAGTAGTGGTGCCTTCTCTCTTAGACTATCTGAGACAGAGATCCCTGTCGTCTTTTTTTTCCAATTACAGTTGACAGTCAATATTATGTTAGTTTCACCATATGTTCTTCATTCAAGGTCCCAGTCCAGGGTGGAGGTCCTTGTGGATGGAGTTCTCCTTTAAGTACCCTCTGAGGTGGGCTGGGGCTTCCAGTTCACACCCTGCCCAGGCCATCCTGATTCAGCAAAAAATGCTTTCTTTTCCTCCCTTCAACAACTAATTCCCTGAGGTGTGTATAGGGGACCATCCATATACTGTCCCACAGGGAACTCTGGGAAGAAGATATCCAGGAGGTAGGTTATCAGGCCCTTCCCCACCAACCCCCTCATTCCAGAACTGAGCTACAGAAAATTAGACACCCACCCCATGACCCATTCACACTCCTACACACACACACACACACACACACACACACACACACACACACACACACTCATACATATCCAGGTAACTGCCACAGGGTAGAAGTGAACCTGTTCCTCTAGATTCTAATTCTCCTGGGCCACTCCTTCCAATTCCACCTCCTGAAGAAGGAGCACCAAAGGACTTTTGACCCTTCTCTGGCAGAAAGAGAGGCAGGTGAGATCAAAGCTTCCTGACCCAGAGTAAGAAGCAAAGGAAAGAAAGGGGCACAACCCTGGAGAGGGAATAGGGAGTAGGAACAGAGACAGATGGACAGGTTGGTGGGGGGGGCTCAGTCCACAGGGCTGCAGAGAGAAGGAAGAAAGAGCAGAAAAATAGATATAAAGACAGAGTGGGTCCAGGGAAAGCAGTAGTGGAGAAGGGCCACCAGCAGCCCAGAGTGAGGCCTAAGGGAGGGAGGGGCGTGAAGAGAGAAGGAGAATCCACTGAGGGGGAGAGGGCAGTCCCGGCGAGGCAGAACGGCGAGGCAGAACCGAGCCCTGGAAGAGCAGAAAGGGGCCAAAAGAGAAAAGTGCAACTGGGAAAGGCCAAGAACGAATGGCCTGGAGATGAGGCTGGGGGTAGAGGAGGCAGTTCTGCAGGTACAGAAAACCAAGCCCCTCTCCTTTAGGCCCAGTCTTGGGGCGTCCGGCAAGCGTCCGATGTCTCTTCCAAGCGTCGTTGAAGACTGAGTGGGGGTGGAAGACAGGGCACCTACTACACTCCCCGGACCCCTAGTCCCCAAACAGAGCTGGGCAGCTAGTTTCTCTTCAACACCAGTAAAACTCCGCGCCGGGCAAGAAAGAGTTAAGCCCTCTCCCCCTACCCCCACACCAGTTTTTAAAATTAATTTCTCCGGGCGGGGGGCGGGAGGGAGAGGATTAGAGACACAAATCCTATCTCCGCCCCCTCCCCTTACAGCCCAGCACCCTAGCTCCGAGCGGCCCCCTTAGGCATGGGGGAAGAAAGGCCCTTGTCGCTTCCCCGCTACAGCCACTCGGGGTCCCACCGCGAGCCCGAGTGACCCCCTCCCAGCTCCGCTTCCCCGTCCACTTTAGGGCCCTTAGACTCCCGGCCCCTTACCTCCAGCATCAGTCATCTTCAGCGTCCGTCGCCTGGGGAACCCCTCCCGCCCATGGTGCTCGGGGTGGAGGGTGCCGTCACCCCGGCCGCGGGGGGCTCCGGGCTGGCTCAATCCACTCCATCCTGAGAGTGGGGTGGGGGTGGGCGAGGAGGGTCCAGGAACTGGAGGGAAGGGTGGGGGGAGTGTGGGAGAGAAGGAGAAGGTTTGCAGTAAGCAGGAGGCGCGGGCGGGGCTGGACCAGCAGACCTGACTGGGAGGATGCTCCGTACGTGTGTGTGTGTGTGTGTGTGTGTGTGTGTGTGTGTGTGTGTGTGTGTGAGAGAGAGAGAGAGAGAGAGAGAGAGAGAGAGAGAGAGAGAGAGAGAGAGAGAGAGAGATTGAGATTGAGATTGAGAGAGAAGAGAGAGCGAGCTCCCCGCCCCGCCTGCCCGCCCAGCCCGGCCGGACGCGGGTCCCCAGCCTGGCAGGCCTATACGCGTCGCCTCGCGTCGGTGGGGCTCCGCGGGGGTCCCCTCAGAAGGGGCGATGCGGGGGGCGCGTGGCGGGGAGGCCCGGCGCCCGGGAGACAAAGAGCGGGAGGAGGGGGAGGGAGGGGCGGAGGCGGCGCGCGGGGAGGGGAGTAGGCGGCCCGCGCCGTGGCCTGGCGAGGGGATTCCGAGTTGCCGTTACTTCTCGGCCCGCGGGAGTAGGGGCGGTGGGAAGCTCCCGGGACCCACGAGGCTTCCGCTTCCTCTGCAAGGTCCGTAAGGGTTCCTGATCCATCCATTCAACAAACGTCCACCGAGTGATCGTGTGCTCCGAGGCCCGAGGGGACCGCGGGGAACATACAGAACCCACTCGGTCTGGGCGGTCAGGGTTCGCGGCGTAGTCAGGGGGACAGACGGGTAGGGAGGCCTTCACAATCCCGGTGCTGTGAGGCCTGGTTCACCAAGGATACCTCGGCACCCGCAGAGCACACACGGGCGGGGAGCACCGGGAGGATTCCTGGAGGAGGTGATGTGGTTGGTGGCCCACTCCTGCAGGCCAGGGCAGCAGCGTAGAAGTGCTCGTTAGGCTTTGCGGGGCGGGGGTGGGGATCCAGGGGGAAGAGAGAGGAAGATGAATGAGACTGCAGGGGGCGGCGCGGGGGGGGGGCGGTGAATGGAGGGCTTGCCTTTTATCCTCAGTCCTTGAGGTAAAAGTAGCTGAGGAGGGAGGGGCTTAGACATGCATTTTAAGAACACTTGGCTCTTCTGTGTAGAATGGATTGGAGACGGCAACCTGAAGCCAAGGATATCCCTCATGTGGCTGTTGGGAGATGAGGGCAGTGGGCATGAAGATCAAAGACCAAATTGAGAACTATTCAGGATGCAGAATTGAAGAGGTTGACAAGATTTGGGGACTGGCTGGCCATTGAGGAAGGAGGGGTGTAGGATAACAACTGCAGGGCTTAGCTTGAGCATGAAGTCCTGGAGGTGGTGCCAGCAGTGATGAGGGAATGAGAGGGATGAGATCAGACTTGGAGGTGGTGAGCTGGACGTGGAGGCAGGCCAGCCGGGGGAGATAATGTAAAAAAATAAACAATTAGCTACCACACTGTGATGGCTTAGGGGGTGCCAGGCACTGTACTAAGCCCTTTTCTCAGATTGTCACCCTCACAATAAAAATGAGGTAGATGTTCCTATCACCCCCCATCTGAAGAGGGAAAAACAGACTTAGAGGAATGAATGTGGTTCATTAAGAGCAAGTGGTGAAGTTGCATAGGGGTCCAGAGCTCAAGGAAGAGGGGTGTAGTCTGTAGGAACAGAGGTCCCCAGTGGTCCACTAATCTCTGCAGTCCCAGGTCTCCAAGGGGCTGTGGGAGATAGCATGTTGAACCATAGTCTTGAGACTGTGAATGAGGACAGAATAATCTTTAGTGGCTAAAGGTATCCATGGAGCTCTATGGGAGTTTGGGGTCTCTGGCTATCTTTAGAATCTGCTGGCAGCCATGGGGTACTGGCTAGATTGTGGAGATCTGGGGCCGGGGGATGACTCTGGGTAACAGCCTATCGGGGCTGTGTCTAGGGTCTTTATAGAGGACATGGTTTGCCAGGTATCTGGTAAGATCTGAGTGGTAGGCTGGAGGTGGGGGATTGATCATAAGCCCCTATAGGAAGTAGGGAAATGCTGGGTATGTAATGTTAGCATTGTGGGGGGTGGGGTGGGGGTAGGTTTTGTAAGAGGGTATCTGCTAGGCTGTAGGACCTGGGAGGTCCTAGTGATACCTGTTTCTGGGAGTTGAGAAAACCTTTGTGATTTCCCTTCCATATGACAAGTGTTGGGGTTGTAGTAAACCTGCCCAAGCTCCTAAGATCTAGGCAGGTGATAGAGCAGGTTGAGGTAACAAGCCTCATTTAGGTCTGCCCATAGCCACCTGACAGCCCCAAACATGGACATACCTCATGGGTGAATCATCATATCTCAGGCCTGAGAAACAGCAAAGCCACACAACACCTATAGTCCCACACCACACTTACTTAGGCTGAGACATGGGGCTGATATTTAGCCCACCTTTTGGAACATATGATGTGCAGGCCCCTCTCCTAACACACAGGACAGATGGGGGCAGCAGGACCCTACCTTGGATGCTCAGCCATTCAGAGCAGGAGCCCTCACCACACCCCCACGTCTGCCTCCCCACCCACAGAGGTCCAGCCACTTTACTTCTTGGGACTTCTTGGCTAGGTTTCCTGAGCAGGGCCTCAGTGACGTCTAACTCATAACCCGTGACCTTGTGGGTTGGTGGTCTCTGATCTTGGGATTCTGCCACTTGGATTTGTCTCCCAGAAGTGTTCCAAGGATGATCTACTTGGAGAAGATGTCTTGACAGGTGTGGTCACCATCTTAGGTTTCCAGGTGACCCTCAAGTTTCCTGGTAGCAGAACTTAGACGGGTTCTATATGGCCTTGAGGTATAGAACTAGGATCCTTGAGAAGCTATGGGAAGCCAAAATTTGGCTTGACATGAGAGACTTGTGTGAAGAGCCATCAATAAGGGAGTGGCTGCCTCAAAAGTTGATTGCCACTGGGAGTTCTTATAAAGGGCACTTATCTTGAGTGCTGTCAGGGACCCACCAAGGTGACCTTGAAGGACCCTGATGTTGGACTTTCCATTCCTTAGGGCAAAGGGGAATGTGAGAATCTCCTTGGGGGCCAGGCTACTGCCTTGTGCTTCAGTTCTCACACATAATACACGCCATCACCCAGAGCGAGGAGAGGCTGGTGATTGGAATGGCCAAAAGCCTTGGCCCACTGTCCCTTACTGTCACCTCTCTGGGACTTCACCATGGCTTTTCCCTGGAACCCTGGCATCTGGACTCCCAGACCCAAATGTATTAGAACCAGTGAGTTAGCAACCAGACCTGCTGACACAGAGCAAGGGTTTCAAACTATTTAAGGCCTCTCCAGTGGCTTCCTGGAGAGATTCTCTAGGACAGCAGATTTTCTGAAACCCTGGGGACAAAACTGCTGCCATGTCACCTTTCACCCCCAGCTGCCACCTCCTGGAAACCTTAGATCCTTTGTGTACCTCCTATAGTGTGCTTTGTGAGAGGAGGGGCTGGGTATTCCCATCAGGTTAGAGGACTTCTCAGCCGAGGAACTTGGGGTTCACCTCACCATGTCTAACATATCCTCAAATTGTAAAAAGAGGAATGCGATGCAGGTAGGGAACTATCTGGAAACCCCAGCCCTGCCCAGTTGGAAAGGATAAAAAAGCATAGTGTTGATGGGAACAATAGCAGCAGAAAGGGAGTCTGCTGGAACCTGGGACAGGGGATTTTCCTATAAAGATCCTCAGGAACAGAGTAGCGCTGGTGGGAGGGGACCACTGGGCACAGACTGCCATCCCTGCCCCTCCCCCATCCTCCTGCGAATTAAGAAACCAGGCAGCAAGGCTCTGGGGGCCGCTTTTATGGGGATGACCTGACAGAGGGCATGGTCCGTACAAAACCGGGAACAATACATACATATATATATTATATACAGAGACGCAGTCCTGCAGAGGGCGGGGCAGAGGCAGCAACCAGCCCGAGAAACCGGAAGCGCCCCGTGGTCCCGCCCACCTGGCCCCGCCCCTCCATCTGCCCGGGTGGAGGTGAAGTGCTGGGGACTGGGCGCTGAGACAGCCAGCTCTTTCAGGGGTAGGGAGACATCTGGGGACAGGAAAAGGGAGGTGGGGTGGGCAAGAAATACTGATCGATGGCATGGTCTATTTACAGGGGACGAGAAGCCAAAACGGATGGGACAAGGTTGTCTGTTTAAAAAAATGAACAAAAAACCCAGGCTGGGGCAGGAGCGGGAGGAAAGGTCAAAATGAGAGATGGTTTCTGAAAGAGGAGGGGACCTGGGGCGGGGGGGTCACACCTCCCTTGGTCCAAGCCCCAATTTGGGGTTAAAGTGGGAAGAGTCTATTTCACTTAGAAAGCAGGCTGTCAACAGGGCAGCCCTGGTCTCCAAAAAGATGAGTAGTAAAATTTTGCCCTCCAGTCAAAACATTGGAAATCTGTGTGGGTGTGGATGTGGGTGGGGTGAGGCTGAATCTTTGTGGTGTTAGTACAAGGCTTCCAGGTGTGGCCCTGGACAGGGCAGGGTAGGGCCTAGCTCTCAGTGAGAAACGTTCCCCTTACCTAAAACCTAAAACCAGGGTTTCTGCAACCAGACCCCCAAACCGACATCCTCTCCTCCCTGACATTCCCAGGCTTGGCCAGGAAGCTCGACCCCAGAGAGGCCACAGAACAGTTCCAAGAAGAGGTTATGGCTATTTGGCACCAGGGAATGGCAGGGGAGAGGGGAGGCACAAGGAGAAATTGAGGGCTGCTGCCCCCTTTTCCTATTTTCGATTCCGTTTCCCAGAAGGATACATGAGAATTCAGTGCAGGGCCAGGCCCAGCCTCCAGGCTCTGGGGTGGACTCTATCCCTCCTGGGAGGGGGGACAGGGATGGGAGGAGGTGTGGAGGCAACCCCTCCCAGCAGGAGAGTCAGAATGCAACAGAGACAGCACAAAGATGGGGGAGGGAGAAGGGCCAAGAAGGTAGAATCTCAAGTCAAGAAGCCCAAGGGCCACACAGGGACCCAGTGGGCAGGGAGCAGCCTCCAGGTGGTGAGATGCTGGGAGAGCCCCCAGCCCCATTCCAGTCCAGAGACAAAGGCTGGAGGTTGTAAAATCTGGCAGTTTGGTCTGCAGGTTCTTGTGTCCATCCACCACCCAGGCCAGCCCTTGGCATCCCTTGGCCTCTGTGCTTCAGCCCCATGGGGCAAGAAGAAGGCCATTCTTCCAGCCACCTCTGTCTGCCTGGGCCACCATAAGGGGGCCTGTAATATGGGCCCTCTGGTCCCTGAAGCTGGGGGAGGTGGGGTGGAGGGGTGGAGGAGTCGGGGCACCTGTCCCCAGGCTGGTAGGGTGTGGGGTGGAATATTGAGGAAAGGGGAGAGAGGACAATGGGAGGGGATTCAGTCAAGGAATGATTCCTGTTAAGTAGAATTAGAATTCCTCAGTGTTTGCAGGTTTCCTTCCAGTTCTGAGATCTGAAAAACAAAGTGGGGGAGAAGGGGTCAGGCCTGGGTACCAGGAGTGGGCCCTGCTCCTTCTGTCCCACTGGTGGGGATATGACTCTGAGCTCTCAGCCAACAGCATAACTCCCCCTCTCTCCCTCCAGGATCCACAGAGTGGGTGCTAGATGAGGGCTTTCCTGCTGCTCCCTCCATAGGGCCCTGCCCCCAGGGGGCTCCTGGGCCTACCTTGTCCAAGAGCTTGTCCATCTCCTCCTTCCTAGCTAGCTCCGACTCTTCCAGAACCCGGCGCTGTGCAGTCTCCTTTTTTAGGAACTCGATCTCCCTGCAGATCAGTGGCAGACAGACAGTGGGTAAGGGTACGCGATCTGGCTTCCAGCCACAACCCTGTCCTCAGCTCCACCTGGGCAGCTATTCTCTTTCCCTCTTCTCAGGTCGGGGAGAGCTCTAGGTATCCCCAAAGCCTCTGGGGTCTTGCTATGCTGGCTCTGGTGGCATCATTCTGGGCCTGGATACCCCCAACATCACGGGGCCCTCCAACTTCTGTGCTCCTCACCTCCCTACTCAGTTGGAGGTACAGGGCCCTCCAACTTCTGTGCTTCTCACCTCCCTGCTCAGTTGGAGGTATGGAGAGACTGCCACAAAAGGCCTTTCAATCCTCCTTGGGCCCAGGACTCCCCACCCCCAGACCCTTTGGCCACATACTTCTGCTGGTAGTCCTTGATGAGTCGCTTAGCCTTGCTGTACTTGCGCTCCAGGGCCTGGTACTGGGCCTGGGTCTCCCGTAGGTGCTCATCCACAGCCTGGCACAGGCTCTGGGCCTCGCCCCAATAGCCCTCCAGCTTCTCCATGCGCTCCTTGTTCTCCTCCACACTCTGCTCCAGCTGGGCCTTCTCCACCCGCCACCGCCCCTTCTCCTGCTCTAGGGTCTGCAACTGAGAGAGGAAGGAGAGGCCTTGGGTTGGTGAGGGCCAGAAGAAGTCCAGGAGTGCCTCCATTCTGTACTGGAGCCAGTCTCTGAATGATTCCTATAGATATAGGGCCCAATGTGCCCCACCCCTACTACTAACTCCTTGGCTGAGCCTGAGAACTGAAACTGGAGAGGGAAGAGGTGGGAGTTCTAAAGCTGAGGTCCCAGCCAAAGTCCCCAATACTGTACCACACTTCTAAAAGGCAGGAGGCCCAGGTTAATCACTGTCAAGGCAACTTCTGTCTTAAGCCTTAGTCCTCTGATCTGTAAAATGGGAGTGATCCTGCCTTGCCAAGCTCACAAGGGCTACAATGAGGCAGCAAATGTAAAAGAACTGGGTAGGTGAGGGTCACCACTGTACCTCTGTTCCCTCTGCAGCTCTAGCCCTACTGACTAGTCCCTGCTTCTGTGGCTTCTTGATCACTCCTGGCTCCTCTCCCAGCTCCTAGGCCACCCCAGTGCAGATCTCCCAGCCCCAAAAGCTCAGCCTAGAGCCTCTGTTCTTGCTATACTCATGTCCCACACCCGCTCTGTGCACTCAGAGCCCTGAGTCCCAAGCTCCAGCCCAACTTTGCTCCCAGCTCCTCCCAGGCACCATGCCCCAAACCCGAACCCCACCCACACAAACTTATTCCTCCTTTCTTGTCTAGCCCACCATTATTCAAAGGTGCCATCACCTCACTGCCACCCCAGCACTCAGCCTCAAGACCCTGCCTGCTCTTCCACCACTTGCTCTGTTCCCCAGCCACACAGGCCTTCCCACAGATCCTCAGATTTGCCAGGTTCCCTCCTGGCACAGCACTTGCTTGTGCTGTTCCCTCTTCCTGGAATGCTCCCATCTCCCCTCCCCGTTGCTTCATCATTTACCACTAGCTCACCCTTTAGAACTCTGCTCAGACTGTCACTTCCCCAGAGAAGTCTCTGTGAGTCCCTCCATTGGCACAGCTCCCCTCACCCTCCAACTCAGATCAGATCCTGCTGCTCTAGGAGCTCAGTAACCCTACTGTCTCCTATAGACTCCCATGTCAGTCTGTAGTAATACATTCATTGGTGTGCAGCCTCTACGCTAGATAAGAGCAAGAATCAAATCTGCTTTTGCCCATCGCAGGGACTGGAACAATGCCAGTCACTTAGAAGGTACCTGAGAGATGTTTATAGATTGAAAGCATGAACAGACCTTTGACTTGTCCTCCCCCTTATGCTGTGCATCTGCCCAGGTACATGGCCTGTCATCTCAACCTCAGCAATGCAGCTCCAACCTGATCCTCCCTCCCATACCCTCTGCCATTCTCTGCACAGCCCTGGCTGGCCCCCAGCAGGATACCACCTGAGCCTCTAAGTTGCTTGCCTCCGAGTCCCGCCACCCACCCTCATGCCCTCCCACTTTATAGGCAGCATGACCTTTCCTCATATGGCTCCCATGTGGCTACAGGTCCAAGGCAAAAGTCCTTAGGGGAGAGTCAGGACACTGCAGCTGCAGCCCACCCTGGCAGTCCAGCTCTGCTCCCACTTTTCACCCACAGCAAACAGGCCTTTCAAAGCCAGCCTTCAAGCTCGAGTTTGTCTTCGGTCATCAAAGCCTTTCTTCTGCCTCAGTCATCTAAATTCTGCCCTTCTTTTGAGGCTCAGCTTCACTCTCTCCTCTCTCCGTATATGGTGGGTATAAACCCACATGTGGGTGTACTGTGTCCGCATGACCTCTGTGTACGCCTGCCTCTCCCCACCACACTGGAAGCCCCATGGTAGTTGGGACTGCTAATGTCCAGGCCCAGCAAAGGCCCAATACAGACTTTTAATATGAAGTCTGTGCATCTCCATGCCTGTGGGAGTATTGGCACCCAATGTGCTTGTGTGGGTGCCTGTGCATGGTACATACATGTGATCGTGTATGTCGTGTGTGTGTCACCATGTGCTAGCATCGGCATCAGCACTTCTGTGAGAAGGCACATGTCCTGTGACACTCTTCTTGTGCGATGGCCATGTTTATGGCCTCACAGCAGAGCAATGCAGAAGGGACCTACATACCCAAGCCGATGCACCCAGGTGTAATGGGTCTAGTGTCTCTGTGTTCTGTCTGCATACAGTGGGTGTCTGAGTGTCTGGGTGAGTAGCTCTGTGGGTACTACGTGCCTGGTGTCCAGGCTGGCATCTGCCTGTGTATCTTTGGGCAGTTTGCATTTATTGCTAGAGACCTGCACGTAGAAGACACGTGTGGGACAATATAAACATGAAGACACCTAGAGTGTAATTTAGTGTACTTTAGTATAATAAGTAATAGCTCACCTTTTTATTGAGCACCTATGATGTGTCGGACACTGTGCTAAGGACTTTCCATGTATTATCTCATTTAGTCCCTACAATGATCCTATGGAGTTGGCACTCTTATTATCTCATTTTATAGGTTCAGAGACTGACACACCGAGCAACAAGTGAATGGTGGAGCAGATGGGTCCAGAGCTCAAGTTCGTAACACTACCCTCCCTTGCCTCAGAGTAGCTTGTTTTGTACGTGCCTGTGGGTGATGGTTGTCAGTGTATGTATGTGTGAGGATGGGGGATTGTCCCCCCAGCCCTCAGACCCCTCTACACACACCCCTTACCTTTCTTTTCAGCTGCTGGATCTCGGCCTCAGTCACAGCATGCTTGATCTGGAGCTGTGGGGAAGAGAAGCAGGTGCTTAATTCTGGCAGGTTCAACAGGCAGTGCTACAGGGCAGGCCACTGGCCTGCCTTTGCCCTCCACCTCCCCAAAGACCTGCTCCTCCCACCTCTTTGAATTTGTGCACCAGCTTCTCGGGCTCCATGTCCACAGGGGACAAGGCATCCTCATTCTCTGCCAGCTCGAACACCTCGATGGCCATCTCGCTACCCGGGAACGTGGGGCTCAGCTCCTCATCCTCGTCAGTGGCATACTCTCCTGTCTGTGAAGGAGATAGAAGGCCATGCCCCCTGCCCATCCCCACCTCCCTCATGCCTGATGACCAGGCAGGGCTTAGACTGGCAGCAGTCTGCCCATGTTACACTGGGAGCTAGCCCCTCAGGAGTATGGTTCATGCCTCCCCCATCAGACTGGGGGCCATACCAGAGGCATGATTTGTGTCTTTCCCTGAGGCTGTGGGTAGTTCCACTATAATACTGAGAGCCCTGAAGAAACAGCCTGTGCTTTACCCCTCACACTTCAAATCCCCTGAGATTAGGGGCTATGCTTCTGCTCAGAGTGAAGGCTCTTTGAATAACTGTATTTTCCTTGTAGGACCAGGAAGGCTCTCTGAAGACAGAGGTTGCGACTCCTCCGTCAGACTCAAGATTTCTGGAAGGACGAGTCTGCATCACCTCGCACAGACTAAGGGCTCCCCCAGGATAGGGAATGGTGCTCTGGGCTTCTTTAAATGGTCTAGGAGATGGGCAGAGGCAGAAGATGACTGTAAAGCTCCATCCAGCCACCAGGGGGCAATGACATTGGCAGTCAGGCCAAAAGTCCCTACCTCCTCGTCATCCTCCCCGTACTGGGCGTATCTCTGCTCCATCATCTCCCGTTGCCATCGCTCCTGTTCCAGGGTCTGCTGAATTAGCTGGGCCACCTCGCTCTGCTCCCCTGGCCGCTCTCGGCCAATCATAAACCTGCAGGGGTACCAGTGTCATCCCCTTTGCCTCTGTCCTCAGCTGGGTTATGCCACCATCCTCACTGATGCTCCTCTCTCTACACCCAGGCTCTCCCAGGGGAGGTGAAATGAGAGGGCTGAGTCCAGAGGCTGCAGAATGTTAATAATGAATGGGGAAGCAGAGGTCCCTTATTGGGTTTCCTTCCCAGGAGAGGCAGAGGCCCACTAGCCTTCCTGGACAGTTTTGGGGGAGGAGTGTTGTTAGAGTTAGGGGACTTGGGTTCAAGAGCTGCCAATATAGGGGCTCTGACCTCACCATGGGGGAGAAAACAAGGCAGAGGATGGCAAAGCTGACACACCCTGGCAGGGCTGGGGCTATGGAGGGGTGTCTTGTGTATGCTGCAGGCCCTGAGCTTCAGGAAGAGGCAGGATGATGGTGACTGAAGATTAGGATGGAGAGGAAATAGTGGACTTCCAGGCACCAGCCCCTCCTCTCCGTGGCCACCCACATCCTGTTTCTCTCTCCCACCCTTTCCTGGGGGCAGTGCCCCTCTTGGAGGGGGCAGGAAGTATTCCCTGAACATTATGCCAAGGAGACACACAGGGAGCTTCTAACACAACGTCCTTAATTTACAGGACAAAAGAGGAGAGTGCTCCTAGGATTATACAGGACAGGTGAGGAGGAAGGGACAAAATGCTCAATAGGAAACCCCAGTTTGGATGTAATAATTATTCCTGTACACCTTGGTTCTTCAATGAATGAGTTGGGACAGGCAAGGGGAAGAAGAACGAGCCCAAGAGGCCAGTTTGGAGCCTGAATGCTGTTGACCAGCAGTGGTCAGGGCCTTGGGATGGGAAGGCAAGCATGGGGCGTAGGATGTGGGCACAGCAATTCCTTTGGGCAGGGAGGCAGTAGGACGTCCTTTGTAAGGTGGGCCACCCAGAACCTTAACTGGGTATGGGCAAATGGGCAGAATGTCTGGATGCAGGCCAAGTCTCCTGCCTGCTCCCACTCCCCACCCACCCCACCCTCTCGGCCCTCACCGCACACGGCCCTTGGTATTCCGGAGCACGGAGGCTGCAAAGCTCTGGGTCACTCCCACCAGACTGGTTCCATCCACCTCTACCAAGAGATCATTCACCTGGATCCTAGGGGAAGTGACATTGGTTAGGGGGGACATGATGGGAACTATGGAGCTGGGGTGGAGATGGCCACCTTCCCATCAGAAACTAGAGGCTCAGTCCCCACAGGGACTTGGGACTTTGTCTACCTGCATAAAATGTATGAGGCCTGAGGATCAGGTATCAGCCAGACCCACCAGTGGGCAGTGAGATCCAGGCAAGCAAAGCACACATAGCAGTGTGACATCCACAGAGCACGTCGTTGCCACACACACTGACGAAGGCCCACAGCCCCTCTGCGTAGACGTAAGTCTGAAGATTTCCTCCCAAATGCCTGAGACCCACATAACATACACTCTTGTATTCACCCTCTGTCCCACAGGGTCCTCTCTCCCTGATACAAGTGCATAGCCGCTAACACATTCCAGCTGTGGTGCTGGAAGCCTTTGCCCTCCACACAAGAAGGAGAGAGATCAGGGAGGTCCAGCCTGGCCTGCTGAGGGGAATGAAGGAGTAGAGAGACCCATGGTCACCTCCTTCCTCTGCTATCACCTCCCTGAAAGCTCCAGGCCTTCTCTTAGGGCTCCCATGTAGAAATGGAAGAAATAGCCTATTGTAAAGAGCTCACCCCCACATGTCCCACATGTGGGCACAAGCTCCTAGACACTCTCTCACATGCACACATACTTCCCAAACTACTAACAGGCAACCATGGGAAAGGCTCTAAAAAGTCCAAATGGGGAGAGTAAGTGAAAGAGCAGGGACTATCATCTTCCTTTTCTCACATCTCCAAACCCCCACCCCACCAATGCCACCTGGGCTGCAGCAGGCAGAAGCCCCCTGAATGAGGCAACCCCACCTCTATCAACATGATCCCAAAGTCACCCAGCCCTCACAGGGGGACCCACTCACCTCTGGCATATGGAAGGGATCTGGGTTTGGAGGTACAACCACAAGGCATCCCTGATATCAACCTCTGACTCTCAACAACCCTAGGGTGCCCTAAAGACCATCTCCCTGCCCCCTGTAATACACACACAGTGGAGCAGCCCACAGAGGGGTCACTGGTCTGCCCAGGACTCCAGGAGGCCCTTTCAGAGCTCTCAAACTCACAGATACCTGCTCTGGCCTCAGATGCCAAACACAGGCATACAAGCATACACACACACAAGCAAGGAGCAGCTTCCTGTCTAGGCACACCCCACCAGTCTTTGTAGCCACACCACACACCTGAATCCCCTTTGCTCTCTAGGCTTCAGCCATAGCTGCCTGCTTTGGTCCCCTGCCTATAATACTTCTTAAGCCTAGCTAACTTCTGCTCATCTTTCAGGTCTCAGCTCCAATATCACTTCCTCCAGGAAGCCTTCCCTGATACCCAGAGAGC
Source organism: Macroglossus sobrinus (assembly GCA_004027375.1). Taxonomy (NCBI): domain Eukaryota; kingdom Metazoa; phylum Chordata; class Mammalia; order Chiroptera; family Pteropodidae; genus Macroglossus; species Macroglossus sobrinus. Next base: position 88,093 of record PVKZ01002388.1, read on the forward strand.
TCAAGCCCTCCTTTTAATGCCTTTGTGGCACCCTGTACCTTCCCATCATTTCACCATTTTCTGTGTGTCCATTGGAGTGTCTATCTGCCCTACCACACCACATGCTTCCCAAGGGCAAGGCCCTCATCACTGACTCCCCACGGCCTGGCACCAACCCTACGAAAGTCAGGGACTAGATATTTGCTGAATGAAGAAAAGAATGCTTGAATGCATTCTACCAGGCACACAGCTTTCATGCTTGTGCTCTCCCTACCACAACCCAATGATATATCCCAAACCAGTCCTCAGCCCCCCTAGAATGCAAGCGCCATGAAAGCAGGGGTTCCATCTGTCTTGTTCCCTGCTATGACCTCAGGTATGGACCATCACCTTGCACAGTAGTGCTCCACGAACATCTGAGCCCCTCACAGAGATGACAGCTAGTGGGGAAGGGGGAGGCGGTACCTGCCATCCCGATGGGCTGCGCCGCCCTCTGTCACAGTCTTGACGAAGATGCCCAGCTTCTCCAGGCCCATGTCCGCCCCGGCCCCCATGCCAATGATGCTGATGCCCAGGCCCTCGGCGTCTGTGGAGGAGAGGCCAGTGAGAGGACAGTGGGGTGGTGAGAGGCTGGTGGCATGTGTGGTGGTAGCAAAGGAGGGGACAAGGAGCTGTAGCCTGGGTCTTGCAGGGGACAGAGTGAGAGATCCACCCCATCTCTAGCCTTCACTCTGGGACACAGCCCCACCTCAGGAACAGATCCCATGCTTGGGGGTGTCCCACAACTGGGGAAGGGATGAGGTTCTTTCCACCCTGTCTTTGCCAAGCCAACTTGGATGTTCTTGGATCACTAACTGCCCTCTGCCCAACCAAAGAACTGATGAGCAGCCGAGATTGCTGAGGGTGGCCTGGATGGATGGGCCAGAGACTACTGTGGATGTACATGAGGGTGTGTGGAGGGGTTAGGGAGGAGGTGGGGTGGGAGTGGTGGCAATGGACTCAGTCTTCTCCCTTTCTAAGCAGTCTCACCCATACTCACAGCCTCAGTGATCTAAGACCGCCTGCTCTTCTCTCTCATGAGGCTCATACCCCTCTCTCCATGGCTGCCCCTGCTGGTCCCATGGGCCTCTGACATCCAAACTCATCTTCCCCCACAAAGCGTCTCTTCCTGTCCATCACTTCTTCATGAGGCCTAGGAGTCACCTGGATTCCCCGCTTCCCCTCAGGACCTTTGCCTAAGCCAAACAGCCACTAGAGACTGACGATTATGCCCCCTAACCCATCTCTTAAGTCCACTTACTTCTCACATGACCATTACCTTGGTGATCTCTCCCCATCCATTTAGGACCCCACATCACAGTTTGGTGTGGTCTTTCTAGAATACCTTTCCTACACCATGTGATGGCTTCCAATCCATCTTAGAAAAAAGACAGTGTCCTTCACATGGTCTCCAAGGCCTCGTGTGCACACCCTTCTTCCCCTCATTGTTCATATCCAGCCAAGCCTGTCTTCTCTCTTTCCCAAACACTCCTCCCCTGAACTTCTCTTCAGACTCAACTGAAGTATCACTTCCCTGGGGAACCCCCCATCCTCTGAGTCTGGTCAGGTATGTAAAATGCTGTTTAGTGGCCCTTCCCATCCCTCCCCAGTACCTATTACAACACATAAGGAGTTAGTTAGACATTACTGTTCCATCAATGTCTGCTGTCCCCTTTGGTCTCCCATCACTATATGGCCTAAACACAGCCCAGGATGCAGCCCACAGTGCCCTCAGGAACCTGGCACCAGACAAGCAGTGGGAGCTTGGGGCTGGACTGGAGTCCATGTGGCTATGGGGTCATGACGAAGGCCCAGGGCAGAAGCTGGCACCAGAGAGGAGCTCCACATGGCCTGGGCCTGGCCTCTCACCTTTCTCCAGCTCCACAGGAAACAGCTCCAACCTCTCCACCCGCTTCTCCAGCTCATATTCAGCAGAAGCCGCCATGGGATCCACGTCCTCGTTGCGACGATCATAGTCCTCATTAGAGTAGGTGCTGAACACCTGAGGAGGGACCACTTGTCAGAGGTGCCGGCAGGAGGGCAAGTGCAGAACTAGTGTGGGGAGGCCAAGAGGGCAGGCTATGCCACCCACTGATGTTCCCCTTTTACCACAGGCTTCCTCCACCCCTCCCCCCCGACAGGTCAAGATAAGGCCTCCTCCAGCCCTGTGATGACCCCAGCTTGGAGTGAAGGCCCTTGTACTTCTGGAGACCATGAAGCAAAACTGAAAGGGCTGCCGCCTTGACCAATCCACTCTGCTATTCTCTCCTGCAGCCTCAATGGCATAAGCATGGGCTGCTGTAGAATGAGAGGAAGAACCATGCAGGAGAAACTGTCAGATTCAGGAATCCAGCTCCCCAGGTCAGAAAGAGACCAACTGACAGGGGCAGAGAAAAAGTGAGAGATGAAGACCCAGAGAGCCCAGACAGGCGAGGGTAGACATGAACACAGACACAGACAGCAGAATAGCGGAAGGAACAGGCTGAGCAGAAGAGGGGAAGAGGAGGAGGGGAGAAAGAATGGAGACACTGGAGGATGCCAGATGGGAAGAGAGGGGGGGGGATCTGGTGTGAAATGCAGGGAGGGGAAGGGAACAGGAGAGACAGGGATGGAGAGGCAGAGGGGCACCCAGGACCCAGCTGACCTGAACCTGGAGTTGAGTCAGGGTGGGGAAAGAAGGCAGGAAGGACCATGTTCACCTCAACAGAGGAAGGGAAGGCCCTCCACCTTAGGTGCCCCTCAGATGGTAGGAATCGGGGAGAATGCCAGGACCATGTGACCTTGTCCACATGGCTAGGCCTCAGTTTCCCTGTAGTATCACAGCTCTCTGAGGTTGGCCCCTATCCTCAGTGCACTGTGCCCTGGTGAGACAAGGATATGAAGGAGGTGGCAGCCTCTCTGACACTGTCCACAGTGAAACCAGCCTCCATGGTGAACTTAAGCTCTGCCTTGTTGTCCCATGCGCCCCTGTGCTGTCTCCCTCTTTTCATGTCTCTCAGCAAAAAGGGGGATTCCCAGCCTGACCTTCCTTCAAAGAACAGAGAAGGTAGGGCAGGGGATCTGTGGTAGTGCCCAATTCCAGGTCTAGGCGGGGGTGCCCCCAGTGGGAGGTTAACGAGTACCATTTGGGGTACCATGATGTGTTTGTGCTTCATTGCCTGCAGTGACAGGTTGGCACCACTTGGAGCCAAGTGGGGGCAAGGAAGGGTGGGAGCAGCTCTGTCAGATGGCTGGGCTTGAGGTCTAAGGAACTAGAGCGGGACACTATGTCCCCTGAGGCCCCTGCCAGGGCCCCCTTTCCTCCAGGAACAGGCCCCACAAGCCCCTGGCAGGCAGCAGCACTGTGTCCCAGCCTTTGTTTGGGCTTCTCCATGTCCTCCCTCTGCCCTCAGAGGCTCACTCCCAGGGTGATGCTCACAGGATTAAAAGCACAGCTGGGGATAGGGGGCTATGTGACCACTTAACTCATTGCCCTCAATTTCACAGCATCAGAGAAACTCGAGCTCAGGAGGCTCTTAAAGCTCATTGTCAATAGTGCAGTGGTTGGGCTGCTCTCCTGACATTTGGCCAGCAGTCTCCAAGCCCCCTAGAAGGATGATCACCCAGTCTGCAAGATGCCAGGTCCACTGTCTGTGTTAGCTAGGATAAGGCTGTACCCAGCTAAGCTCTGGTGGGCCAGTCACTTGTGACTTTGTCCCCATTGCCCCAAACCCTAGGTCAAGAGCTGGTGTGAGCCTGGATCCAGCAAACTGGCTTTAGCTCACTTTTGCATCTTGAGTCCCCTGACCCTCACCTCTGCTCCAAAAGATAGGGTCCCTTTATCCTTCAGGCTTTGTGGTGTCCAGAGTCACCAAACCCCTCCTCCCATGCACGTGTGCACATGCATAAATGCATACACACACACACACACACACACACACACACACACACAACACACACAACACACACACACACACACACACACACACAGTGACCTCCAAAACACCCTCACAGCCTGTCCTGGGTTTTGCCCTCCCCTCATTTCTTGGCCTGTTAAATCCTGCCCCCTGCAGGAAACCCAGGCCTCAGGCTCAGAGACCCCAGACCACCTCTCACATTGCCCACCACTTTGTGCTCAGCCTATCAGAGGGCCCTGGGCCCAGTTCCCCTGCCCCAGGTGACAATCTAGAATTGGACTCTGTGTCTTCAGCAGAAGCCTTCGTAAAGGCAACAATTGGGTCATCAGCAGGATGCCAGGCCCTGGACTTAGTATCAGTGCAGGGTGGGGGTAGGGAAAGGGAAAAAATGGAAACCCACTGTCCAGGGCAGGGAGGAAGAAATCCCCAGCAAGGTCAAAAGTCAGACACAACAAGGCAGCATCACATGCCACTGGCTCCCACACTCCAGCCAGCAGCAGTCACCAGGGAGTCGGGGAGAACTGCTCCAAATCATGAGCTATTTTTTACCCCAAAATCAGGGTAAGGTGTCAAATATAGACAGACAGAGGCCCAGGACTGAAAGACCAAACTCTGAGGGGATCAGGTAGTTCTGAGAACTGGTCATTGGTGGGGTAGGTGGGGGTCCCGACTCCCTCAGTGGCCCTACCCTCTTTTTCAGCATCCCAAGAAACACCATAAGCTCAGCTTCCTCCAGGATCCCATTGCTTCAGGAGGAGAGAAGGGCCAGGAAAGGAGCTATAAGGTTGTAGCTGGGGAAGGGGCAGGGCTGGCCTGGCTGGAGTAGCACTGTTTAGGGGACTCTCAATAGGAGGAGGGAGAGGGGCAGAGGTTAAGATACTCAGGGGCCAGTGAGAGGAAGATTGGGCAGCTTCAGTGTTCAGGAGTAGTTATGGAAACTGCGAACAAATAGATGAGAGTTTGGCTAGAGAGGAGTAAAGGCAGGATCCCAGCCAAGGAAAGTCCAGGGGCCTGGCACCCCTATTCAGTGGACCTGGCCCTGGGCACCACTGAGCCTGGAGTAATGAGAAAGGCCATCTAGGCTGAATGTGCTAGCCAAGAGTAGAGTGGAAGGTAGTGAGGGGGTGAACTGGGCTCTTCAGTCTCCCCAGGGGATGCCCCTGCCTGCCCACTAGCACTGTTCTGAGGATCTCAGGGCACTGGCACAATCCACAAATCAATTACCAAGAGTAATGGTGGGAATGGGAGGGTGGCAAACCGAGAACCCACCCCTCTTTCAGGGCACCCAGAGGATGTGGCAAGAGCTCTTGGGGCCTGCCAAGGCCATGGGAGTCTGTCCTATTGAGCAGCCAAGAGCAAAGGCATGCAGGCTTCTGCCAGGTTCTCTGGTGGGGGAGGTTCCCATCTGGTTTTCTCCTTGCCCTGCTGAAGCCCTAGCACACTCAAGGGCCACACAAAGTGCCTGCCCTCTGTGGAACACAACACCTCTACCTGGCCTGCACAGACCTCAGGAGCAGGGCCCCAGCAGCACCTGCCTTCCCCCAGAGCCCAGTCATATGGCCCCAGGCCAGCTCGCCCTCACAGAACTGCTTCCCTCTTTCACTTCTGCAAAGTTGAGGTGGGGGCTACAGACAGGGTGGAGGAAGGGCTATGGTTCCCAGCACCTTCATTTTGGCAAGTTCCTGGCTCCTCCCTCCCACACTGTATGCAGCTCCTATATAGGGGGAAAGCTGAGGGTGTCTCTGAGCTCCCCTGACCTCTCCCACTCAGAGTTGGGTAACGAGCAATGTGGGAAGGATCTCCTGAGGACACGGGGAAACACACCCTCCCACCACCTCTGGTAGAAGAATGTCTGGGAAAGAAAGAGAAAGCAGGTGTCCCAGGACCCGTGGGTCGGGTGGGTGCGGCCTGAACGCTGGGCGGGGCAGCACGCAGAGGAACCTGAGGGCAGGTCGGGGCAGGCCACGCAGTCTCTGGACTGAAAATCGTCCCCTTCTGACAAACAGCTGGAACTTCCCTACGTTCCCCTCAAGGTGCTAACTTCTCCGAAGGGGGCTGGGTAGCAGGGTCTGACTCAGCCTGCCAAACCGGCGGGCGGGCGAGGCGGGGGCGACAGCGTGCACGTGGCAGGGGCGGCGCGGGGCAGGGAGGGGGGCTCACTTACTTGGATGGGCGCCGTGCTAAAATGGATCTTCCGGCTCGGGGCCGGGTCTTCTTCCTCCGAGAGCCCCGGGATCTCTACGCACCCTGACTCGGGCTCGTAAGGGGGCTCCCCATCCTCCTCCTCATCTTCGTCGTCCTCTTCCAGGGCACTGCCCCCAGAGTCCTCCCCTAGACCACTGTAGGCGCTCACGTCCACCAAGTCTGCTTCTGAGAAGTCCTCCTTCTTGGACTCATCCGCCTCCTCCAGGGCCACGTCCGGGGCCCGGCCATTGCCCATCCCTCTCTCGGGCGCTGCCACGGTCGCCGCCGCCTCCTCGAGAGCCGTTTGGGCCTTCTGCTCCTCTGGTGCGGGGCTGCCTTTGGTTGCCAAGGTGCTGCCATTCTCCAGGGCCGCGTGGACCGTCACCTCAGCCTGGATCACCTCCCCTGGCGCCGCCTCAGCCTCTGACTCCCCGCTCTCCTCCACCTCCACGGGCTTGATCTTGCGCACCTCTCGGGGCTTGGGGGGAGGCCGGGCAGGGGCCACTCGGTGCTGCGGGGGCTGCTGCCCTCCCGGGCCGCGCTCTTTCTCGGCTGCGGCATCCCCCGATGGGGCGGGCGGCGGCGGTGGCGGCGGCTGGAACACCCGGGACCGCTTACTGACCAGCTTCGAGTTGACCTGGGGGGCCCCAGCGGCCGCGGCCCTGGGGAGCCCGGGCCCGCGGTGGAGGCCGGTCCTCGAGTCGGCCTTCTCAAACACAGCGCTGAGCTGGCTGACCGTCGGCGACACGGCGTCGGCGTCCAGCTTGTCCAGCGCCTCGGTGCTGCCGTTGAAGCGCACCACGACGTCCAGCTTCCGGTCCTGCAGGCCAGCGCGCTCCTGCCTCAGCAGCCGCCGCGCCGCCGCCTCCTTGTCGCCGCCCGCGGCCGTCGGGACGCTCCGTTCGAACAGCTTCCGCGTCTCCTGCAGCCGGGACGGCGGGTGCGGCGGCGGCGCGGGCTGCGCAGAGGGCGCGGGCTTGGAGTCGAAGCGGCTCACGCGCTCGGACACGCTCGTGCCGAGCTTGAGCAGGGCGCTGTGGTCCACGTTCTCGTTCAGGCTGCTGGCCCTTGGCAGCGACAGGCGCACGCCGCGCTCGGGCGCCCGCGGGGCCTCCGTGAGGCCCGCGCCGCCGCCCGCCTCGCCCGGCGGCCCCGCCGTGGTGCCCATCTGCAAGAACATACTTTTGATGCGGTGGACGTTGGAGCCATATTTCTTGTGGTGGGCCGCCTTGGGTGCCTCGTCCGGCCCGGGAGCGTCGGGCGGCTTCAGCGCCTGGATGCCCGCCTCGTAGGCGCTGCGGTGCGGGGAGGCGCTCCGGAGGGGACCCCCGGGTCCCCGCGGCTCCGTCTTCATCATGGTGGGGGGAGCTGGGTTCGCATACCCCCGCTTCCCGCTCCCCCCCTCCAACCGGCGGCTGGCCAAGTCGGGACCACCTTCCCCTCCCTCCAAAAAAAGAAACCCCGAAAGGCCTTTAATAGGCTCCCACCGAAACCAAGCTGCCAAAGACAGTTAACCCTGCTTAAAAAAAAAAAAAAAAAAAAAAGGGAAAAAAATCTCCGAGCGCCCTGTGTGGGTCGCCTCCCCCAATTAAGCTGCTGAAGACAGCCGGCCCCGCTTCCAAAGCCCGAGCGGCCTAGTCTGGTCCCCCCCACACCCAATTAGAAAAGCAGCGGCGGGCCGGTGGGACCGCGCGCCCTGACCGCGAAACAGCGGCAGAGGCGCCGGTTCACATCGTCCGAGGCGGTGTCAGCGGGGATGGCAGCCCCGGCGCCCCCCACTGCGGCCGGGGACCTTGGCTCTCGGGGGGCCCAGCACCCCGGCGCCCATGGCTGCTCGGCTGGCCCGGGCCGTTCCGCCGCCGCGCTACCCTCCCTCCCTCCCTCCCCCCCGCGCCCCGAGCCTCGGTCTTTCTCTGGCTCTGCCCGAGCGGCGGCTGCCGGAGACCGAGCGGCTGCCCTTCTCGCCGCCGCCGCTGGGGAACTGGCACCTCTGGGTCCTAGAGGGATCGGATTTCCGGGGCCGGCGTCTGTGAGCCCTCCCCTTCCCCTCCACTCGAATGTATCTCCTCCCAGTCCCTCGCCGACAGCCTTCCGCTGACCCCAGATCCTGGCCAGTCCTCTTCAGTGTTCCCATCCCAACCTATGATTGCGGCTTATCACAGTCCTCGTAACGGTATCCGCACTAAATAATGAAGGGAGGCAATTCAGCCTCAGTGGTCTCAGTGAGGGGCGGCGGGGCGGGAGGGGGGCTCTCCAACCCAAATGTGGAGGGAGGTTAGTGAGGAGGAGCAAAGGATCATTTCCTTCACGGTCCTTCCAGCTACCTAGCATGATTCAAGGCAATCAGCATCAATATTGCTTGGCTCTTTTAAATTTGTTCAAATTCAGATTTCTGGGTCCTCCTCAAACTTTGTGAAGCAGAATCTCAGAGGCTGGTCCAAGGAATCTGCATTTTAACAGTTTCCCACAGGAAAACTTTTTGCACCCATCCTCTTAGATGTGAAACCTTGGCCCAGTGTTGCTAGCCTTGTGGTGGAGGAGGAAGGGAACTGGAGAAAGGAGACCGTCCCCATCACCCAAACTGGCCTTTGCCCTTTGGAAGTCTGAAGAGTGTATCCTATCACCTGCATGCTCTGTACTCAGGCTGGAAGGGAGGGGGAAAAATGCCTATGCTCATGCTCCTGCTAGGGTACTCTTGCCTCTCATATAGAAAGAAGAGTTTTGGAGGAAGCCTCGGGCAAAAGTTTCACCAGTGAGAGCTCTAGCTTGGGTCTCTGAAAGGATCCTGGCCACTGTGTGTGTGTATAGAGGAAGGGTGAAGGGTGACATTGACCTATATACATTCTCTGTCTTGGCAACCCAGAAAGCTCTTTTGATGCTACCCCCATCACCCACTTACACAAGGGGCCTGGGGTGCTTTCTACCCTTCCCCACGAGCCAGGGCCTAGGAGTGGAGGTCTACCCTCTAGACGACTGGTGGTCCCCAACCTCCGGGCCACTGACTGGTACGGATCCATGGCCTATTAGGAACCAGGACCCACAGCAGGAGGTGAGCGGCTGGCAAGGAAGCGAAGCTTCTTCATCTGTGTTTGCAGCTGCTGCCCATCACTAGCATCACTGCCTCAGCTCCTCCTCAGATCATCAGGCATTAGATTCTCATAGGAGTATCAGTCCCTGGTGCCAAAAAGGTTGGGAACTGCTACTCTAGACCAATGACTGATGCACCACTTCACTCCACAGATCACAGAAAATGATGAACATTGTGGGTCCTAGGACCCAGAGAACAACTCAGGCACAAAGCCTCCCCCCCACACTCCCAGCTGCTTCCTGCATCTCAGGCCTTCCTGCTGCCTCTGCCTCCTCCCCCGCCCTCTTCCTTTCCATCCTCTTCCTCTTCTTCCCAATTTTCCACCCTCTTCCCCCCTTGCATAGGAGGGCTGTCAAAGGGAAAAAACCTCCCACTCCTCCACTACAGGGGTGTGTGTGGGTTTTGTGGGATATAAACCAGTTAGCACGTGCAAAAGAGCGTGGGGGGATGGGGTGTGGGAAGCCGCCTGGGAACCCTGAATATTGGGACAGGGAGGGGCCAGGAACTACTGGACTGGATCCTGAGACTGGCCAGTCTGAGGCTAAGTGAGAGGGAAGATCTGGGTTCTGAGCTGAAGCCGGAAATAAACCCAGACCTTAGGCTTTCCAAGGCCACCTGCATCTTCTTTGCCCAGCTGCCCAAGAAACTTCCCCCTCCCTAATTTTACATTTTGAGATGGGGCAGAGTGAAGAACCCAACCTCATTCTTCACTCCTGCCTCACCCGTCTTAGAAGACTGCTTTCAGGAACAGCCTTTGGGGCACTTGGGTTTCCAAGCTCAAGTCTGGGGCTTGACACCCCCCAGGCTCCCCAATCCCAATATGGAAGTGGGTGAGACAGATATCTCACCTAACTGGGGGTTGGGGATTTGGGCAGTGTCCTCAGAAGTTCTGTGTGGATTGGAGAAGGGTGCAGGCCCCTGGGTGTTCTGCCCAGAATCTCCCACACCCTTTGGTGAGTCACCGTAACTGGTTCCAGCCCATGGGGTCTGTGCCCACGCTTCTGGCCAGGTGGGAAGCAGGCTCCTAAGGGTGGGAAGGGGAGCTGAGAACCAGCCTTCAGGCCCAGGGACCCTGGGACCCCCAACAACATCTCTAGCAGCACCTTGAAGTGAACTAGAATTCTTGGGATGCTTGTCCTGAGACTTCCAAGAGTGAAACCCCTTTAAGGGCTCTGGGTTGTAAGAGGGTGGAGCCAGCCCAGAGCTTGGACGTCTGAAGCTAATAAGTGGGATTATTATTTCATGGGTTCCTGCTTAGCTCAGTGACACCCCCAGCCAGAATTCCCAAAGAAGCTTTTATGGAGCGATAAGTGCTTTACCATCACTCCTACCCTGCAGTCTGGAAATAAGCCCATTGGCCTGGGAAATGGGTGGGGAATGGTGTTATCTCCTTCCCCTCCCTGCCAGCCTCCAACAGTAAACATTTGGCACACCTCTCTACATAGTAAGGGTGAGGAGGGCATTTAGTTTTGGAAGGGTTACTATCCAGACTGGAGGGTTTAAACTTAATTGTTATTCCTTGGGCTGTGACTCCCAGCTATCTCCTCTGGTTCATTACTCCAGAGTAATTTAACGATTCTTCCTTTTTCCATTGTCCTTTGTGGAGGAGGCCTTGATGGTTGAGTTGCCTGGTGGCCATTGAATGAAAGTGTCTTCCTTACCTTTGCCCTGGAATAGAGGGTGGAGGGGTTCCCAAAGTTGACCCAGGAGCTAGGCTGTTAGCATTCAAATCCTGGCTCCACTACTTACTAGTTGAATGACCTTGAACAAGTCACTTAGTCCCTCTGTGCTCTGAAAGGATACACTGAGGTAAAAGTGGCTGGAACACAGAAGATCCCGTTCAGGGAAGGAGATGCCTTTTCCAGTCCTTGCTGAAAAGACTAGAGGCTTCCATAGGGAGAGATAATCCACCTCCGCCTGTCCTCCTGATAAAGCCCCTCCCTCTGTTACCACCTACCTGCAAATCTGATGAAGGCCCTCAGACACTGTTCCTTGAGCCTTGCTCATTTTAAACACCAGGTGTAACTGTAAAGTTGGGTGATGCAGGCAGGGAGACACCTGATTTGTGATAAGTCCTAAACCCTCAGAGCCCTGGGCTCAGGCCCTGGCTGAGAGCCTAGGTTGGCTTCTCTTCGCAGCCCTGGGGCCTTGAGATTCAGCCTCTGAAAATGGGATTTCCATGGCCATGGTCGTCTGAGCAGACTAGCCTTCAGCTGCTTTGCGTTGAGCTAGTGGTTCCTGCCCCAGTCACTCTCCTTCATCTGTCTCCCTTTGCTAGGGACTTGGGTTGATACAAAGAGGCTGAAATGAATGATACAAGGAGGATGGAAAGGTGTGTGTGTGTGTGTGTGTGTGTGTGTGTGTGTGTGTGTGTGTGTACATACTTTACATACTGGACTCAACTCCCTGATGTCAGTGGTGGAGGGCCTTTAGTGGCCCTTGGCTGACCCTTTTTCAGAGCAAACGGGGAAGGCTGAGATGTGGAGAGGGAAGTGACTTACCCAGTTTTGGAGGAAAGAGACCAGGCTAGGGTTCACCAAGGTCTGAAGTGAGTCCTAGCTCCACTCACTTGCTGGGTGACCTTGGACTAGTCATTTCTACTCCCTAGGCCTCAATTTCCTCAAAATGCTCAATTTGGATATCTGAGTATGTTTTCTGAGCATAGGCAATCCTGGGTCTCCCCCATTTTGTGTGAAGTGGAGCAGAAAGTGAGCTTTGAAGGCAGATTATCTTCATTAGAATCCCTAACCTGCCACTGCCCAGTTAAGGGATTTCAACAAATTCCGCATGAGTCTAATGGAAGTAATATACCAACATCATAGTGTTGTGAGGATTAAATGAGTTAGAAATGCATAAAGCATTTAGAACAGCTCCTGACACAAAGTAGGAGCTTGGTGTCAGCTGTTATTGATTGTATGTGTATCTGAACATGTATGAATGTGTACACATGTGCACCTGTGTGAACAGAGCCTCTGGTCTCCATCTAAGGTCTAGTAAAGGAAATTCTGCACTATAAACACCCCCTCCAAATCTTTCAGAATCACCCCTGGAGTGAAGGTGACCTCCCTTCTCTATCTCCCAAAGGGTTTTTCATTCCTGACTCTTGGTTCTTCAGTTTCCCATTGCCCCTACAGGGAGAGGGGTTTCTTGGGGTCATCTGACAGCTAGGAGACTGCCTTGTTGCCTGTGTCCCTCTGCTCTGCCCCTCCCTCCTTTCTTTCGTTCACCTTCCACACTTCACTCTTGTGCCACTGGAAAAATTCCCATGCATTTTGGAGATCTAAGAGGGAGACCAAGGAGGGATGAGAGAGAGAGAGAGAGAGGGAGAGAGAGAGAGAGAGAGAGAAGAGACAGAGAGGGAGAGTTAGAGAGAGTTGGGGGCAGGGAAGGGATGGGACAGAGGAAAGATTTCTCCAAATCATCAGTTGCTTTAAAAGAAAACCTATATTTAGCTGGGTTTAGAGGGCCTGCAAATATGTATTTTGCAACGCAGACAGCCATAGCTATGGAAGCCCAAGAGATATGCAGGGAGGTCAAAGAAAAAAAAATAACCGGAAAGATTGGGCAATAAAGTTTGTCATCAGCAGATTCGAAGAACTCTTTCTACTGCCTGCTCCAGCTGCTAATAATATACATTACTGAGTTTCGATGGTAGTTTCTATTTTTCATCTTTCTGAATCTCATGCGTTGGGTGCTGGAGAAGGAGACTGGCTCTCAGAGACACCTTTCCCCACCAGCCTTTGCCTCATCTGCCCTGAGTCAAGGGAAGGAGAATCCTGCCCCTGCCAGCTTCCCTCCTGACTGGCTCTGCCAGGCTCTGTCACACAGGTGTGGCACCTGGCACAGGTACAGCCTCCGTGATGCTAGCTTTCCAGGCTCCCACACTCAGCCCCTTGTATTTTATGTGGTCTTAGGAGTGAGGGCAGTTCTACTTCTTTCTTTACAAAATTATTTATACTTATTTTTTTACTTCTAGTTTGAAAAGTTTCTTTAACAATAATATTAGTTCAGAGAATCACATTGCAATTTATAAATACTAACATTGTGTCATTTTTGCTTCAGGTTTTCTCATATAAAAGAAATAGAACACGAGAATTTGAGCTGAAACCCCTTTTTCCCTAACCCCATTGCCTTCCCTACCTACTCTCACAAATTGGAATGCATCTTTTAGAGAACATACATTTTTAAATTGTTAAATATACATAACATAATATTTACTATTTTTACCATTTTGTGTGCAATTCATTGGCATTAAGTACATTCACATTGTGCAACTATCACTTACCATCCATCTCCAGAAATTTTTTATCTTCCAAAATTGAAACTCTATACCCATTAAATACTAACCCCCCCATGGTCTTCTCTCCCATGTCAGCCCCTGGCAACCATCATTCTACTTCCTGTCTCTATGCATCTGACTACTCGAGGTACCTCATATAAATGGAATCATTCAGTATTTGTCCTTTCATATCTGGCTTATTTTGCCTAGTGTAATGTCTTCAACGTTCATTCATGTTGTAGCATGTGTCATAATTTCCTTCCTTCTTAAGTCTAGCTATAATTTCATATTTTCTGTATACATAAGTATTTATAAAGCAGCATATAGTAATGTTTTATGTATTATTAAAATGTATATAACGACCATCATACTGTGTGTATCATTTGTCTTTTTTTTTCCATTTGACATGTTTTTTACAATGGAGCCATGATGATACATATGGCTTTCGTTCATTTCATTTTCTGTTTATTATTTCATCATGTGAATACACCACAATTTATTTGTCACTTCCTCTACTGACAGGCATTTGAATTGTGTCTATGTTTTGCTATTATAAGCAGGACTGCAATGAATACCCTTGTACTTGTCTGAACCATTTTTAGAGTGTATACCTAGGAGCAGAAAGCCAGGGTTGTAGGAAAGACACTTTCAACTTGACTGCCGAACTGCTCTCTGTAGTGACTGAACCAATTTATGCTCTCACCACCAGCATTTGTATGTGATGTCTTGTTCGACCACATCCTTGCCAACATCTGCTCTTGTTAGACTTTATTTTTGCCAATCTGATGGGTGTGAAGTGGTATCTTATTTGAATCTGCATTCCCTCTCTATGAGGTCAAGCATCTTAATGTGCTCATTGGCCATCTGGGTTTCCTCCAGGCAAATTGCTTATGTCCATATCATTGGCTATCTATTGCAGCTTTTGATACAAATTACAGTAAGCCCAACTAGCTGTGGTTTAAGCCAAAAAAGAATTTTACTATTTCACAAAACAAGAGGTCCTAGGATTGGTTAATTCAGAAACTCAACTGTGACATCAAGGACCAGGTTTTACCATACCCTCCTCATCATCTGGCCTTGCCTTTTAGATTGGCTCCCTCATGCTCCATTATGGTTGCTTAAGCTCTGGGTGTCTCATGCAGACAGCAATGTTGAGAGGCAGAAGAAAGTGAATGCTTTCTTCTTAGTGTCTCTTTCTCAGAGGCTCTACAGGAGATCTCCCTTCTGGTCTTGCACATAAATGTCTACACCTCAACCAATCATTGACCAGAGGAATTAAAATGTCTGCTATATTTAGACCAATCACTACCTACATGATAGAATGGGGAAGGCCTAGCCTCCTCTAAAACCTAGGCCCCTGATTCCTGAATCATACCCAGGTTCTATTAGCAAGAAAGAGGGGAAAGGATGGCATTGGAGTGGCACTCAAAAGGTCTGTGCTTTTTTATTGATTTGTAGGCAGTTTTTATATCCTGGATACCAATCTTTATCTGTTATATGTTCTGCTAACATTGTCACCCAGGCTGTTGCTTGTCTTTTAACTTTGTTTAGAATGTCATTTTCATAGCAGAAAGCTTTGGGTTGTTGTTGTTTTGTAATGTAGTAAAATCGATCAATCTTTTGTGAATTGTGTTTCTTGTCTATGAAGCTTTTTCCTACCCTAAGATCTCCTACATTTTCTTTCTAATTATTTAACATTTTTATTTTTCACTTTTATGTCTTTAATCCATCTGAAATTAATATTTATGGACTATGTGAAGATTTTTCATATGAAAAGCCAAATGTCACACACTTTTTATTGAATAGTTTATTCTCTTTTACTGAATTGCAATGCCACTGCCATCATAAATCAAATTACCACATAAGCTTGGAACTGTTTCTGGGCACTCTATTCTATTGATCTCTTTGTCTAGCCCAGCACCAATACCACATTGTTTTAATTACTATCGCTTTCAAAGAAGTCTTGCTATCTGTTAGAGACCTATTCTTTTTCAGAATTGTCTGGTCTCTTCTTGGTCCTTTGCTCTTCCAATGAATTTTAGAAATAGTTTCCCTAGCTCTCTGAAAAATCCTGTTGGAATATTTAGCGTACTTGCATTGAATTGATAGATTAATATGGTGAAATTTTCTTCATGACATTGAAGCTTCTCATCACTAAAATTAATACACCTCTTCATCTCTCCATTTATTCTTTTTATAGCCTATAGTTTTTATAGTTTTATAGCCTATAGTTTTTCTTCCTAAATATCTTTAAATGTCTAAGCTTTTTTCTGAGTTCTGTACAATTTTAATTTTATTGTAAAGTATTTCTCTTAAAAAAGGTATTATAGTTTCAAATAAATTATTGCTCATGTATAGAAACACTGTTGAGTTTTGTATTTTACTTGTACTGGGATATTAATCTCTGTCCAGCAACCTTGCTGATCTCTCGTAATAACTCAATATCATGCCTGTACAATCTCTTGGATCGCCTATATAAATCATACATCTGCAAAAAAGGTCAGAGATTGTTTCTTTTACTTTCCTAATCCTTCTGTTACTGAGTGGTGGCTTCAAAACTTGCTTTCTCTCAGCTCTCAGGCTGTACCAGTGGGCTGGCCCTGGACAGCTATTGCCTTGCACTGTCAGTTATAAATAAATAAAAGGCCCCTTACTTTATCCAAAGCTTTACAGTTTACAAAACAGTTTTGCTTCCATTACCTCGCCGATCCTTATTACCCTCTCTTTACAGAGAGGGAATGTCTCGGTGGAAAGGGCTCTGGGCCCCACATCCAGAGACCTCCTGTGAGAATACTGTACTGTGGGACCACAGACATTCCTTCCTGTTGTTTCTCCTGTAAGCTATAAAGTTTGGCCCGGGAGGGTCTGGCATTCTCAAAATCATGGCTCAAGGCATCCCTTTGAGGGCCGAAGTGTACCAATAAGAAGGGAAAATGATTCTGGGTACACGTAGGTCCTCAGGCTGATGCTCCCAAATGTGGGGAGGGGAGGAAATGTCCTTGGGTGTCTGAGGGTTGATACAAGTGGTGAGGAAGAGGGCATTGTACCCAGCCTCCTGCCTCCACGCCGGTTCCCTTCTCTGTTTGGAAGAACACCCTCTGGACCCGAAAGGGGAGGACGAGGTACTGCTAGAGGGTGCGGGACCCCTCCTTTCCTCAACTCAACTCCCTCTGGAATCGCCGGGCACAGCGCGAATCTCCGACGCGCATCCCCAACCCCCGGCGGGGCGTTCCGCCGCCAACCCGCCTCTCCACCCCCGCTCGGCCCCCAAACTGCGCAGGCGCAGGTCCTGGCTGGAGCCAGAGAACGCGCCCTCCTGTGGCGGACTGACAGCTCGCACCCTTTGTTGTTGCGCTGGGGGCTGCGAGGAGGCTGGTGGAGAAAGATGTGGGTGGGGTCTGGGAGGCAGATGCGACAATCAGATCACAACGACGAGACTCTCTTTCCTTTGTCTTTCATGACAACATATAATCCCCCGTTTTAGATGCAGACGATGAAAATATGACCTTCAGAGATCAAAAAACAGGTTCATAGAGACGGAAGTGGGATGAGAGAATTGGGGGAGAAGAGACATGCATTCAATCACTCACTCATTTGTTCAGCAAACGTTCAACGAGATAGGGAGAGACAGGGACAAAGGACCAGGGGGATTAAACTGAGACACTGAGGGGCCGAGATTCAACAGAAAGCTAAGGAGGCTGGTGGGGATGGCAATGTAGCAGGGATAGAGACCCAACTAGCTGAGGGCAGGGCTTGGGGTAGCAGGAGTGAAGCAGTGGAAAGGGAAACCAGGGCTGGGCTTTTGGGAACAAGGTTGAGGTGCAGAGACCTGCCCCTTCAGTTCCCCCAGATAATGCTCCAACTGGTGACGACCAAAGCAAAGCTCAAGATGGGACAACTTAGCACTAGGAGGGATACCAGTAGCAATGGAATGAAGCAATCAAATGTGTTTAAAGCCATAAATTTATAATTATACTACTAATTTTTCAAAAAAGCTAATTGGTCACAATTTGGAGGGTGTTAGGGAACCAACTTATTTGGAAATTGGTAAATACAGGAACAGAGTCAAACATTTATCCTGTCTTTCCTATAAGTGCTTTATACCACTCAGTAAACAAATAGTGAACGAGGGGAAGTTTTTATGTCTAGAATTATTCCAGCTAATAAAGGAAGGTATGATTGAATTTGAATATCACCATTTTGTAAAAAAAAAAAAAAATGAGTGGATGGATGAGGCACTGAGAGTATCAATGGCTGCTGTGCCCGTGAATGGAAGAAGCGATACCATCACCTATGAAGTGATCTTGCCAAAGAAAGTGGGACCTATGCCTGATCAGAACTCTTCATCCAACTACAGTTTATGGGAAATAACAATGTACAGGAAATACAATTTCCAAGAAGTACAGAGGTCAGAGGAACACAGGAAAGAAGATCATTGAGATGCAATCAGCAAAATCCAGACTGTGGAAAACTACACAACAAATAACCCGGTTCCCTTAATGAGAGAGAGAGAGAGAGAGAGAGAGAGAGAGAGAGAGAGAGAGAGAGGGAGAGAATGTGTGTGTTAGAGCAGGAACTTACAGATTTAAAGAGATTTTAAAAAGACTAATTAATCAGTTGCCATGTGTGCACCTTATGTGAATCCTGATTCAAACAAATTGTAAAAAAAACCTCAAAATGACATTTATGAGAAATTGGAAATTTGAACACTAGAGATCTTATATTAAGAAAACATTAACTTTGAGGTCTCATCATGTGATTAAGTATAATAATTGTGATTATGTTTAAAAAGAATCATTCTCTTTCAAAGGTACACAATGGAATATTGACAGAGGCAATGAAATAGGGAAAAATTGAAAGGGATATAGATGAAATGAGACTGGCCATACGTTGATGATTGTTGAAGTTGGGTGATGGATATATGGGGGCTAATTATGTTAATCTGTCTACTTTTGTCTTATTTGAAAAAATTTTTAAATACATTTAAAGACATTGTGACTCTCCTCCCTACGTTCAGGCCCCAATGAGTAGAAGGTGTTGAGTGTTACAGCAGCAGGTTGCAATTCAGACAGTTCTGAGGTGGGGAGGTCTCCTGAGGGGCCAGAGGAGACTTTCAGGGGACTTCCAGCTGGTTCCTGACATAGTCTCTGTTTCCTTTGGTTTTGGGGAAGCAGAGAAGGATCAGTAAGGAAGGCTGGCTTCTGTGGGCTTGGTGGCACTGGGTTCAGGCACTGCCACCTTAAGACAGCTGAGGGTATGAGTGGGTGGCTCTAAAAATAGCAGGGGGAAGCTTCAAGGGGGCAGGAGGGAGTCACATGGAGCTGCTGAGGGGCTGAGGCCTGGGCAGCTGGCCAGGCTGTGGCACCTCTGCTGGCTTCCCCAGAGCCCTCTGAGTCTCCATCTGCCTCCAGAACCTTTCTCCCTCTTGCCTTCCATCTCTGAGAAGGCAGAGAGGTGCTAAGGTGATTCTGGGACAAACACCGCTTTGCCTGAGAGCCTGAATGGACTCTAACTCTAGAATATGCTGGCTGTCCAGGGACAGGTGGGACCATCATGTGGGGAGAAAGAGGAAGAGACAAGGACTAAGAAATCAGCTCACCAGGCACCGCAATCTATGGGTCAACACTAACCCCTTCAGGGTTGACTCAGAGCAGGCCCCAGATGTCTTTGCCTGGGTGTTCAGTTATAGGAGTGAGGTGGCAACACCCTTTATTTCAAGGTCAAGAGGGATGCTCACACAGACACTAAGAATTTTGGAACACTGGTATCCATGGGCCCCTGCCTCCTCCTCAGGGCATCTGGGGTCGGTGCCCCTCTGCCTGCTCTGAGTAGGAAGTCTTCAGGGAGGAGGGCACCCCACCTCTTTCACACCTGAACTAGGATCCTTTGGTTGATGTGGAAAGGAAGAGGAAGTGGTGCCATGGATTGTGTCAGGACTGGGCTGAATGCTTTACATACATTCAGCTG
Organism: Macroglossus sobrinus; assembly: GCA_004027375.1. Taxonomy (NCBI): domain Eukaryota; kingdom Metazoa; phylum Chordata; class Mammalia; order Chiroptera; family Pteropodidae; genus Macroglossus; species Macroglossus sobrinus. The sequence goes on from PVKZ01002388.1 coordinate 107,525, forward strand.
GTTAGTAGTGTGGCCTTGGGGAAGTTTTACAGCCCTTGTGCCTCAGGTATCTTATCTGTGAAATGGGGACAATAATAATATGATAACATCTGCTTCATGGAACTGCTGTGAGATGAAATGAGTTACTCCACATAATATATGTCAAACCATCAGCATGTTGGAGGCAGGAGCTAGCTGTCCTTACCTGCCAGCATACAAGCCCCACATGGGCAGGGGTCTACTCACCTCTGCATCCTCAGTGCCTGCTGCATGGTAGGTGCTTCATTAACATATGCTGAAGTCGTGATCTTGTGGGTGCTACACAAGGACACCAAGAAATGAGCACTATTTTTGCCAGCTTGTAGTTGTGGAAACAGAGCCTAGAGAAGGCAATTGACTCTTTCAAGGCCACATCTCCAGTAAGTGGTCAAGGTGGTGTCATGTCCAGGCCTGCAGGCCTCTGAGCCTGTGCCCCACTCCCCGTCGTCTCTTCCTGGCTGGTCCTGTCTGGACCACTCTCTTCTCATACTTGGGGTACACGTTGGGAGTGCTTGGTCTGGGGATCAGGGCTGGGTGAATGGGGCCCTTGTGTGCTGTTGAGGAAGCTATCATCTAGCCCCCTACACCTACTAGTTGTCAGGCCCAGGTCCAGGAATCTAAAAATAATAAGATCCTGGTCCACCCTAGAAAGTGGTGTGGTTGGGCTGTCACAGGGGCTCAGTGCCACCCAGCTTGGCCGAGGGCAGGACAGCAAGGCTTCAGGGATCATAGGATGCCTTTGCTGAGTTTTGAATGGTGGGTGAAAGTTTACCTGATGGACAAGGGTAGAAAGGAAAGTCCAAGCAGAAGACGCAGCTTGGGCAAAGGTGAGCAGACCCAGGAGAGTATATCAGGTCAGGGGACAGCAGAGTGAGGCTGGGCTGAAGCCTGGGGCAGTGTGTGTGTGTGTGTGTGTGTGTGTGTGTGTGTGTGTGTGTGTGCGCATGTGTGCATGTGTGCATGTGTGCATGTGTGCATGTGTGTGTGCAGTCGGGGTAGAGGAGGGGATTCTAGGCAGGATGGCCAAGTACAGGAAGGGTCTGAAGGCCACCAGCAGCTAGGGAACTCAGGGCAGTGGGAGACATTAGGGTTTTAAGAGGGGGCCTAAGGTTGTCAGGTTGGTGGTTTAGAAAACTACTCTGGCTACTGGAAAGAGCTGATTGGAAGGACCTTGTCACGTGAGGAGGGTGTCCACCCAAGATCCAGTGCCTGCTCTGGGTGGGGAGGGGGAGCGCCCCACTGGGGCCCAGCTGCTCTAGGACACCTCTCTGTCCCTCCTCCCACCCCTTCTCCCTGCTCTTGTCTCTGTCACTCACGGGGCTGGCCAGGCCTGGGCAGCCATGGCAGCCGCACTGATCTGGATTCCTCTCCTTGCCGGCAAGTTGGGGCCTTCTTCAGGGAGAGGCCCAGGATGAGGGGGTGGAATTTAGCGGTGATGACATAGAAATAAAGGAAGTTTCTCAGGGGAGTTGTCTCCGGGGTGAGGCAGGGGTCAGAAGGACTTTGGGGTGCTAATGCTGAGGCTGTGAAATTCCAGGGAACTAGGGCTGGGGACTGGGTCCTGGGATGTGGGGGCTGGGAGCTCAGAAGGGTGAGGTGTCCTGGGCCAGAGTGGGTCTGACAGCACAGGCTGGAGTGTCACAGGCCCTTTAATGCGCTGACCAGGCTGGCTTCTTTTAGGCCTGGGCTAAATTTGGTCCTGGGAGGGTACAGTGCCTGCTGGGGCAGATACTTTCTCTGGGCCTCAGGAATCCCTTTGCTCAGCTCTAGTGCAGGCCCCTTTTCCCTTTGTATATCAGGAAAGGTGGGTGAGGGGCCCCAGAATGGCTATCCCCCTTCTCTAAAGGCTCCTTCCCTCTCCATCATCCCTCTAGGCTCCCAGACACTCAACACTGGGGTCTTTTCCAAGTGCCCTTACCCCCTGCCACACCACACACACACACACACACACACACACACACACACACACACACAGCACACACAATACACAATACACAACACACATCCCACTCCAGAAATCCCACAGACCTCTCAGCCAAACATCAGGCCCTACTCACTGGAACCCCCAGTAGAGACCTAAAATGAGGAGTTGGGGGTTCCCATGAATCCAAAGCAAGCAAAGCTCTGGGTCCTATCACTGATTGAAGTGTGCGGCACCAACAGGGCCCCACTCTGTCCTTTCCTGGGAGCCAGCAAAGGAACCCCTTTCTCTCACACAATTCTCCTGGTCCCAGTCCCTTAGGGGCACCAGGGACGTGGGGCAGGGGGAAGGGGAGTGTATCCCATGCCCAAGACTGAGGCTGGTCTGTGTCTGGGGGCTGCGGGGTCCCCTTAGGTCTCCTGTCAGGGCTATGGGGTGCCGAAGCCCAGCAGTCCACTCTGCACCCCCTCGTGGGCCGCATCTTCGTGCACACCTTGGACCATGAAACCTTCCTGCGCCTTCCTGAGCCCGTTGGTGAGAGGGCCTGAGGGGCAGCAGCATGGGCTGGGGGTGCCTAGCCTGGGGCTGGTGAAAGCTCCTTGTGCCTCCAACCCCTTCTCCTCCCTTCCACCAGCTATCCCACCCACCATTCCTGTCACCTACCATGCTCACCTCCAGGGACACCCAGACCTGCCTCGGTGGCTGCGCTATACGCAGCGAAGTCCCCACCATCCTGGCTTCCTCTATGGTACTCCCACTCCAGAAGATCGCGGACGCCAGATCATCGAGGTACCAGCAGGGACCCCAGTGGGCTGTGTCACATGTGGGTGTTGGTTCACGTTCATGCACATAATCCACATGCCCCTAATTTGGTAGTAGCTCAGTCCTCTCCTGCCAGGTCCCAGCTGTACCACTTTTCTCCCCTGAACTCACATCTAGGCCCTCTTCCCCGTCCCCTCCAGGTCACAGCCTACAACCGGGACAGCTTCGACACCACCCGGCATAGGCTGGTGCTGTTGATTGGGGACCCAGAAGGTACCACCTGCCCTGCCCCACCTGGAAGGGTTTGTGTGGAAGGGGAGGCTTGGCGAGCAGTGGGATGCAGGGTATCCTGGACAGCCTCTGCAGCTGTGTTCTTGGCTGCTCGGCTGACAGTCTGTGAGTGTTAAGGAAGGGTATTTGGGGTCTGTGATGTACAGGGTGTTAGGAGGAAGGAAGGAGTCTGAGGGGATATAAGGAGGAGTTTGAGTCAGAGGAGGCTTGGGAAGAATCCATGTAGGACTGGGTGCATCCTAAGGTGCCAACCTGGTCCTTCCAGGACCCCTGCTGCCATACCAGGCTGAGTTCCTGGTGTGCAGCCATGATGTGGAGGAGGTCTTGCCCTCAACACCTGCCAGACGCTTCCTCATAGCTTTGGGGGGCCTCTGGGAGCCTGGGGAGTTCCAGCTGCTCAATATCACCTCTGCCTTGGACCGTGGGGGCCGTGTCCCTCTTCCCATCGAAGGTCGCAAGGAAGGGTAAGCATGCAACCCAGGAGGGCTTCCTGAAGGAGAAAGAGGCAGCTTGCTTTCTGTCTGGGTGGTGGGCATAGAGCACAGGTCTCCTTAATTTCCAGGTGAGGCTTTACCCATCTTCGTGCTTCCTCTCATGATTCTGGGTAGTTTTGCCAGACATCTTTGCTATAAGCATCTTGACTGCAAGCATTTTACTGCAAACATTTTCACTGCATAACTAATTGATAATAAGGCAATTTTGCTGTAAAAGATAAAAGAGTGAAAAAGAGGGATATTAAAAGAGACATAATGAAACATGAAAAAAATAAAATAAGAGACTTTATTGCAAAAAATTAAAATACATTGTTTTCAAAGTACTTTCATGTGTGTGTGTGTGTGTGTGTGTATAGAGAGAGTGCTTGTTGATTCGTCTTGACATCACACTTTTCTGCTAAAATTTCTTCCTTCGTTAAGAAAGGTATCAGTTTCCAACTAAAGAATTGATAATTAATGCTCTCGAAGACTTGTGAATTAGTGGCTGCTTCTTTCATATTTGAATAGCTTGGTAAACTTGGTTTTGACAGGTGAGAGGGATGACTATGGTCACTGAAAGATTTGCCAACAGATATGATCATTTTCTAGTAGAGTATGCAATCAGGCTTTACACAGTTGTTATTATCCATTATTTTCAGACCACAGCATCTACTCGGCACGGTACAGACCGTTATGAAGGTTAAGATTTAAACAATATAAAACAGGAGCACTGTGAGAACTTTGTCAATGGAGAAATAAAACCAAACTGACAAAAAAAATTAAGTTTGCCGAATGTAAAACAAACTGTCAACCAGTTAAATTACCTTATGGTCAGTTAGCTATGTGGTGAAAATGCTTTCTGTAAAGATGTTTACTGGGAAACTTGCAGACACACCTTGCGACGCCAATCTCTCTACCTCCCAGGTTTACCCTACTGTCCTCCTCCCACTGGCCACCCTTCACCTCCTTCTTGCCCTTCCTGCACCGAAACCCTTGTCATCCCTAAACTCCACATTTCCTGTGCCCCTTGAGGACATTCCTGGGAAAATAAGTCCCCACCCCCACAAGACTGGGCTGCTCTGTATCTTCTCACCATAGCCCCAGATCTCAGGGGACCCCTATAACCTCCAAATCACCAGTGTTCAGTGATACCCTCCCAATTTGCTGACAGTGGCTTCTATCTGGGCCCAGGGTATACATCAAAGTGGGCTCTGCCTCACCCTTCTCTACCTGCCTGAAGATGGTGGCATCTCCGGACAGCCATGCTCGCTGTGCCCAGGGCCAGCCTCCACTTCTGTCCTGCTATGACACCTTGGCACCTCACTTCCGTGTTGACTGGTGCAATGTGTCTCTGGTGAGGAGGGACCCTGGCTCTAGAGTGGGCATGGGGCATGGCTCCCATCACAGTCTCCTCCCTCCCCCTTCCCATCCCAGTCCCTCTCAGAGTTTCTCTAATTATCTCTATCTTTTCTTTTGCTGCAACCCACACACAAGTTCCATTTCTCCCACAAGAGGGCGACAGAGTCCACAATCCAGGAGAGGGCTCTCCTGGCCCCTGAAGTCCCCAAAGTGCCCAACCTAACAGCTGTTAGGTTGTTCCAAAACCTTGATTCTGCCAAGGACCTCTGTGTCACAGCTCTGTTGACTTTCTTCCAAGGTGTCACCTAGCTCATCTGCTTGCTATAACAAACAGCTTTTCATTATAAACCAGAGATGTTTACCACTGCTCTCACTGACTGAGCTGAGGTATCCAGGGTCCTGAATGTACCCTCTTCCTGTGAACTGACCAACAGCACAGCCAGGTACTGGTAATCGACAACAGTCTTGTGCACTTGCTGAGTGCTGGACACTATACATTCAACCTGTTTTATCCTTATGACCATCCCAGGAGACAGGTACTACTATTAACATTCTGACTTTACAGGTGAGGAAACTGAGGCACCGAGAGGTAAGTCATCCCAGGGACGTACGTGCCTGAGTCAGGATTCAAACGTAGGCAGTCGGACCATAGAGCTATGCTCTAACCATCCTATGGTCCTGCCTCTGAGAATTTCTCTCCTGGCACTTAGTTCAGTGCTTATCCTGCTTCGTCACCTGAGCTGGGAGAGACAGGCAGGAAGAAAGCCTGTGGTTACATGAGGTGGTAGGACCCCCGGCCCCCCTCCTCTGTCTCCCTAGGAGTCTCTGCCAGCCAGCTGCTCCTGAGTCAGCCCTGGGTTCTCTGAGCAGGTGGATAAGTCGGTGCCAGAGCCCGTAGATGAGGTGCCCACTCCAGGCGATGGGATCCTGGAGCATGACCCGTTCTTCTGCCCACCCACTGAGGCTACAGCCCGAGACTTCCTGATCGATGCACTGGTCACCCTCCTGGTACCTCTGCTGGTGGCCCTATTGCTCACCCTACTGCTGGCCTACATCATGTGCTGCCGGCGGGAGGGACGGTGAGTGTGGGGGACAGAGGACCAGGAGGGCAGTGTGGCTGGTGCTCAATCCGTGGTACTTTTTATGACACGTGTGCTGTGTAGGGACCCAGATCCCTTCGGGAAATGGGGTACTCAGCCAGGAAAAAGGTGGGGGCTGCTTTCTAGGTGGCTCAGGGCTCGGGTTCTGCCTGGCACTGGGAGGGGATTATAGATAACAGTTAATCCCTCCCTTTGCTTTTCTGCAGGCTGAAGAGAGATCTGGCCACCTCTGAGTGAGTAAGGGAAAGCTGGGGGTAGGGTGGGGGCCCCCACACTGTTGCACTGGACCCTTTAACCTCCATGAGCAGCATAGACCAACCAGATTGTTGGGATGATGGGGGCCACCCTTGGCCTCTGAACTCCAGCCCTGGGCTGGCTGGATGCTGGGCATGACCTATCCCGGCCTGGCCTTCTGATTTTTTAGTTTCCGTGGAAGAGCCTAAGGTGAGATGGGACAGGGAAGTGGAACTGATCAGGTGTCAGGGGTCTACTGCCAGTCTGGGGGAAAGGATTTGAGGAGCAACTTAAATAAGAGCCTTTCAACATACACAAACACACACACACTTCACTGTGAGTCAGGCACTTGATTTTCTGTCCTGACTCATAGTTGGATTCTGCCACACAATTACTGTGACCCTGTCTGGCCTCGGTTTCTCTACCTGTGATGTGGTTGGACTAGCTAATGCCTGTGGACATTTTCAATTTCCCCAGCCCTTCCTAAATCCATGTCACCCTTTTTTTGCCCAGGTTTCCTGCACCCCTGGCCTTATCCCTCCTCTGTGCCCCAGGTCACTTCCTCGAACCCCAAAAATTCCAGAAGGCAGGTGTTAAATAAGTCAGGCTCCTTTTATTCTCACTGCACTGAGCCTGTGGCGGGCCTGGCCCCTCTGCCTTCTTGCCAGGCCTGCCTCATTAATTGCGGCGACATTTGGCCACTCTGCGAGCCCCCTTGATCAGCCGCTTATGTCCCTGTTTGGAGCTCAAGGGCAGCCTATGCTGCCCAGACGGGCGCTGCCCGGGCCGGCGCTGCCCAGACCGGCGCTGCCCAGGCTGCTGCTGCTGCTTCGGCTGCCGTCTCTTGGCCTTGGGCTTGAACTTGGAGGCGAACTTCTTGCCCATGCGGAAGGAGCCCAAAGTGCCCCTGCCAGTCACCTGCTTGAGCATGCCTTTGTCCACTAGCCCCTTGAGTATTTTCTTGAGGCGCCAGGCATTGCGGGTCATGTTGTAGCCGGTGGCGATCAGAGCGTTCTTCAGGGTGTTCAGGGACACGCGGTTGTGTTCCCCCTTGTCCGCCATAACCCTCAGGATCACCTTGGATATGCTGGGCTTCCGGCAGGCTTTGGGGCAGGCGCGGTACCCAGTCTCACTCTTGCTAGGGACTCCTGACATGCTGGCCTGCCGGCCTGCACCCAGGACACTCTTCGAGGCCGAGGGTGTAGATGGGGGTGGTAGCAAAGTATCTTTCTGCATCTCTCCCTGGGATGAGTGAAGGGAACTGGGTGCAAGGGCCTCCAGGATGGCGGCTGGAAGTCTCCACTGGGTTGTTTCTCGGTGGATAAGGTGCCTCCCAGTTCCTGGTTTCCCTCAGAGGCTTCCTCGTAGGGCTCTAGCCAGGAGGAGGACCAAGGATGATCACCCACGCTGGCCTCCACAGACTTGTGCCTTGGGTGCAGTGGGTGGTAAGGTTATCTCTGTGGTGACCTCAGGGGGACATTGTGAGGCCACTAGAATCCTGTGAGGGTCACAGTGGCCCCATTGTTCCCTCCTGGGAGGGGTAGATGGGAGATACCAGATAGTCTGGGCATCTGACATGACAGGTACCCTGAGAATAAGTGGCTATGTGGGCCCAGTGGGGGGTCCACAGGTGTGTGCATGCCTATGCATTTGCGTATATGCACGAATGCCCACCCATGCCAAGGTGTTCTGAGACCCCAGTTTTAAACTCATCATTGTTACTCCACCATCTCAACCCAGAATCAGAATTATACCAACATTTATGAATTTTTAAGGGTAATAAATTTCCAGAGTGAATAGAATATAATTTCTTCATCTACCTAAGTTGATTTAATTTCTTGATCAACTTTCTATACAAAACAATGAACGGATTTTTTCCTGCCTATTTTCATTTTTATTTATTGGAACTTTTTTCTCATGAGGAATCAGTGGTTTTCTATGTAAACTTTACAACGGGGATTTTATTCCTCAAGTTTTTTGGCCTGTGCCAAATTTAATCAATCATATCTTCTTCCATTGTGACTGTGGACATTCTCTTCTGACCTGTTATTTTTAGCACATCCAGCTTTCTTGAGTCAGCTTTGCAGTTCTGATGGTGTCAAGAAAATCTGCTTGCTCCCTCAATTTTGAATCAACAATTGTTTTTACCATGTGCGATATTAGTCCTTGTTGGTTTGGATTTTGTGTTGATTTATTTCTGTAAGGTGTTTCTTTCTTTCTTTCTTTCTTTCTTTCTTTCTTTCTTTCTTTCTTTCTTTCTTTCTTTCTTTCTTTCTTTCTTTCTTTCTTTCTTTCTTTCTTTCTCTTTCTTTTTCTTTCTTTCCTTTACTTTTTCCTTCCTTCCTTCCTTCCTTCCTTCCTTCCTTCCTTCCTTCCTTCCTTCCTTCCTTCCTTCCTTCCTTTCTCTTCCTTTTTTGCTTTTCAATGCCTACCATTTTCAAATTGTCCATAACTTGTGATTCTGTAGCTCTCTTTACACCTATGTCAGATTTTACTGGTTGGGAAGTCATGTGGGCACAGTGGCTGTCTCCTGTGGTTCATGTGCCAGAGCAGAGCTCAAGGGGCTGTGTACTGGTAGCAGAGTGTGTGTGTGTGTGTGTGTGTGTGTGTGTGTGTGTGTGTGTGTGTGTGTGTGTGTGTAGGAAGCCTGCCCATTCTTTAGTCTGCCCAAGTGTTGATGTGGAAAGACTGTGGGGGAAGGCACCACGGTTCTGGCTTCTGCTCACGCTGTGGAAAAACATTCCCAGAACATTTTTCCACCTGTGTGTGTTATCAGAGTAATGAGACCCAGATGTGGGGCTGAGGGTGGGGAGGGAGCCCATTAACCAAAGCCCTTCCCCCACAGGGGCATTACCTGCCTGGCTGCCCCCAGCCCTAGGCAACCACACGCTTTTTGCTCTTTCCCCCTTAGTCTCCCCTTGCCTGGGAATGGAAAATTGTGTTTTGGACAACTCAACTTTCAAAATTCCAGGCTCAAGAGCTCATTTTGACTCTCCCCTAGCTTTCGAGGGTGACTCCACCTCCTCCTGCCAGCCAGACAAGACTGGGTCCTACTCCCCCAGGAGGAGTATGGCCCATTCGGTGTGGAGCTGGGGGATCCCTCCTGTAGTCTAATCCCCAGGCTCTAGTTGGAGCCTATCTCCACTCGCTGAGGCTTGGACCTGGGTGGCATTGCTTTTCCTCCTCCAGGTGATCCGTAACCCAGTTGCAGGTAGGGTTGCTTCTGCCTTGCCTGGGGCCCCACCCTGTTAAGAAAACCAATTCTTATTGTTTGTAATGAAAAGTCAGAGTTGTCTGTCGGACCTGGCAACCAAGTAGTCTGAAAAAATGTCTCCAGGTTGGGCCCCACAAATGTGGATGGGTTCTTGTAAAAGAGTTTGGAGTCATCCCTCCACTGGAGGCCAATTGGGCCTACCATAATAAAATGACACCACTGATAATAATAGCAACTGAAGGCTCCCTATGATAATAGCTACCACTTGCTACATGCTGAGCAGGAGGCATTCCAAGTGTTTCTCCTGTATCAACTTATTTAATTCATACAACAACTACATAACTGTTGAGGAAACGGCAGCACAGAATAGTTAAGTGATTTGCACAAGGGCACACAGCCAGTAAGCAATGGAACTCACATGTAAACCCAAAGCAAGTCTCCAAGCTTAACCATTGTGCTACCCTACTTCTCAGCATGAACTAAAGCCTGCCCCTGGACAGCAGAAAGCAAGTCTATGAAAACATAAAGTGAGAATGAGACTTCTGAGGAAAAACAGGTGCTAAAGCTCAGGAAGGGCTTCCCAGAGGATGTGGCCCTTGGTTCACTTGGCTGCTGGGATTTTAGGCCTGTTGAGGGTGGAGCCGGGTGCAGGCCTCCAGGAACCTTGGTCTGAAACAAAGACCAGGAAACAAAACTCTGGAGCTAGTCAGCGTTGGGGGCTGACTGTGGTGGGGTGTGAGGGGTCAGGGTACAAAGGGAGAAAAGGACAGACCTGAGAAGCCAAAGAATGAGATGGTCAAAGCTGACAGGACATGGGGGAACAACTTGGGCAGAAGCTAGGAGGGGAGAAAAGGTGGAAGGCATAGATTTGCAAGGCTAAGACAGGGATGGGGCAGGAAGGAAAGATGGAAGATCAATGGTGGGAGGGAGTTTTGGGGCAGGGAGCTGAGTGCTAGAAGGGACCTAGAGGTACTTCAAGATATAAAAACAGAAAACAAAGCCCAGCAAACACTGTTCTCTGGAAATATATTTCCACTGTGGGTATCTATTCATGTCTTAGGACCTCAAGAGCCTTTACCATGTGCCAGGCACTTTTCTAAACACCCATTTGATCCTCAGGACAATCCTAAGAGGTAGGATTGTTAGCCCCATTCTACAGTTGAGGAAACTGAGTCATAGAGTGGTGAAACAACTTGTGGAGGACACAGAGCTTTGGATCCAGGCTCTGTGCACCCAGAGCCCTTGCCTCAGTCACTGGGCACTGAGCAGGCACCACGACTTTCTGTTTGTCCTTCCCTGCTGCCCATCAGGTATGGGAGTCTCTTCCCACATAACTTGGGAAGGCTGTAGGATGGCTCAGAGGCAGCACCAAGCTGCACCCCCAAAGTGGGGCGAGGGGCTGACTCCCAGGGCTGATGACTCTGCTGGCTCTCTACCCCCAGCATCCAGATGGTCCACCATTGCACCATCCGCGGGAACACGGAGGAGCTGCGACAGATGGCAGCTAGCCGAGAGGTGCCCAGGCCACTCTCCACCCTGCCCATGTTCAACGTGCGCACAGGAGAGCGGCTGCCTCCCCAGGTGGACAGCGCCCAGGTGCCCCTCATCCTGGACCAGCACTAAGGGTCTGCCCAGGTGGGTTAATCTGGGCTGTGCTAGTCTCATTTCTCAGAACAAGGCTGCCTCCCTCTCAGGGCTGGAGCAGGTGGTGGGGCTGGGGGAAATCAAGGGAGGGGCACCAGACCTGTGCATGTCTGGGGCAGCAATGTGGAGGGGGCGCGGGGGGCGGCGCTCAGCAGTGCCAGGGTGATGCCCCCTAATGCCAAGCTCGGGGTTGGAGGGTCAGGGTGGGGAAGGCAGGAAAACCAGGGCCTGGACCTCACAGCTCCCCACTCTATTTTTCCTCTGCCATTCCAGCTCCAGCCTTGGCCTCATCCTTTCTTCTCCCCACAACTCAAAGAGCAACCACCGCCCAGGGCCACCCGCATCTTTCTTTCTGATTTTGACTCCTGGCCTGATGGACCTCAGGCTTGGAACAAACAGAGCGACGGAGGTGGGGGCGGAGGGGGTATCTGGGGTCGGCATCCCCAGAATAAATACTTGCTGCTCTACACATCCACTGCTGCCATTGCCTTCTTCTTAGCAGCCTCCTGCCACTCCGCTGCCCAATGACCCTGGTTGTCCTCAGAGGCATTTTGCTATTTTCTCAAGTTCTCTGGAAGAAAGAGGGACCTACTATATGTGGCCCTAGTCTTAATCCTGACCTGAATCTGACAGCAAGGGAATTATTGGATCATTTAATAGATAGGGAAACTGAGGCCCAGGGTGAATAAATGAGGAGGTCACAGAGCAAGCAAGTGGTAGAGCTTGGGTTCAAATCCAGCATGTCTGCCTCCACACTGCCTTCTGGAGGGCTGAGAGAAGGAGATCTGGAAGCAGGAGATCCAGGCTCTTGCCTGCCCAGATCCCCTGGAGGGAGCGCCCCTTTGTAAGCTGTGTAGGGAGAGAACCCAACCTGGACATGAAGAGAGAAGTAGGGCTGCAGGACCCTGAGTGCCCAGGCTCCATGCCTCCTTCCTAATGGGCTCCTCCAGCGGCAGGGCGGAGGTGTTGCCAGCTTGGTTTGGACCCAGCGTGAGCCTGGGAGAGCTCAGCTGGCCAGGAAGAGGCCTGAGCTTGTTTTATCCAGGTGGCTACAACCAAAACAGGCTGCCATCAAGCGTTACATCCAGGCTCACGTCTGACCCCTCCCTTGGGAGGACAAGCTGGAGAGGAGATGCAGAGAAGGACAGAGAGCAGAAGAGCAAGGACTTGTGGTCCAGGCCCCAGGCCCTGGCTCCAGGTGGCAACTCCGAGAGAACCCTAACTAGGGCAGGACATCCACCAGATGTCCCTGGGCTTCTAAATCCCTTTCTGAGTTCTATGAACCAGACCTGGGATGTGGAGCTCCCTAGGTCATCTGTCCCTACCTTTTCTAACCCGGAAGTAGTGGGTAGAAGATGGGAGGTTGAACAGGGTGTTCTCCCTCACTTGGGACAGGGTCTCAGGCTTGAGGCTGATGGGTTAGGTGGACCCTGGGCCAAGGTCCCTGAGGAGGGCTGAATCTCTGCATACAGTGTCCCAGTGTTCAGAAATGGATAGGCAAGGGGCTCACAAAACTCAAAATTGTCCTTTCTCTCACTCCCCAGAATCTCTGCCTTCCCAATATGTCCAGCCTGAATCCATCCCCTTCTCACAGCCTCCACTCTGCTTCAGTCCTCCAACAGGATCTTGCTCCTGGACCCCCGTGACAGCCACCCTGTGCCCTCCCTGCCCCCTCCCTGCCCTGCCAGTCTCCTCTCCAACAGCAGCTGGGCTCGTCCTTTGAAAGGAAAAATTTTTCTTTTCCTTCTGTTCTCAACTCTGACCAGGCACACAGGCCCACCCATCTCTCTGACCTCAGGACCCCGCTGTCCTCTCACATGCCTGCTCCAGCCACTGCCTCCTAACGATCTCCTGTTTCAGGCCTTGGCCTCTGCTGTTGCCTCTGCCAGGAACCCCCAGTCCTCCGAATCCACACAACTCCCTCCTCACTGCTGTCATTTTGGTCTCTGCCCAAATGGCGGCTCCTCAGAGAGGCGGGTCCCCTCCTCAGAGAGCCCCCCTCCCTTGGTTCTCTGGGGTGCCCTGCACCTCTCACCCTGAGAAGATATGCCCTCTATGGTGCCTTGCTGGGGTCGACTTCCAGCCCTGGCCATAAGCTTCAGGAGGGCAGGGTTCTGTGTGCCCCCAGGGGGCGCAGTGCCTGCACACAGTAGGCACTCTGGAAAGCTGTTCTGAAGGCATGTATGAAGGGAGGCTGTCCATCTGGGTTGCTCAGAGCTCTTAAAGAGGTTGCTCCTTTTTTGGCAAAGAGGGTGAGCAAGGCCATTGCTAATGCCTCTACCATTATGTTTTGCTCCCCCTCCCTGCTGGGCATCCCATACCCATTAGTTAGTTAATCCCATACGCATCTGCAGAGGCCAGCAGAGGCTCAGCGCTGGCACAGTGTATGTGCTCAATAGACTGTTGTTGACTGAAGGCTCTTTGGGTGTCCACCCCCCAACCACATGGGTTTTCTGGCAACTGTTGCCTCTGACTTCTCATTTGTAATTTCCTCCTTGCCCTGAGGGCCCCTCATCTGGCCGAAACCAGGAGTTGCACAGAATCTGCCCAGATCGAAGGCTCAAAACAGCCAGCCTACAGTCTGAGATGGCTCCTCCTTGATCCTTGCCCCCTCGAGGAGGCAGCTACCCTCACCCTGTCTCTGTGCTCCCACCTTGGGCCTCTGTGTTCTTCCTGTGCCTGCCAAGGGGCCAAGGCTGGGTGAGTTCAAGGCCAGTCCCTCTCTTGCCTCCGCTTCCCAGCTTTGCCTTGGGATCTTGGCAGCGCCTTCCTCCCTGATCAGTTCCAATGAGCACACGGGAGCCTGGCTGCCGGCCTGGAAGGAAGTGGCCCAGACAAGTAGCTGAGAGGATGGCGTGACTGCAGAGGACACCGAGCTGTGCCTGGGCACACACGCATGCACGCCTAGCCCCCCCTGGCAGCACAGGGAAGGGCATAGGCACACTCAGAGCATAGGCACACTCAGCACCCCTCTACTCACTGAGGGGAGCAAGATTCCACCCAGCCCAGGACAGATAGCCAAGGTGTCCCCCCACCTCACACCCTGCTCTATACCCTTGGCTCTTGCAGTCCCACAGGCAACACTGCCCACATGGCACAGTGCGTGGCCTCCACCTTCTCCCTACGCAGAGCCTGTGCACGTGGCCCGACCTAGGCTTTTCCCCACCACCTCTCAATCGGGTGAGGAGGGTCTCTGCCAGACACGGGGACATGGGCACTGCCTACACCTAGCCCCAGCCCCACATGCACACTTCTCCCTTATTCTCAAAACACACACCCCGTTTCACAGAGAGCGCCCTGACACATCGGTTGGGGTTTAAGGTCAGATTGAGCAGGGTTCCAGTCGCAGCCCTGACACTTAGTTTACTCATAGACAGTAAACTGTAAATGCCTCGGGCTGTTGTGAGAATTCATGAGCACCAAGCAAGAGCCTGGCACCTGGCAGCTCCCAAGCACGCAGACATTATTATTGACAAGCACTCGCACAATTACTCCCAAACCCAGGTCAGTTGTGTCTCCCTGACCCCTAAGATCTGGGTTCAGTGGGCACAATTTTTATTCTGTGTCCTATGAAGAGTTCAAGCTCCCCCTGTGAGTTTGGGGTGGACGCTGAAATCCTCAAGCTCCCGGTCACTGATCTGCTGCCCAGCGCGGCGCTGTCTGGTAAGGCAGCTGCTGGCCACCTGTGGCCACTGAACACTTGAAATGGGGCCAGTCCAAATTGAGATGGGCTGCAAATGTAATGAAAATGATAATGATAATATGGGGGGGGGCTATTTGGGGTTAAATAAAATAAAGTATATTATTAAGTATATTTATAAATGTATTTTATAAATATAAAAATAGAGAATGTTATTAAAATTAACCTCACCTGTTTTAGCTTATATTTTTATTATGGCCGCTCGAAAATGAAAATTACATATGTGGCTCACGTTATATTTTTATGGTGCAGTGCTGGTTTCATGGCTCTTCCTTTAGCTCTGCTCCAGATTAACTAAACTCAGAATTCAGCCCCTTCCCTTGCTTCCCTCCAGGATGCCTGCTCTGTGTGGGCAACAGCTTTCCGAAGGCTTGGGGAGTGGGAGAAGTTTGCCTCACAGCAGTAAAGTCACCTAAAACTTGGTTATGTAGCCTCCTTGTTCTAAAATGTGCTTTACTATCCACCCACCCCATCTTTCTCTTCCTCCTAAGGTCTATGCAGAGAAAACTCCACTTTCTGTATCACCTGCAAGCACCAAACTCACCTCCTTCTGGGCCTTGCCACGTGTGTCCTCTGCAAAGCGTTGAAATCTTCATGTGTTTAAGGGTCCGAGTACCTTCCTAGGATCTTGCCTCCTGGTCTGTGGACATCTCTCAGCTCTACGTGGTAGAGCACCCACCAGGAAGGGGACACAGAGACAGAGCCAGCACTAGGGCTCCACTGGCCCTGGGACTTCAGGATGGTGGTCTTAGCCCACCTCCAGCCTCTCCTAACTTTCCCATACCCCTCTCCACCCCCAATTCATCCTCATCACACAGACAGACCCTCCTATGGCTTCCATCGTGTCTACGTGCACACACACGTCCTAAATGCTAGACGCTGGCGTTTTCAGCTCATACAGCCTCTCTTCTGCTGCCATGTGTGTACGGAAGCTGTCCCCACATATACAGACCCCTTACCCATCCCCAACACACTCACATGTGTGTAGGGCCCCTGTGAACACAGACACATGTGCTCATAGGTAGGTGGACACCCAGAGAGTGAGACATTCTCATCCACACAGGGGCGGCTGGGTTGAACCACCTCACTTCTCACACAGCCTCCCACACTGATGGCCACCATGAAGCCTCCCGCTGTGGATCCTGTCTTTGAGCAGCCCCATACTCTCCTGTTCCACACACGCCACACACCCCTCACCTGAGGCTCCTACAGTCCAGGTAGGTAACCTCTCGAGCTCTCCCCTCCTCATCCTCACCCAGCTCCATCCAGGAAAGTCTCAGAAGCATCTGGGAAACTGAGGGTTAAGGAGCTGGGAGAAAAAATAAAGGAAAGTCCACCATATATTTTGGTCACAGAATATCCTGCCAGGTAGGCTCACCCCACAAAAGAGACTCAGGATTCTGAGAGAGCAGCAAAAATTAAAAATCCAAATGAAGCCTCCTTCCTTTCTAGAATTTTCCATCTGGATCTGACTGAAAAATTATCCACAGGAACGTGGCCCATCTCTTCACAGAGAAGCAAAGGTGAGTCCCTCAGAGCAGCATTGGGACTTGCCGGTGCTGTGTAGCCACACAGGGGGCAGTAGGGTCTGGGGGAGCAGGTCTGGGTGGCTGTATTTAGGGCAGCTGTGATGTCAACGGAAAGGAGGGCTTGAGTTGGGAATGTGGTACAATGGTGCCTTTGTCCCCCTCCCCTCCTGTCCTGCACACACAGTGAAACCACATTCTGACTTCACACCACGTGACCCACCATAGAGCTGCACAGCGGGGCACTGCTATCCCCGCAGCTCTGACGTGCCATGTCGCCTCACGTGCACTCGTGCGTGCGTGTACACACTCACACACACATATTCATGCACCCACAAGTGTACATATGTCATGAGAAGCAAATTAAGTCCTTTGCCTAGAACTGAGATGCCCAACAGCCACAGGTAGCTTTTAAAATTAAACCCAGGTAAATAAAATGTAAAATTGAGTTCCTCAGTCTCACTATCCATATGTCAAGTGCTCCGTAGTCACATGCAGCTAGTGGCTGCCATATGGACAGCACAGTAAGACTACACTTCCATTGTTGTGGAAAGCACTGACCTGGAGCCTTCCACTGCTCTCTGCTCCCACACATGGGCTGGTTTGCACTTGTTCTTTCCCTCACACTTGCTCACCCTTATTCATAAAGGTGCACACAGCTCTAAACTCTTGCCAAGGAGGCCTGCTTCTCTAGCTCTCCTTCTCCCTCTTTAGTCTTCCAATATCTGGGCATGGCCCCTGTGCCTAGCCCTGGATTGCAGCCTCTGGCCTCAGTCAGCTTCACTCAGCCTGGGGAGATTTACAGGGTGAAAGCATGACAGCTTACAATGACAACAATGTCTTTTACTAAGGCTGAGATGAATTTTGCAGATATGCAGGGCTTTGGAAAGTCAGGGAGCAAACTTACCCTGGGTTGCGCAGAAGAACACAGTGGGACATGAGACATTTGAGCACGGCCTGGAGAGCAAACAGAGATAAGGATGTCTCTTCCAGCAGGGGAAGATGCACAAAGAAAGATACAGAAATGGGAAGTGTGGTGAACATGTGGGAATTTCTGTCACCCTTTTTGGCTGGCATGTAGGTACGGACAGGAGAGGGGACAGGAAGAATGGACAGGTGGGTAGCTAGCTGCCAGGTAGAGGCAGGCTCAAGATGCTTCTGGATCCCTCAAGGGAGTAGGTAGAGATAAGATGAGATAGCCAAGGGCCCCAGAGGGCCTGAGGTCTATCCAGGTAGATGGGGGTACTAAGGGAGGTGAGGCAGGTGACAGGCAGGATCAGTTAATTGCATTACTAGATAATTTGCATATGAATCGCCCTTCCTTTACATGCCACAATTGCTTGCCCTCTCTAGACTAATTCCCTTTCTACACTGTCCTGATTGTGGTAGAAGTGCTAACAATGAATTATTAAAGTCCATAATGAATAGCCATGACTATTTGATGATAGCCAGAGTATGAATATTGCAGATGATGGCTTCTATGGACTTTTTTCATCTCCTTGAGGGAGGGACATGGGACTTTTCTGCCTTTGAGGTTTAGTCCCTAAGTAGGTGGGAGGCAGGGACAACTGTCAACTTCTCCCTGTCTCCAGGTCTCTGGGCACCTCATCTGCTCCAGACTTCTGCCTCTCTGGATCCTCTGTGTCACCACTGACTGCACGCTGCTGTCCCTCCTCCCTGATCAGTCACCTTCCCCCTGGGAGCCTCAGAGTCTCAGGCTGGCAGAGTAGGGGCCAGCAGAGGGACAGGAAAAGGAAAGGGGAGGGAGAAGCAGGAGAAAGAGGAAACAAGGATTTTTAAAAGGATAAGGAATAGGCAGGGGGCTGGGGCTGCCTTCCCAGGCCACCCTACACCCAGGGTGTCTCAAGTTTTGGGGACTTAGAAGGCAGAGAAGGACCCAGTACATACTCAGCTGAGTTAGGGCCTGTCTCCTTCCTGATAGCATTCTGTAAGGTCTTGACTGCAGCCCTCTGTGGCTTCTGGGGAGACTCTCCTGAGGGCTGGGCAGATTCCCTCCTTCTTTTGCCTGGGAGCCCAGGAGAGTGAACAGGAGGCATTCCTTCCTCCAGATCACCTCAAAAGGCCCTCAGCACAGGCTCAGTGACCCCTTCTTGTGCTACACTGCTCGTTGCTCCTTTGGAGAAGCTCAGAGAGGGCAAGGAGGGAGGAGGTCAAATGATTCTTTATATTTGCCCAGGGAGAGGTCTTGCTTCTGGTGCCCTCACCAACCCTGCTTCCCCCTCCCCGGCATGTGCCTCCCACTGCCCTATGGTCAGGGCCCTCCCATGTCCCCCTACCCTACAGAGTGCCCACAGCAGTGGAGAGAGCAGTGAGAGGTGATGAGCATTGATGGGAGAAAGGGCATGAGGTTTGGGCAGCCCAGGATCTGAAGGGAGGTGTGTGTGTGTGTGTGTGTGTGTGTGTGTGTGTGTGTGCGCACGCATGCTGCACATGTGTGTTGCCTGTATGCATTGTAAGGGAGAAGAGGGTTTGGAAGATTGCATAAAAGAGGAAAGAAAATTGGTTAAGGCATAGGAAAGGCAAGAGGAAGGGGGAGGGACTATGGAGGGTGCTGGATGGGACGGAGGAGGACCGGAGGGGCAAGAAAAAAAGGAGCCCACCCCTCCAACCCCAAAGCTTCCTCCCCAGGCATCCCATCCCCCGACTTCAAGGATGAAAATTAGGAGGCCACTGCAGATATGTTTGGGTCATTTCCACATGCTTTATTCCAGCAATCAAAATAATTAAAAACATCTCAAATTATTATACACATACAAAATAGGTACAGAGTCTCTTGCTTCCTCCCACCCCAGGGGGAAAACTGTTTTGTGCTTTGGGAAGTTTGTGCTCTGAAACCCAGGAGAGAGGACGCAGGACAGACCAAGAGAGAGGCGTGAGGATGGGAGGCAGTTGAGGAGGAGGGGGTTTCAGAGAAGAAAGAAGTCTGGAGAGAGAGGCCTGGGCAGGCCCGAGGCGTGAGGGGGGTGGAGAGAGAGGGTGGAGAGTGAGTGGCACTTTCTGGAGCCGCAGCTCTCTCTCCTCCGTGTTAAATAGCACCTTTAGAAAATTCACATGAGTCCCCATTCACAAGAAAATAAACCAAAGAATTAAAAAGACTTTTAACAAAAAGGAACATTTGCTGGCCTGGGGGAGAGGGGGCGCATCTCAACTTCTATAGCACCAGTGATCCCCTCGCTACCCCACCCCACCCCATCACAGAGATGTAGCACCTTTGATATAAAATGAGAAGCCGCTTCCACCCTGCCCCTGTCCCACCCCCACGCAGTTGCCCCGGTGACACATATAGAGGTAGTCTTTCAGCAACACAGTTACACAAGGAACACAGCAGTCTCTCCCACCCAGCCCTGTTGCACGGGGATTGACACGTTCCCACTCTGTCACAGCCCCTCTTGACTTTTCCAAACCCGGCGTCGAGGGTCCAGTGGTCCCCTGGCATGACCCCCTCAAAAACGAAGGGAGGGTACATTGCCAGGGCCAGGGGACGCCAGATGGTAAGGCTTCTTTGGCAGTTTGAGAACCCCAGGTCCCCCCAGGGTTTGGGGGTGCTGGGTAAGGAGAATGGGCTGGGAGTGTGGGGGCCATTTGGGTGTTTTAGCATTGCCTTTGGTTGCTTGGCAGACAATGCATGCTATCCTGTGTCTTTTCGGGAGACTTAGATTTGGGGAGCAGTGGAGGGAGGCCCCAAGAAGGCATGGAGAAAGGAGCAGAAAGGGCAGCGTTGGGGTATCATAAGCCCAATGGGCAGAAAAGGACTTACCCCCACATGGGTCTTCAAGCAAGTGGACCAAGCTTCCTTTTTTAAAAAGTTATTTATTTATTCTTTTTTTGGTTTTTGGTAAGGTTGAATGCGTTTTGGTTTTTTGGTCATGTTCAGTTGGTCAAAGATAAAAACTAAGTTTGAGAGATGAATGCAAAGGAAAAAAAATTTTTCCAAAGTCCATGTGAAATTGTCTCCCATTTTTTGGCTTTTTGGGGGGTTCAGTTTGGGTTGTCTGTCTGTTTCCAGGGTCAGGGGCGAGTGGGTTGGGTGGGAGGGAGCCAGGCTGGGCTGGAGGGAGTTTACAGGAAGCAGACAGAGCCAACGTCGATGCCGAATTCCTGGTCTGGGGCGCCAACATCCAAGGGGGCCAAATCGATGATGGGCAGGCGGGAGGTCTTGGTGGTTTTGTATTCGATCACTGTCTTGCCCCAGGCTCCAGTGTGACTCTGGGGTGAAGGGAAGACATTGGGAGAGGAGTGTCACCAAGTGGGAGTGGTGAGCTGAGAACGATGGCCTGCCTGGAAGACCAAAGCCCAGAGAGGGGACCCTGCCGGGGACTCACCGTGCAGCCATCGTAGGTGACAGTGTAGGTGAAGCGGCTGTTGCCCTCGGCCCGGAGCTCGATCTCGTTGGAGCCCTGGAGGAGCAGGGACTTCTTGAGGTTGCCTGTGTGCTGGTCCATGTAGGCCACGCTGTTCTTGCAGTGGTAGGTGATGTTCTGAGAAGCCTCGGTGGACATCAGGCGCAGGAAGGTCAGCTGGATGGCCACATCCGCAGGGTCGGAGCCCTGGCCACCATACTCGAACTGCAGGTGGTGGGGAGAGTGAAGAGTGAGTGACCGCTGGAGTCTCTAAGTCCTGGCCTCCCTTCCTGGCGTCCTCAATCTTAGTGAACCCTCACGTCCAGAGATGGCCTCACTTGCCCACGGGAACCCTATGTCTGAGCCAGTATCAAGGACCCAGGACTCCTGCCTCCCAGGCCGGCTCTGTCTGTCATACCTGGAAGAGGTCTAGAGTGCACAAGACCTTCCTTCATGCCCCTTCAGAGCCCTCCCCTGCCCACCTCGCGAGGGTGGCCCGAGTCCAGCTCACGCACCTGGAATCCTCCGGTCATGCTCTCGCCGTACCAGACGTGTTTCTTCTCTTTGGGGTTCTTGCTGATGTACCAGTTCTTCTGGGCCACAGTGGGTTGAGTGGGGTACACGCAGGTCTCGCCTGTCTCCATGTTGCAGAAGACCTTGATGGCATCTAGGTTGCAGCCTTGGTTGGGGTCAATCCAGTATTCTCCTGCAGTGGGGCAGGGCAAGATGGAATCAGAGGGTGTCTGAGAGGTGAAGCAGCCTGGGCATCAGAGTCCCTGGGGCCGCCCCTCTGTGGCTGCGGGAGAAGCAGGACTGGGCGGGGCCAGGAGGCGGGGCAGGCCCTCACCGCTCTTCCAATCAGAGTGGCACATCTTGAGGTCGCGGCAGGTGCGGGCGGGGTTCTTGCGGCTGCCTTCAGGGCTTTTGATGTTCTCGATCTGCTGGCTCAGGCTCTTGAGGGTGGTGTCTACCTCGAGGTCACGGTCACGGACGACATTGGCATCATCGGCCCGGTAGTAGCGGCCGCCATCGTGAGCCTTCTCTTGAGGTGGTTGGGGCAGGAAGCTGAAGTCGAAACCGCCGCTGGGAGGACCAGGGGGACCAGGAGGGCCAGGAGGGCCAGGGGGACCCTGCACAGAAAGGGAGGAGTGCGGGGGTTACTGGGGTCCGAGCGTTCTCCGAGCTGGAGTGCCATGGACAGACAGGGTGGGGAACTACGTACAACAGGACCAGCATCACCAGTGCGACCACGAGGACCAGGGGGGCCGATGGGGCCTGGAAGACCGTTCAGTCCATCTTTGCCAGGAGCACCAGCAGAGCCAGGGGGACCCTGCGGGGGAAGATGGTTAAAAAAAAAAAAGTCAGAAAACACAAGACCAGCCCAACTCTGGCAGAGAAGCCTCCCCACCCCCGCCTGGTGCTGGCTCTACAGCTTCATCATGGCTGCTTCCCACAGCCCGGCCAGGGAACCTTTTGTGTAAGAAATAAATGGGAAGGGGAGGCCAAGGGCTGGGTAAAATTGTCCAGAACCCTTCTTCCCTTCCTTTAACACTTGCCCTGGACCCTTCTCCAGAGAGGTGAAGGTCCCTGAAGTGAGCCTAAGCTTGGGACCCATGAAGAGGAGGTGGATAGAGGGATGACTTACACGGGGACCAGCAGGACCAGAAGCTCCAGAGGGACCTTGTTCACCAGGAGAGCCCTGAAGGACAGATGCAAAGGCAAGTCAGTTCCAGTGTGGGTCAAATTCAGCCAGCAACCTAGCCTCCCCCTCCTTTTTTTCTGGAAATCTATTCCTAGGGTGTCCATAGGCTGAGACCCCTCCCACAATCCTTCTTCATGGACCCCTTTCCCTCTCAGAAGCTCCTTGAAAATGTCCATAAATCTACAGACCCCATTTCCCACCAAGGGGGAGTGAGGATGACTATCCAGAGAGGGAAACTGAGGCAAAGTGGGCCCCACTATCATACAGCAGGGCACAGGAAGATGTAAGAGAAGAATCAATGGCATCGGGGGCTAGGGAAGGACTGAGTATACTCACAGGGGGGCCAGGGGGACCCTGGAGACCAGAGAAACCACGGTGACCCTTTATGCCTCTGTCGCCCTGTTCGCCTGTCTCACCCTTGTCACCACGGGGACCTTGGGGTCCCTAGAAGAGAAGAGGGAACAGGTTGTCAAGTGGAAGGTCCATTAGCACTGAGTGGGGTGCAGTCCACGCCTGGACAAGGATTCCAAGGACACATAGGGCACTTACAGTGGGGCCACGGGCACCAACGGGGCCGACGGGACCAGCAGGACCAGCAGGACCCTGAGAAAAACAAAGAGAGCATTAGATCCTGGCTATTAGATCCTCAGCAGGGAGGCCCCAGCTGAGGGCTGACACAGCCTGAACTGCAGGATGAGACCACCCCTTGGCCAGACCCCTCTTCCTTCACATACTTTCCAACTATGTCTATCTCTCCTAAACCCCAGGTGAAACTTCATGTGAGCTGGGCAAGTACCTGAGGACAATCCCATTCCCTGGGGGAAGATGGGGTACTTGTTGGGACGGAGGCCTCCAGGCTAAGCTGTGGCTCAGTGTTTTCAGGGAGGCCAAGAACCTGGATATCTTACAAGACCTCCTCTCCTTCCCCTTCTCTGACCCCTTCTCAGTGAAGTCAGATGGACATCTGCCAGCTCCTAGGCAGGCCTGGAAAGTCCCTGGCCTGGCCAGCAGCAGTAAGCAAGCGTCCAGCTACTTACAGTCTCACCACGGTCGCCACTCTTGCCAGCAGGGCCAACGGGGCCAGGGGCACCAGGAGCACCAGGGGCGCCGGGGGCTCCAGCAGGGCCAGTCTCACCACGGTCACCCTGGCAAGGAAGAGGAAGGACGTGCGGTTAGGCCCAACTGAAAGATCAGGCTTGGGCAGGGGAGCAGCAGGTGGGGCTGCGGCCCGGGGGTGCAGCTGTCTCACCTTGGGGCCAGGAGAACCATCTCGTCCAGGGGAGCCTTCAGCACCAGGAGATCCCTGCAGAGAGAGGGACAGAGGTGTGTTGGTCAGGGGAGGGAGGCCTAGGCCTCCAAATGACCTGAGGGCACTGGAATGGGGCTGGCAACTGCTTACCTCACGTCCAGACTCGCCAGGGGGTCCAGCCAATCCAGGGGGGCCCATGGGACCAGGGGGGCCACGTTCACCACTTGCTCCAGAAGGACCTTGTTTGCCAGGTTCACCCTGAGGGAGAAGAAAGAGTCAGGCCAGAGATGGGGTGGGGGAAGCCCCAAGAGCCCCACAGGCCATCTACTGTGTCGGTTCTCATCAGCTCCACCACCCCCATCCTGTGCCCTCCACCTCATGTGACAGTTGTTCTTGGGTTCCCCTAAGGTGAGGGGGCACTCACAGAGGGGCCGGGAAGACCAGGGAAGCCTCTTTCTCCTCGCTGACCGGGCAGGCCAACCACACCACGTTGTCCAGCAATGCCCTGAGGTCCGGGAGTGCCGGGAGCACCCTGTGGGAGGCAAACAGCAGTGAGGTGTGTTGCAGTGGCCAGGAACAATGCCCCTGCCCTGGACGCTTTCAGAGCTGGAACTCACAGCAGGTCCGTCAGCACCAGGGGATCCTTTCTCGCCAGCGGGGCCGGGGGGACCAGGGGGACCAGCTTCACCAGGACGTCCAGCGGGGCCAGTCTCACCACGGGGGCCTTTGCCGCCTTCTTTGCCAACAGGACCAGGAGGGCCAGGGGGCCCAGCATTTCCCTGGATGGGGAGAAGAGGGGCTGTCAGATTCCAGTGCATTCGGGAGCTCCACCGAGGCCTCGGTCAGGCCCAACACGCTCTTGACAGCCTGTGTCCCCCAACCTGCTCCCCCAGAACAGTGGAGTCTCCACCACAGATACTTACAGAGGGGCCGGGAGGACCAACTCGGCCAGCAGCACCAGGGAAACCAGTAGCACCCTGGCCGAAGAGGACAAAGAAGTCGTCAGGAGGAGAACAGCCCCCCACTTGTCTCAGCCGCCCCTACCTCCAAATGTGGGCTGAGGAGAGCCTCAGTAGAGACAAAGAGTGAGACACTTACAGGGGGACCAGCACTGCCACGAGCGCCTTTGGGTCCAGGAGCACCAACGTTACCCTGTAGGAGAGCAAATAGGCATCAAGGCTGGGCCAGTCTTGGGTCCAGGCTTGTTGGCAGCTTGGGATGCAGAGACTGAGATACTCACAATGGGTCCAGGGGGTCCAGCAGGGCCAGCAGGGCCAGCGGGACCAGCATCGCCTTTAGCACCAGCATCACCGGGTTCACCTTTAGCACCAGGTTGGCCATCAGCACCCTGAGGAAGGAGGGAGTATGGTGAGCAGAGGAGGGAGATATGCCAGCATAGGAGTCAAGTGATTCTACAGGGCTGAGCTAGGCCAGTAACTCTAGGCAGGAAAATGCCCAAATTGGAGACAGTTCCTCCCTTGCCCTCCTTTCCCAACTCAGGCCTATGCCTCTGTCCTCATTCAGTCATCCAAGGTCTCAGATCTTATTTGGTGGTGAAAAATGAAGGGGGTCTTGATACTCACAGGGGGGCCAGCAAAGCCAGCAGGGCCGGGGGGACCAGGCTCACCACGGTCTCCCTAGAAGAAAAGGAGATAAACTGTAGAGATGCTCTGATATGGGGGGTGGGGTGGAGTGGGCTGGGCTGGAGGGACAGTTAGGAGGAGGGGCCCTGGGGAGCATTCCCCAGGGTCCGGGGGCAGGAGCAATGTTGGAGAAAGAACAGAAAGAGGATGGGGTGGGGGGAAAGTATGAAGGAAGAGAAGGGCCAAGGATGGGGCCTTAACAGAGTCTTCTGTACTCACAGGGGCACCACGAGCTCCAGTGGGACCAGCAGGACCGCTGGGACCAGATTCTCCCTGAGAGAGACAGACAAGAGGCTCAGGGTCAGGGCGCATCCTGAATACTCCTGGCACATGACCCCAGAGAGACTCCTCTCCCTCCGGGACCTGCTTTCCTCGCAGAGCCATGCCTAGGCTTGCTGAGAAGGCTGTGTTAGGGAAGAAGGTGGGGAGGCGGCCACCTCACCTTGTCACCAGGAGCACCAGCGGGGCCAGGAGGACCAATGGGGCCAGTCAGACCTCGGACACCATCTTTGCCAGGGGCACCATCAGCACCTTTGGGACCAGCATCGCCCTAAAGACATAGGAAAGCTTGAGACTTCCAGCATGGGGCAAGGAGGCGCCTATCGTGTCTTGCTGGTATCTGAGATTCCCTCCCAGCTCTGCCCCCACCTGCTCCCCATGCTGAGGACATAAGACTTTTCAGGGGATAAAGTGCCTGCCTGAGATTCCCAGGAATGCAGGTAAAGAGGTCCTGCTTTGTGCAGAGGGATGATTAAGGGATTCCCCATTTAGGAGGGAGCCCCACCTCTAATCGCCATGATAGCTCATGGGAAGAGAAGGGCCTGGACCACAGGTAGAAGGTCATCAGCAAAGAGGCCAGAGGAGAAGAAGTAAGGATTAAGGAAAAGAAAAAGATCACAGGGAGAAGGGAAGAGAGGCTGAGGAATCCAAAGTAGAAGGAGAACGGGAACCACACCGGGCTCAGGGGATGACGGTTGTACTTACTCTGTCACCCTTAGGTCCTGGAAGACCAGCTGCACCTCGTTCACCAGGCATTCCCTGAAGGCCAGGGGCACCCTGGCTGCCGGGGGCTCCAGGGGCACCAGCATCACCCTATGTGACAACCAAGAGGACTGGAGTGAGGCCTGGGGTCCCGGGAGTGGGTCACAGCCCTGAGCTTCCTCTTAATATCTCCCAGGCTTGGTTCTGAGGCCAAAGATAGGCACCAGCTGAGAGGAAAGACCCACAGCCCAGGACTTCAGGCTGCAATTGGACCTCACCCAGGCCTTGTCCCCCCACCCCTCCCCGACATCTAGGTGGCTTTGTGCACAGCCAGGTGTCCCCTGCTGCAGGACAGGCTCGACCTGGTTCCAGTGCTGTCCTCACCTTAGCACCATCATTGCCAGGGGCACCATTGGCCCCACGGGGACCGGCGGGACCAGGAGGACCTTGTACACCACGCTCGCCAGGGAAACCTCTCTCGCCCTGGGAGGGAAGAAAGGAAAGAGCATGTGATGGCAGCTCCAGAGACAGGGCCAAGCATTAGGCATCTAGATGGGAAAAGCAGAGGTTCTACTTACTCTTGCTCCAGAGGGGCCGGGGGCACCAAGGTCTCCAGGAACACCCTGAGGGGGAGAGGGAGAGAGTGACAGACCGTGAGCAAAGGACACATGGGCCCTCTGCGCTAGAAAGCACCCCCACCCTCCTGTTGGAGACTGGCCCTGGGTAGGGGGTGGTTTGTGATTAGAGACCAGTGCCTTTGCAGCACTGAACTAGGATCATCCCTCTACTCTCTACTCCTCAAGATGTGTCAATGACACCGCCTCCCAACTTTAGGTTGAGGGAAAGCCACAGAGTATTCCAGCATCTCGAAAAAGAAGTTATCCAGACCAGCAGCCATACAGCCCCTTCCAGATCATATCACACACAGGTGAAGCTTCCTGCTTCCCTCTGTGTAGCAACTCCCTTCATGACGGAAAGTCCATGCTGGTGTCTAACCATGATCCCTCCATGGGATGGGGGTCTGACTAGCTAGAAAGGCTAGCCTCTCTCTCTGTACTCTCTCTATTTCTGCCTCTCTGATTGCTGCTCCCTCTTACCTGTTCACCGGGTTTGCCTGCTTCACCAGGAGGACCAGAGGGGCCAGGGAGACCCTGGAGGTGAGAAATAAGAGAGGGAAGAAGGAGGTATTAGAATCCAGAAGAGAACAAAGGGGAACCCGCACCGTTGGCCCACCTCCTGCCAGCTGTGAGGCCTCACCTGGAATCCGGGGGAGCCAGCAGGGCCTTGTTCACCTCTTTCACCAGCAGGGCCCTGTCGGGAGAGAAAGCTGCGGTCATGGGAAGGCCCAGGAGAGAAGGGGCAGGAGGCGTCTTCCCTTTCCTGCTCCACTGTGCCCCCACTGCAGGCCTCTCTCAGGGATACTTACAGCAGGGCCGGGGGGCCCCTGAGCTCCAGCTTCTCCATCTTTGCCAGCAGCACCCTATGGGAAGAGTGAAAAATAACTCAGGGTGGTGAGGCAGGTGGAGGGAGGCAGCAGGTGGGCAGGGCCTGGGGCTGGGGGTTCCTGGTGCCCGGATGATGGGGCAGCTTCCTGCACCCCTCCTGCAGGGAGGGAGGCAAGTAAGAGACTTACCACAGCACCGGGGGGTCCAGGAACACCTCGCTCTCCAGCTTTGCCAGGCTCTCCCTGGGGGGAAAAAGAATCAAGGTTAAGGGGGCCAAAGTAGGAAGCCGGGGCCCCTAGGTCCCTCCTGTTTACTTCGAGTGGAATTTTCAAAGGTACTTTCTAATCTACCAGCTTGGGCTCTGGAGAAACGTCTTTGCTGGCTTCTACCACTGATCCCTTAGCCTCTCCCCACAGACCTGCCCCTGCAGGCTTCTCTTTCCACCCTCTCCCCTTCCTTCTTTCTGTCGTATGTGTGCAGTGGCCTGAGCTGCAAAGGACTTTCATTTCCTCTGTTATCTCCTTTTGAACCTTAAAGAACTCCCAAGATTTGTGGGTGCCTATCATATATAAGGCCCATCTTATCCCCGTGTGAGTGTGTGTGTGTGTGTATCGAGGGGTGCACCAACAATACTTTTTATTTCCAGGGACAGAGAGGTGGTAGTGGTGCCAGGAGAGGTCTCTCATTTTAGGCATAGGGAGACTGAGGTCCAGAGAGGGGCAGCGAGTGGCCTGAGGCCACACAACAGGTCAGTGGCAGAGCTGGGCTCAGAACCCAGGGCTTTTGCCTTCCAGAGTGTCTGTCCCTGGCTCTGTGACACTCCTCCCTGAATACTCACAGCAGCACCTTTAGGCCCAGGGAATCCCATCACACCAGCCTGACCACGAGCACCAGGGGGGCCTGGAGGTCCAGGGCGACCATCTTGACCAGCAGGACCCTGAGGGTGAAAGGCACAAAATCAGAGGTGAGAACAGACGGTGGGCAATCAGAAGAGTGGGAGCAGGCCAGGGGTGGTGATACTTACAGGGGGGCCGGTTTTGCCATCGGGACCGGGACTACCAGGGCTTCCAGTCAGACCCTAAGTGGGAGTAGGGAGGTGTGGGCAGGGTTGGGAAAAAAGGTGATGGAGGAGGAAAAAGAGTGGAAGCTGGGGTGAGGGACACTCCAGAAGGCAGATCTCCAGAGCACCTCATCCCCCCAGACCCAACACAGAACAGGCAGGGTCCTGGGCCAAGGGCTGGGGTCTCACCTTGGCACCAGGCAGACCTGCTTCACCGGGGCGACCAGCTTCACCAGGAGAGCCTTTGGGGCCAGCAGGGCCAGGAGAACCACGTTCACCAGCGGGACCCTGGTTGGAGAGGAGGTCACAGGAACAATTAGGGTCTCAAGTCTGGGCTTCTTTCCCAGGGGCCAGAATCTTCTTCCTCATAGGGAGGTAGGGGACTTTGAGGGGCATTATTGGAGGTGGGAAGGCCAAGGTGAGGCCAAGTATGAAGAGAGAGGTCTGCAGCCACAGCATGGAATATTAACGACTGGGGAAGGATGGGTACGAGGGGGCTGATGACAACTGTAAGAAGGAAGTAATAGGCAGGGAGCAGCAGGGTCAGCCTCCAGCCATGAAGAGTGGTTACCTTGGGACCAGCAACTCCATCTGCACCAGGAAAACCACGGCTACCAGGTCCACCCTGCAGGAGGAGAGGAGGTCAGTGAGCTCAGACATGGGGCACCGGACTGGCACTGAGGGCAGAGAAGAGGACACTTACACGCTCGCCAGGGGGTCCAGGCAGGCCGGAAGGTCCGGGTTCACCTCGGGCTCCTCGCTTTCCTTCTTCTCCAGCAGGGCCAGGGGGTCCTTGAATACCAGTGGGACCCTGAAGAGAGTAGAGAAGAGGGGACAGCCTGTAGTGAGGGCCAGAGCCAGCTGGAGCCTAGCCTCCAGCACCAGGCGCTGCCATTCCTCCCCGAATCTCCCTTGAGGCGTTTCCAGGCAGGTGGGCTGAGCTGCAGGGGGACTTACGGGCTCTCCCTTGGCGCCAGCGTCTCCTTTGTTGCCGGGAGCACCAGGTTCACCCTGCGTGGGGGGAAAAGCAGAGGTTGAGCAGAGTGTTGGGGCAGCTCAGTTGGCCTCGATCTTCATGCTTCCCAGAGGATGGCTGCAGTGTAGCCAGTGCAGAGTTGGGCATGAATAAGAGAGTGGTACTTACGCTATTACCCTTGGGACCAGGGGGGCCGCCGGGGCCTTGGGGTCCAGAGGGGCCTCTGGCACCAGGGAAACCAGGAGCACCAGCAATACCAGGAGCGCCCTGTAGGAGGCAGAGCAGGTTGAGCTTAAGGAGTGGAGGGCACAGGGCAGGTGGGAGGTGGGCATCAGGGACAGCTCTGAAATCCATAGGACACTTACGTTGGCACCTTTAGCACCAGGCTGTCCATCAGCACCAGGGTTTCCCTGTGGCACAGAAAGAAACAGGTGAGTGACAGGCAAGGTTCTGAGTTGGGGAGGGGCACAGGGCCACTGAGGATGCAATACTCACAGCAGGGCCAGCAGCACCAGCAGGACCAGGAGGGCCTGGCTCACCACGAACGCCCTGGGGACCTTCAGAACCCCGGGATCCTTGGGGACCAGCTTCGCCCTGGATGGGAAGATAGGACTTGTCAGGAGCCACCCTAGGAGCCCAACCTCACCTTTGGATGGTGTGTGGTGAAGGGTGGGGACAGGTGACCAAGAATCAGAATTTCGAGATCAGAGAAAGGGATTCCAAGACAAAGATGTTGGGGAATGGGCTTGTCTCTCGCCTACTCTGGGTCCCTCTGGTTTGGGGAGCAAGAAGATCCCTTGGCCTATGGAAGCTCACCTTAGCACCGACAGCACCAGGGAATCCAGGAGGACCAGCAGGACCAGTGGGACCCTGTGCATAAAAGGGAGATGTTAGCAAGAAGGAAGGTGGCATCTGCAAGTCATGGTTGGGACAGAAGAGGTCTTGGAGTTCAGACCAACACAGCCTACCCCAGTGTCATCCCCAAGAGATAACACTGAGATCCCTACCCACTCTCAGGCACTGAGGTCTAGGGGTTATACTTACAGGGGGTCCAGCAGCACCAGTAGCACCATCATTTCCACGAGCACCCTGCAGGACAGAGGGGAAGCCCCGATTATGTCCACTGAGCACTAGCTGGTCCTTTTGTAACTCCTGAGGGAACCCCTTCCAGATCCCAGGGATCCCCCAAGGGGCCAGGAGTACTCACAGCAGGGCCAGGGGCTCCAGGGCGACCTCTCTCACCAGGCAGACCACGGGGGCCCTGACAGCAAAACCAAGAGAAGACAGGTGAGATGGAAGATACACCCCCTTCCCTCAAGCCCCCATCTCGTGCCTACACCCTGCTCCCTCTCTTCCTTCTAGAAGTGGACTTACCATCTGACCAGGAGCTCCATTTTCACCAGGGCTACCAGGCTCACCCTACAGAGCAGAGATCAGAATTAGGAATTCGTTCATGGAGGGACTGGATGGGAGGTGGAGGACCATGTATTTAGACAGTCTCTTACCTTGGGACCAGCAGGACCAGAATCTCCCTTGGCACCATCCAAACCACTGAAACCCTAAGATAGGAAAGAGGGCCAAGGTGAGATCCTGTGGAGGGGGTGGACCACTTTGACACCCACCCAGACCTGAGAAGATGCTTCGGGAGTTCACCACAGCCATTCCCCTGTCTCTGAGCTAAACTAAACCTTAGCTGGCGCAAGGTCTCACCAAATCTCTTAATTGGTATTTCCTTCCCAACGGAAGGAAGTTCTTTTTGATATCTACTCTCTATCCCTTGGGACTTCTGCAGCTGTCACCCACCATGACACATGCCAAAATCCTTTGGGGAAAGGGCTGGAATGGTGGGATGCTGAGACTTTGGGAGCTTAGATGAATCAAAGGGGACTCACTCTGTGTCCCTTCATTCCAGGGAGACCAGCTGTTCCGGGCAATCCTCGAGCACCCTGGAGAAAAAAGAAAAGACAAACAGGACCATTAGAAGACATCGCTGTGGACACAGCTCCCAGTGAAGCCCAAATACAGCAAAGCCGGAGGCCAGCCATACTATCCTGCTCACCTGAGGTCCAGGAGGCCCACGCTCACCAGGACGACCAGGCTTTCCAGCTTCACCCTGAGGAATGGAGAAAAGGCCTTAGTGCCTCTGACACTGGGCTGGAAGAGTGTGGAAGGTCTGAATCTTCTTGGGATTGTTGAAGGTCAGATGTAGGAGCCCGGAATTTTATTTTTAAAGCACAGTTTAAATCTACCATGAAACTCTTATTTGGCGAACTTTAATTCTCTCCAAAGGAATTTCTATTTATTTCTGTCACCAGCAATTTAGTCTCACCATACAGAGAACAAATCTGAGGTGCTGACAGCAGTTAAGATTAAAGAAGTCATTCACCCTGAGGGATGGGGATGGTGGCCGGGGTAAGGAGAAGAGCAGTCACTCCTTTTGGGGAGATAGGAAAACATCCTTGAAGGGTAGAGATCATTGTTCAAGGGAAGTCCTGTGCATCAGGGAAAACTTGACCTCCTTTCCTGGGTAACACCACTGAAGATGGTGGGGTACTGGGGTGGAGATTATAGGGACTTAGCTCATAGAGACAGTGGGGTTAGATGATATCTTCTCATGGGGGCTACTTACATCATCTCCGTTCTTGCCAGGGGGGCCAGGGGGACCACGGGGACCCATGGGACCCTAGAAGAGATTGGAGAAGAGAAGGTTAGAATCACCAGGATAGGGGAAAAAAGAAAGGGAAGGCTGGGATTGGAAGGAAGAAAGGAAGACTCCAGATGGGGGTAGAGCATTCATATATTTGTAGAAGGAGTGTGTATTTGTATAGAGTACAAGTTAGGGGGCACTTACTGAGGCTCCAGGCTCGCCAGGCTCACCAGGGGGGCCTTGGAAACCTTGGGGACCCTGAAGGACAAGGGGAGAGGGGCGAGGTTAGAAGGGCAGGTCTCTGCCAACCTTTCCTCATCTCACCATGAGATCTTGGAGCACGTTCCCTGCCCTAATCCCAACACTCCCTCCAAAAGCCTAAAGCCCCAGGTGGTGTATAAAGACATTCTGGATACTCACAGGTGCACCAGGGGGGCCAGGGAGACCACGAGGACCAGAAGGACCCTACAAAAGATAAGAAAGGGAGGCCATTGTGATACGTCTGTGGGAAAGAGCAACATGGGTCTAGTCCAGCTTTCTCCCATCGGTTGCTATTGAAACCACCCAGTTGTCTTGCATCCTTGAAAGACTCTGAGTCCCAAAGGTTATCTTGATCTCTTAAGTTATCTCTGCCACCTCTGTTTACCATCACTGGCCCATTTTGTCTGGATCCCCATCAGCTTTTCTGTCATCTCTGCTCCCCCTGGTGGCTTACCATGGGGCCAGGCACAGAAACTCCAGCTGATTTCTCATCATAGCCATAAGACATTTGGGGAGCAAAGTTCTAGAAAAAACAAAAGAGAGTATATGAGAAAGTGGGGTCAGGGGAGTGAGTTGAAATGCAGGACACATCATCCAATAATGGGACAAACTGACATCATGCGTCTCCTAATGGGATGCACTGAGCTGTACAACAACATCACATGTCAGATAGTCCTGCCAAAATGCTTCACTCGAATCTAATCATGAAGACACATCCAACAAACCCAAACTGAGGGGCAGTCTACAAAACAACTGGCCTCTTCAAAAAATGTCAGTGTCATGAAAGACAAAAAAAAGTCTGAGGAAATGTTCCAGATGAAAGCAAACTAAAGAGACATGACAATCAAATCCATGATCCTGGATTGGATTCTAGATAAGGAAAAAAAAAAATGCTAGGACATTACTGGGACATTGGTGAAATTTGAATATGGACTGCATATTAGATACAATATTGTATTAATGTTAAATTTCCAAAATGTAATCATTGTGCAATGATATGTAAGAGAATGTGCTTGTTTTTCTGGAAATACACACTAAAGTATTTAGGAGCAAAGGGACAAAGTATCAGTAACTTACTCTCGAATAACTGGTTCAGAGAGAAAAATATCTATAATTATATGTATACATAGAGACTAATAAAGCAAATGTGACAAACTGTGAAGCAGATATGAGAATACTTTGCACTGTTCTTGCAACTTTTCTGTAAGATTGCAATTATTTCAAAATACAAAATATGCCATCCGCCAAAACAAACAACAAAAAAAACGGGGTTGGGGAGGAGAGGAGCACACAAGGCCTTTCACGAGTGTCTGGACTCTATACTCACTCCGCCGAGGCCAGGGGGTCCGGGGGGTCCAGGAGGTCCGGGGGGTCCGGGAAGCCCAGGCTGTCCAGGGATGCCATCTCGGCCAGGGGGGCCTGAGGGTCCCTGAAGAGGGAGAGGGAGGGCAGGGTGAACACAAGCCAGGAGCCACCGCGCCTCCAGCCCACAACAGCTGAGAGCTCAATGCTTACTCTTGGGCCGCGGGGGCCGGTGTCTCCTTTGGGTCCCTTTGGGGTTGGGGGAGAAGAA
The DNA here is from genome assembly GCA_004027375.1 of Macroglossus sobrinus. NCBI lineage: Eukaryota > Metazoa > Chordata > Mammalia > Chiroptera > Pteropodidae > Macroglossus > Macroglossus sobrinus. The sequence continues at coordinate 141,665 of PVKZ01002388.1, forward strand.
ATAAAATAAGCTACGTTAGAGAAAGGAGGTCTATGGGGAGTCACGGGCGGGATGGCAAAATTGAGGGCAGAGAATTACCTCGACTCCTGTGGTTTCTTGGTCCGTAGGCGACACTAGGGGGAGAAGAAACGCGGATTAGAGTCAGGGTTTGCTCCAGCGTCCCAGGTGACAGAGATCTGTCTCCCAGGCATAGGTCGAGGGAGTGGCCCAGCCCTCCTCAGTCCCAGGCCCGAGCCCTACCCTCGCCGTCGGGGCAGACCCGGCAGCACTCGCCCGGGGGGGCTACGGCGCCGGGGCAGTTCTTGGTGTCCTCGCAGACCACGTCATCGCACAACACGTTGCCATTGTCGCAGACACAGATCCGGCAGACGTCGGGTTTCCATACTTCTCGGTCATGGTACCTGATGCCGTTCTGTACGCAGGTGACTGGTGGGACTAAGGCAAGAGGGGAAGAGCGAGGCTGTCTGCGGCGCCCGAGCCTCCCACCTCAGGGCTCCGGGGACCCCAACCCTACCGCCTATCCCCTCAGTCTTAGAGACACATTTAGATTTTCCATTTCCCGCCACCTCCCCCCACCCCATCTTTCCCCCATATCCTTAAAAGTTCATCTGCTCTTCATCAGCGCCAGTGACAGCGTTGAGGCTCCTGGCCAGGGCGGCTATAACTCTTTCCAGTTCTCAGGAATTTAAACAAAGCTTTAGGCGGGGGTTGCTTCCAACTCCAACCTCAGCCCATTGGTGCTGAGGCCAAGTGAAATAAAAAGCCCAATGGGGGGAGGGGTGGGGGAAGGAGAAAGAACAGGAGGGGCTCCATCAAGAGGGCAGGCTTTTGGGGAGTGGTCTGCGTGGTGACAGGAGAAGGTGGTGGGAGGAGAGATGGGAGGTTCAGCCCCCATTCCGCCCCACTCCCGGGGCAGGTGGGATGGCGTGGGTGGGGCTTGGAGGATGGGGAAGGCCTGACTGGCAGGGGGTCCCGCCCAGAAATTTGACATGTACCTCCAAAGTTGGAGACGCCCTAACCTCCAGCGCCCAGACATCTCAAAAGCCCTCTCTCAGGGACAACCCCTGTTTCCCAAAGCCAGCCAGTGCTTCTGGGTCACTCCTTAATCAAAGAACCCAAAAGTCCACAAATAGTAATGAAGTTAGTTGTTAACCAGGCCCACCGCGCGAGCATCTACCCAGACAACCACTAGATGGCGGGCAACACTAAGCAGTTTTCCTCGACTGGCCACTTCATTCAGAGTTAGAGGCTATTCCATCCCCAAGTTTATTTTCCAGGTCTATTTTCCAGGTCTAGAGGTGGGGTCCGCCCTCGGCAATAACCCCGGTCTTCCCGCTCCAGCTCCAGCGCGGAGAAGCACTAAACAGAGAGTTGCGGTGCTCGGTGTTGATCAGCAGAGGGCGCAAGGACCCCGCCCTGCCCAGGCCGCGCCAAAGTTTCTCAAGCTCCAACCCGCCCACTCTCTGGGTCCCCTCCCCCCTCAGCCCAGCACCCCCGCGGCCGCAGCAACACTGTCTAGCCTGCAGAGAGGGCAAACAATTTTTCCTCATGAATCATCCCACAGCCTTCCTGATCTCTTTTACATCTTGGGCTCCAAATTCTCAGCTCGGCGCCCCCAGCCCATCTTCGATGTACTTTCCCCTATTCCAAGCTCAGACATCCCTTTCTCCGGTTGGTACTACTACTACACCGTGCGCGCTCAGGACTCCCTCCTGTGCTAACCACGCCGCGCTCCATCCTCCCCTCCTAGTCCTGAGTGCGTTCATCTCCACCCTCCACCTAGGGTGGGCTCCCTTCTCGCCCAGGGGGCCGAGGAAGCGCCCTCCTTTCCATCCCCGAGTCTCTGGTGCATCCCGAGTCTCCGTTTAAGTCGCGGACTCCCGAGACCCCGCAACAGGGTGCGACAACAAGTAGTCTTGGACTCCCCCAAAGTTTGGGACTTACTGTCTTCTTCTTGGCCCTCCTCTTGGCCGTGTGTCAGGAGGGCGGTGGCCGCTAAGAGGAGCAGGAGCCGGAGGTCCACAAAGCTGAACATGTCTAGACCCTAGACATGTAGACTCTTTGCGGCAGGGGTAGGGGTTAGCGTCCGCTCATGCGTGGCCTCACACTCCGCGTGCCTCCTGCTCCGACCCCGAGGAGAAACTCCCGTCTGCTCCGACCAGTGGCCCGGGCCCTTTTTAAACCATCCCACTGGAGAGCGGGGTGGAACCCGGCCCCTGGGAGAGGGGGAGCCGGCCGCCCGTCCCCCAGCCAATCAGAGCTGCTTGGCCCGGCCCCCAATTTGGGAGTTGGAACCGAGAGGGGGAGGAAGAGGAAAGGGAAGAGAGTCCACCGCACATCTCCCCCCTTCGCTGCTCTGCCTCCCCAGCCCCCAGCCCAGCCTGGGCCAGAGATACTGCCGCTGGAGTGCGGCTAGGTCCTCAACGTAGTGTGGGCTAAAGGGTGGGTAGGGACGTCCTTTCGTCTTTCTTCCTGGGACCCCCGATCTGAAGAAACTGGACTTGGAGAACTGGGTGGGGAAGCTTCCAAAGGTAGAAGGTTTGAGGTGACTGGGAGAGGTTCCTCCCGGCGATGCTTCATTCAACCTCCCCACGGCCTTGGCAAGAGCCAAGGGATGGGTATGAAAGGGCCAGCTGGGGGCCCCTCTAAAACAGGAGAATCAGAGAATTAAAAAGTTATGCCTGTTTAGGGGTGTCTTCTGGTGTGGCTGTAGTATGGTGCTTAGAAACGTTTGGGGAACAAGTTAGACATGCCTTTGTAGACATTAAGAATCAGGTACTTGGGGGGATGCTGGCAAGAGGGGTTTTATTTTGAGGATGTCAATTCTTCTGCCATGCCAGAGGCTCCAAGACAGACTCAAATGCTCTGTCCCAAACCCCAGGCGTGATTGAGAGAGATAGGGTGGGGAGGCTGAGGCACTGGGTGAGAGGTTTGACGACGTGGTCTCACTGGAAGGAAGCTTTGGTGTTGAGACCTGGGGTAACACAATGGTGGAATTGCTAGGACCCTTCCATTCCCCCGAGGGAGTGAGTTTGCACGGAAAAGACTGTGTGATCACTGGTGACTTAGAAAAGGATCTTGGGTTAGGGTCTGCTGTGGCTGTCGCCAGGGCTTGGTTAGAGACTCTCCTCCCCAACACGGTTAAACCAGAGAGAGCCCAGTTGGAGGGCAGTTAACCAGAGAGAGGGTACTCCTTCAGAGAGCCACATACAACCCTGTCTCTGGCTGTACCTGGACTGAGGGTTGGAGACAAATGGAAGAATTTGGGCTTCTGGGGGAGACTTGTATTTGGGGGTTTGGGATGGAATTGCAAGGGAGGGTGAGTGACCTTATTTTAGACGATGTTTCCCACTACCCCACCTCTTTCCTGGAAACCCGGGGCATTGCTCTCTGCCTCTGGAAGCAGCAGAGAATCATTGCACCGTAAAAGGGTATGGGGACCCCAATAACAACAACCTATACTTGGGGGATACTCTTCTAAAGCCAGTATCCTGCCTTTCTTATGTCTCAACCTCCCGTCAGTGCTCTATCCCAGCCCCTATCTATTCAGGGCTTGGTCGGGCCAGAATCTGTGGGTCCAAGAGGAGGCAATGGGGTCCCTTTGCAGTGCTCTGTCAACTCCAATCCCTCTTGCACAGCTCCCCCACCCCCATCACTCCAGAGCTGCAAACGTGGAAGCGGGGAGTCCCTCCTCCCCCAAACCATCCAAGATTCCATTGCCTCCCCCCAACCCCCGCCCCTCTCCACGCCCTCCCCCAGCTGGTTTTGTGCAACGAAGGCAAAGGGAAAAAAAAAAAAAAAAGACCAAGGGGAGAGAAGGGGAAAGAAGGGGAGGGAGCCACGTTGGCCGGCCGTGGGCAGCCAGGATGAGCGGTGCGGGTGGGGCTGTGGAGGGGACTTCAGGGGCTATAATTAAAGGGAAAATATAGAGTTTCCAGGGAGGCAGGCTGGAGACAGCAATGGAGGGCCGGGCCTTCATCAATTATCCCCACCATGTGGCAGCAACTTGTGGCCCAGGATCTGCCCCAGCCTAGTGCCACGGACTGCAGGGTGGGAGGGGGAGGCAGGCAGGGGGTGCAGGGGTGCTGAGATGGCAGTTCCTTCCACCTCCAGTATGGGTTGGGGACAAAGAGTCCCCCACCCATCAGGGGACAAGGGTCTTGTTCCTCCGAGGGGTCAACTCTTTGAATTGGTTGTCTGGGGCTGGGTGTCACTAGCTTGGGGTGAGGGTTGGTGTGGCCTGGCCACCTCTTGGCTTGTTGAGTTTTGGCAGCTAGAAGGACTCCTGCCTACAGCCCCTTCCCACGTGCTCCCCGTCCAGGTTGTCCTACCCCCCATTTTACAGAGAGATTAAGCCTCAGAGATGCAGATTGGACATCATGGGCCTGGGGTTCTGAAGGGTATTCAGGGACCCCTGGGGTTGGGGGATGAGCTCTTTGGGTGTGGTATGTGACAGGCGAAGCCCCAGTGTCCAGTTTCGGACCTCTGTCCCAGGAGCTGCAGGCAGAGGGTTTGCAAGCATCCATTACACGTGGCACAGAGTTGAGGCCCAGAGCCTCCTCTGCCACTTTTTGACTTGAAACGCTTGGCGGGCACCCAGCCTGAAGATGTGTCTTTAATTTCTGCAGCATGACAGTGAGAGGAAGAATGTGCTTGGGGTCTCCTCCCAGCCAGGCTGGGCCTCCTTGGCTGGGACTGAGGGCTTTAGACTGGGGGAGGGTTGAGGGAGGGAGCTGGGGCTGGAGAGGGGAGGAGACGCCACCTCATCTTTAGGAAACTCTGAAGCTCTGGCTTCTTGTGGAATGTAAGACTTTGGCATTTGGAGTGGGGGGTGAGCAAAAGCCAAAATCTCCTTCCCCCTACCCTCAAGAAATGGTAAAGTCATCAGCACTTAGGGAAAAAAAAAATCGTCAAGAAGAAAAACAGAAAGAGGAAAGTGCTGAGCTCTGAGTTCTCTCCCTCTCCAAATTTCCCCAAATGCCTTCCCTCCATGAGAAGGGGGCAGGCCCATGGTCCCCAGCATCCCACTCCCTCTGGAGCCCCTCAAGCCCCCAGACTCCGTGGTGTGGGACAAGGGAGAAGAGACAGCCCAGGTGTTGGTGCACCTGGTGAGCAGGTGGGTCAGCCTTTTCCAGCTGCTCTGGTTTCAGGGGTTCCGTTGCCCTCCCTCCCCTATTTGACCTTCCAGAATTCTCCTCTTCCCCCACCCTGGCCCCAGACTGGTGGTGAAGAAAGTATCCTTAAGGGAGGGGTTGAAGAGAGAGAAGAGGAGGGTCTAAGAGTGAGACTGCAGTGAAGACTTTGATTTTCATGTGCCCTCATCCTGGAACTCTGCACTGTTCCTGTTGAGAGACCCGGGGGGCAGAGTCTGGGGACAGTCCCCAGGTGTGTGGGGTCCTCTCTCTCTCCCTTTCCTTAGCATTGCACCACCCCGGACCCTTGGTTCTTAGCTAACTTCCTTAGCTTCCAGGTACAGCTCAGCTCTTTCTATGCCTCAGCTCAACCCAAGTCCTTCTGCTTCCTGAGATTTCTCTCCGACTTCCATCCTCTCCAGGTTTAGAGGGAAGGTGATAAATTAAGTTTATCCATGTTGAGTGTTAGGTGCCTTTGAGGCATCAAATCAGAAATGAGGAGGGAACCCTTTGGTGTCTGGGTCTGGAGTTCAGAGGAGACAAATGTGGGACGCCCAGCACGATGATGTGAATGGAACTGTCTCCGGAGAAAGCATGGAGGAAGGAGAGGCGAAGGGCTAAAACAGAGGGAGCCCTGAGGACCTTCAGGGTTTAAGGGTTCGGAAGGGGAGGAGGAGGCTGCACAGGAGACAGGGCAAGAATGGGAGAAATAGGAGGGTAAGGAAGAGAGGGATGGTGGGGTGTCCTGTATGCAGAGAGAAGATTGTTCTAGAAGGATGAAGAATTATATGCTGCAGGGAGAATTCATATGATAAGGAGGAAAATGTTCACTGGATTTAGCAACATGGCAGGTAAATTTGATCTGTTTTGGTGGAGTGATGGGTGAGGAAGTCAGACTAGAGTAGTCTGAGGAGTGAGTAGGAGGCCAAGAAATGGGGTTAGAGTGCAGACAATTTGGAGGAGTTTAGCTGTGAAACAGAAGAGAGAGAGCAGATACCTCATTCTCCCTTCCATCTTTTTTTTTTCTTTTACTCCCTCCACCCCCATCTCCTGTCTTTCTGTCCCTTGCCTCCCTCTTCTTTCTCTCAGTGGGACTCTGCCTCTTTCTTCATTTTCCCCCTTTCTGTAGCTTTTTTTTTTTTAAATGAGTCCCATTGCCTCGTTTGCTCCTCCTGCCTCTTTTCTTCCCAAGTGACCTAAGCCCTCAAATGCCCACATCCGTGTCCTACCTCCGCCTCATTCTCTTCTAGAGTGAGCCCTCAGTCCAGGATCTTAGTGAGAAGTCTTGATTTCTAGTCCTGGAAGGTCCTGTCCCATTTCTGGGACTCCCAGTTCAAGAGGGGCATACTTGGGGGCAAAGGAAGGAACCAGGGAAAGAACTGGGGTGAGCTGGGAAAAAAAGGCTTGGACAGCATACATAGATGACACTAGGACTGTCACGTTCCCCAGGGCCAACTCCAGCTACCCCACCAGGTCCCAGCTGAGAAAAATGGGTTGGATGGGGATGTTGTTGGACCCAGGGACCCAAGTCCTCTCTTTGCTCAGGGCTGATCACCTGTGAGGGGTCGACACACATCTTTCCTGCTGGAGCATGAGCTACCTGGCAGGGGCCTGGCAGAGTCTTCATTGTAGCTCTAGTCCCCTCACTGTGTCTGGAGACAGAGCAGAGATTGAGAAAGTGAGTTGATTAAAGTGTTATTTACCCATTTCTGGTTTGGCTTAATACTGTGCTTGTTTAACCCCATTCCCCATTTCTTTCCCTTTTAAAAAATTCTTTTATCTTATCCACCTTTAATCCTTCCTTTACATGTACTTTTCTTCCTTTTCTTAGTTTTTTATTTTTCCCCCCTTTCCCTTTCCCACTGTCCTCTGCCTTTGGCCCGTTGTCCCACCCTTCCACCCACACACTTCTTCTTCCGCCCCGCCCCCCGCCCCATTTTCTCTCATATTCTCTTCCCACATCTCTGGTGCTCCTGTCCATCTTGTCTCGGTATGCCTCCGTGTGCCTCTCCACTAGGGAGGGCTGCCGCAGCTGGGAGGGGCGGGGCTAGGGTTTGCATCACAACCGGATGTCTGGTTGAAGTGCTCAGGAGATAGATGGTTCCTTTGAAGCCTGGATTTAAAAAAAAAAGAAGAAGAAGAAAAAGAGTGTGGGGAGGGTAGCCTCCATCTCCATGAACAGAAGCACCTGTCCAGATCTTGATCCTGATCTCCTTACTTCATCCCCACTCTCTGTCCTCAACAGATAAGCCTCTGCCACGGATGTCTGGTGTCTTCTGCTTCAACACTACCAGCTTTTCCTCCCAGCAAAACTAGAATTCTGGACTTTCTGGGGTGGGGTGGGTTGAGCAGGGGGTGAGGGGGATCCTTCTCTGTTCGCTTGCACCAGGCTTGGACAGAGCACCCCTTTGGATAGGGTCTGGCTTAGATATAGAAAGGATACAGAATTATTTATGAAACAGAATTTATATGCCAGGCACTTTGCTGGGCACCGGGCAATTGGTGGCTTCCTTCAGGGTGCTTATGTCTGGTAGAGACAGACATGAATGAAATTACATATATAAATATGTAATTGCAGCTATAACTATAAAGTTTATGCAGGAAAGGAACACAGAGCTTTGAGTGGCAGGCACTCCAGGGAGTCTGCCTTAGACTTGGGGGCCTAGTAAGGCACCCCTGAATAGGTTTACAGATAAGTAGAGATATCTTTGGTAAGGCTCACGTGGCAAGGTGGGAGGTTGAGTTTGGCATGATGGTACCACATATGTGAAGGCTTTGGGCAGGAGGGAATCTGGTAAATTCTGGATGTCCACAGAATCCAGAGAAAGCCAGTGTGGCTAGAGCACAGGAAGCAAAGTCCAGGCAGGCCAAAGAGATCACACTAGGGATGTCAGTCTTTGTCCTCAGAGCTTTGGGCTTCTGAGGGTCTGAAGCAGGGAGGGTCTCGATCATGTCTGCATTTGTAAACAATCACCATGTTCACTTCGTGGAGAGGTACTGGAGGAAGACCATGGTGGAAGGTGGCTGCTGCAGGTGTCCAGATGAGAGCTGATCACAACCTGGACCAAGCTGAGGGGAACGGAAACAGAGATAAGAGGATGGATTCAAGAGCCCTTTGGGAGATAGAACTGACAGGTGCTGGGTTGGATTGGACTTGGAGTGTGGTGCGGGGAGTGCAGATGACTCCTGATCATCTGCTCTGAGAGATGAGAAGTGTGGTAATCTGGAAGAGAAGAGGCCGGGCGAGGGCCCAGTATGGAGAAGAAGATCCTGAGTTCTGTGCTTATTGCAGACACCCTCGTTGATTCTATTCAATGAGTGGTTACTACAGACTTCCTGGGGCCACCCATGTGCTGAAGTCAGCTCTGGGGATGACAGCTCTTGCCTTCAGAGAGTGGGGAGTTGGGAAGGGAATAAAATAAATGCAAAAATGTCTCTGACCCAAGGCAGCACTGGCTGTGTGATTTTGAGTGAGTTGTTTCGTCTCTCCAAACCTCATTTCCCCAATCTGTGAAACGGGGTAGCAGTAAGACCACATTGCTCGCCTGTGTCATGCTCAGTAAATGGAAGCCTCCAGAGAGATGCAAAGATGAGGATGACAATGAGAGATAAAGCAGTTTTCATGGGGAAAGCTGCTTTGAACTGGGCCAGTGAGGGTGGGTGACAGGGTTTGAATGAAGGGTTAGAAAGAAAGGGTGGGAGGGAAGGCATGCCAAATCCCAATCTCAATCTCTCTCTCTCTCTCTCTCACCCCGCCTCCCCACTACACACACACTGCACTCTCGAGGGGTGGAGATAGAAGGGAAAGAGAAGGCCTTGAGTAGAGGAAACATGGAAGATAACTTTGGACAAGTAGATTGGGTCCAACTTCTTAGAGGCTTGGAATTACAGGAGAGGAATTTATAATCAATCTGGTGGCCATAGAGAGCCAGTGACTGCTTTGAGCAGGGTGAGTCTTTTGTCAAGGATTTGCCCAGAGAAACGATACCTTGGTGATAGTAGAACTTAAGTTAGAAGTCTGTGGCCCTTGCGGGGAGGGGGAGATGCAAGGAGAGTGGGTGGGATTTGTGGATCTGGGATAGATAAGAAAACATGGCTTGGAAGCAGGCAAAGATAGACCAGCTGATCTCTCCAAAGTTGAGTTTCAGCTTGTACTAGATTCCAGAACTTTGCAGTTTTAAGGTGGGAGTATCATAGTACAATAGATGTTCAGCTGGAAGAAAACTTTGAGCTCATTCTGCCCTGCCCTCCCCAACTTGCACAGAGGATAAAGCTAAGGCCCAGAGAGGGGAAGTGACTTGCTTAAAGTCACACAGCTGATATTAAGGAGTCATAGCTAAGATCTTTCCCTTATATCAAGATCCTGAGTGGTGGGGGCAGGGGAGTTAAAAGGCCAGGGAAGCAACTGTGGGTGGAGGGTCAACATGACTTAGGGATCCCAGAGAATGCCAGTCAAGGAGAGGGCGAGAGAGAGGCTCCCCAACTCTCAGCTGAGCCATGTGGCCAGAGGGGGAAGGGAGCCTGGTGGGCAGGGTGGAACTGCCACATGGAAGAGGCTTGATGGGAACCATCTGGCTTGGGCGGAGTGTGGGCTGCAGGGAGGGGAGGAGCAGGAGCCGGGAAAGAGGCCATGGTGGGCGTGTGGATGGCGGGGTTGGAGCTGGGAGTGTCCCACCCGGAGGCCCCTGCCTTCCAGACTGCTGCAGCCCAGATGCCTTCACAGCCATGGCCTGGCCCATCCAACCCGCTGACCTCATTCCCAGCTCCCCTCCCTGGCAGGCCCCCCCTCTGCCTGCCACGTAGACTGAGTGCTGAGTGCGTTAGCTGCATCCACTGCTTGTGGAGGAAGAGCAGATTGACACGGGAGCCCTGAGCCCAGAGCCCTGCTGTGTCAGGCAGACCTGAGGGAGCGGTTGTCTTCTCTGAGCCCCTAGACCACTCTGGCCTCAGCTTCCCCTCCTGAAAGTTGAGTTCAGTAAATGGAGTAGACTGGGACCATGGGAGGAGTATGACAGTGAAGCAAGTAGGAATGGGCGAAACCAAGGGGGCTCTTTGGAGGTCATGTCGGCCATCCCTCTGCCTCCTGAGGGCAAGAGCGTGTTACTCTCAGACCCAGGAAGGGGTAGGGGCAGTACATCTTTCTCTTCTCCAACTGTCCTCAGGAAAGAGAGTTCCCTGAAGGTGTGTGTGTGTGTGTGTGTGTGTGTGTGTGTGTGTGTGTGTGTGTGTGTGTGTGTGTAGGGGGGTGGTCCTCTGTTTGGGAGAGCTATTCTCTGCTAGGAAGGAAGGAGGGAGGCACATCATCTCCCCTCCCCAGGCACCTCTGATGACCTTCCCTTCAATTCTCCTGGCCAGAGCCTCGCCTCAGCTCTGCTTCTTGACCTTCTGCCTTCCCCTTGCCTCCCTGCCCCCCAGGTCTTGGGTCTTCTTTCCAGCTGCCCCAGCTGAACAGGGGGCTGTCCCGCTGCCTCTCAAGGCGTTCCAGGCCTGTGAGTCATCGGGAATGTCTGCTCTGGCTGCTGTTTCCCTCTGGTGGCTATGGACCCTCTTCTCCTTCCGCAAGCTAAGGGCAAGGGTGCGCCTCCCAGGCAGGGCGGGAAAGCCACGGCAGGACCAGCGAGGCACAGCTACCCCAGTGCAGTGAGGAGGGGGCTCAGACGACTCCACCCAGACTCCACCTGCCCATCTCAGATAGAATTTCCTGTCCTTTTCCCCTAGGTGGGAAAACTTAGGAGGGGCAGGTGGGGGAGAGCCAGATCTTTGGTGGGCTCAGGCTCCTCCCCGCTCGGTTTTAGGCCTCAGCTTGGCCAAGCTGGGAACCGGCCCAAGCCTCTTTCTGAAGGGCCCTCCCCACATTCAAGGCTGACTCTGGCAGGAAAGCTGGAGAGAGGCCGCTGCTACTGCCACAGACTCCAAGGATGACACGTCCTGGCTGGGGTGGGGAGTCCACGTCTGCAGGAAAGGGGGAGGCCGAGACTCTGGACCTTGCCCATAGATTCCCTGCACCCTGTGAGGCTGCCTCCCATCCCCTCCTCTCCTGTCTCTCCTCTTGAGCAGCCCTGTCCTGCCCCCTCCTCCAGCCTGAAGAAACAGCTGGGGCTGGAGGGGAAACTGAGAGAAGGGCAGGGGTTGAGAAAAGTTCCCAATGCCCTCCTCTCCAGTGTATCCCCCTGTCCCCTTTCTTCCCCCATCTTTCTGCCCCTCAGCCCTAGATTCGCTGTCTAGAGACCAAGAGTCTGGTACCCAACTTGCCTAGTGACTTTGGGCATTTCGTATCCCATCTCAGAGCCTCAGTTTCCTCATACATAACAGGGGTCTGGACAGAAACAATCCTACCAGTGAGGTTGTTCTATACTTCTGTGACTTCCCAGGCATATGAGCAGTCACTCAGGGACACACACACACTTATACCCACTGACTCACTCTCTCACACACACCCCTTGACATATTCAAGCACACACTCTTTCACACATACATTTGAGTGTACACATGGCTTCAGCTTGTTTGGGGTGCAGAAGCTTCCCACATTTTCTATTTCCCTCTTTCTCACAGCTCCCCACTCCTATCACACCTCCATCCCCTTCCCCACCGCTTTATAATTTCCTCCTCCTGAGGTCACTGGCAGGGTAAAGGCAAAAAGAAAGAGTGGGATGTGAGATTTGAATTTCGGAGTATCAGACACCTGACCCTGCCAAGGACCACTCCTCCCACCCCCTTGGGTCACTTGGCTCTTGCTGAGATTCTGGGTGGGAGGGATGCGAGAAGGGGAGCAGAGAAAGGCTTGCTCTTCTCCACCCAGCTGGCTACTCACTTCTCTTTTCCCAATTTCATTACCATTCACTTTCAAATTCTCTGTCCCAAAGACATCCTGGGGCCTCCTGGTAAGTGTGATGATTTTAGCAGCCTACACTGGCCGAGTTGCCCCAGGCTGCACCCTTTCTAGGAACTTCCGCCTAAGGGAATCTGGTCAGACCTTACAAAAGACTGTTCCAGGGGATGAGCTATCTGTTGGCCAGGAAAGGCGTGGGAACTGGGCAGCAGAGCGCACCCCTCAGAACCGGCCTGACTCAGGAATAACCACAAACATCTGTACCAGGCTCATTTGAACTAATGTACTCCTCACAAAGCTCTCTGAGGTGGGTGCTATTATTGTCTCCAATTTCAGAAAAGGAAAGAGAGGCACAGAGAGGTTAAGTTAGTTGCCTGAAGTCACAAAGCTAGGTAGGAAATAACTGAGCTGGGGTTCCAAACCAGGCAGCCTGGCTCCAGAACCCACAGGCTTAACTGCTACTCTAGAGAGAGGTCCAAGAGACCCAGAATTGATGCTAAGGAAGGCCCTCCTGCCTAGTGGAAAGAAGCAGCTGTATGCACAAACATGCCACTCCATCTGTGTCCTGGTATGGGAAGGATTGTATCATCACGTGGCGATAAACTGATGGCAGGCACCATCGCAGCTAGAAGGCTCTCTCCCAATGCCATCTCCCTCCTATTTGCCAAGGAACTTTTGTGAACTGACAGCTCCACAGGTCATCTCATCTAATCCTTACAACAGTTCTGGGAGGTCAGTCTTCATACCTCTGTTTTACAGCTGGAGAACTTGACACTCCGAAGGGTCAAGGCATTGCCTAAGAACCCCTTCCTAGAGCTGAGAGAAAACACAGGTGACCTGGAAGCCAGACCATGATTCTTCTCATTGACCTGTGTGCTCCCTATTTACAAATCCATACACACATAGCCATAGGCAACAAACCACGGGCAACTGGCAAGAGTTATAAGCCTCAGTGGCGTTTCAAGTGGCACTTTGCTCCTCCTGCTGACAATCCCCTGAGGAAGGCCTAATGTCCATTCTGTAGGTGAAGAGAAACCCTCTTCTGGGGACCTTCCCCCTCACCCCTCCAGCCAGGAAGTAGTAAAGCTGTGACTAAATCTGTGCTTGCCTGGCCTGGCCATAGCGCCAGCATTCTTGGTATGGCACTATACCACCTGCCACCCTCACTGTCATCCAGACAACAAGTGCCCCTGCACAAACCCATTCCCACTGAGCACACAAGCATGTAACAGACACAGTTTTTTTGGTGTTATTTTCAGTGTTCTGGGCACTGTCCTAACAGCTATATGTGTGTTAGCACACTGAATGGCTACAACAATCCTATGATGTAGGTTTTGTTAATATCCTTATTCTCATTTTACAGATGAGGAAACTAAGGCTCAGAGAGATTTACTACTTTGCTCAAGGTCACAGTCAGGAAGTTGCAGAGCTGAGATTTGAACCCAGAACCCAGACTCTCACCATTATGCTGTAACTCTTTCTCTTATACTGAATGGGCACTATTCAATCAGTCAGTTAGCAACCACGACTGACCACCCCGTTGTGCCCAGCACTGTGCCAAGCCCTAGGCACACAGAGGTGAGTAAGGCATAGGTCCTCCCCACCTCCTCCCCTCGCTCCCCACCAGCACCCAGAGCTTCACAGTAACTAGATGGGGGCTGTGTGTGCACTCCCTCTTCTTCTTTCCCAGAGAGCCTCCTCTCTGGCCAGCGAGGACATGTGGATCTTGGCTCTGGTTTGCATTTGACACCTAGTGAGGGAAAATACTGAGATGGTGCCAAAGCCAGACTGGGAACACAGAGGCAGGGACATGCAAATGGAGTAGGACAGCTAGGGGCAGGGCTGGGGCAGGGGCTGGGTTGAGACATCTGTCTCTCTGCTTCTGCCTCCATTCTGGTCTTAGGCTCACATCTATTCTGTATCTCTCCATATCAGATCTTCTCCTGGCATTTCTGGCTGCATCTCTCCATATCTGTTTTTCTGGGTCTAAATCAATCTGTCTCCTGAGTCACCCTGTTCCTTCAGATGCTATCAGCCCCTGTAGAAGTGACAGATCAAAGGCTTGGTCACCCACTATCAGAATGGACATCAGCTCTGTCTCAGATCCTCCCTATCCCCTCCTCTCTACAAAAGACCACAGTTCTTTCTTCCTCAAGCCTTCCTCCCAGGCCCTCTCTGTCCCTCAATATTAGTGGCTGAAGGTCAGCCTAGATATCAACAGGCTGCATGTCTGGGATGTGTCCTGCCTCCTCCTTCAGACTGGAGAAAGAAGCTGTGTCCCTCCCATCAGACAGGGAGCTCTCAAGTGTAGGCTTATGTCTCTTCATTCAGACTGAGAAGGCAAGGACTGTGCTTACCCACCAGACTAAGGTTTCTTGAAGGTATAACCTGGGTTTCTTCTATCAGACTGGGGGCAGGGCCTATTTCTCCTTCCTCTGGATTCTCCTGGTCTCTAGCTTGGGCTCTGCCTTAGGAAGTATTTAGCAGAGATGCAGGGACTGAAATGCTCTCCAGGCTCCATATCTCCCTCCAAAGCCTGTTCAAACTTTAATACTTTAATGTCCAGTGAGCCCAACTTCTGTTCCTTCCTTCCCAGATGGGTCCTTAGTTCCCTAGGGCAGCTGGAGATAAGGAAAGACAGGAATACAAATAATCTACATTCTAAAGAGAAATCTGTGGGCAGGGATTCTGCAAAATAACCAATCTCACCCAAGATCCAAGCTTGGCCTCCTCCTGGAAGCCTTTCTAGACCAGCAAAGCCCACCTATTTTTCTCCTCATTTCTGGAAGTATTTAGAGTTCATCTATATGATGGTTTCCTAATGCTTTTTTTTTAAAAAAAATGACATTTTATTTTGGAATGATTTTAGAATTACAGAAAAGTTGCAAAGAGACTATAGACATTTCCCATGTACCCCTCATTCGATTCCTCAAACATAACCATTCTACATCGCCATGGGACATTTGCCAAAACTGGGAAACCAACATTGGTACATGAGTATTAACTAAACTTCCAGACTTTATTCAGATTTCGCTAGTTTTTCTAGTAATGTTCCTTCTCTGTTCCAGGATCCCATCTGGGATATCATATTGCATTTGGTCATTATGTCTCCTTGGTCTCCCTTTGATTCATGACAGTTTCTCAGTATATTCTTGTTTTTCACAAACTTTATAGTTTTGAGGGGTCCTGATCAGGCATTCTATAGAATTTCCTAGTGTTATTTTTCAGCACTAAAAGCTTTCCCTCATGAAACCCTGTGCAGAGTCCTGATATATGAGCAGGTAACAATGGAGCTGCTTTGGTCACAGCAGCGATGGGAGAGTCGGGGAGGTGGGTGGAGGAGGAGGGGCCTGAATGTGAGTCTCCCCAGGTTCCCCTGAGGACTCCAAAAACCCCTATGGTATCATGGAACCAGTCTGAAAACCATTAATTGAGGCCAAGCTCTGCTCAGTGCATAGTTTTTTTCTGTAACACCTCGGACAGGTAATGATAGACTAAGGCTTGCAAACTTCCGGTGACAGAACCATTGCTATTTTTTGAGGAAGCTCTGAAGGCTGGAAAGGGCTTTGAAATCTGCCCTTCCCTAGCCTCCATTGTGGGCACACCTGGGGTGTGCTGCCAAGGTACCCCCTGCAGGACTGACACCCGTTTCTCTAGGGATGTGGGATGTGGGAGGCTTCTGGCTCCCTATCCCTCTCCAAGTATTGCTATCAGCCAAAGGGAGTTACTTTGCCAGAGATCATGCTCTCTCTTCAGAAGCAATCATCCTAGGACTGGTTGATAAGGGACAAAAGTCCTGACCCCTTGTCTCAAGCAGGAACAACTTTGAAAGAGCAGACAACAGAGGCTCAGAGAAGTGGGCATAATAGCGTGGATGTATTATGTAAAACCAAAAATTAATCAGATATCTTCTAGAGGATGACATGACTATTGAAACACAACCAAGTTCAAGCCCCAATTGCAGCTGCTGGGCCAGGTGTGGGATTTTCACTAAAGCAGATTAACATGCCTCAGGTGCACAGCATGTGGCTACTGGTCCAGCAAATACATTGTTTTTCATTTCTATCAGGAGAGAGGAGCAAAAACAATTTGCATTCATTTGAGATCGACAGTTGTATATATTTATGGTCTCGTCCCAGGGCAAATTACTCTCCCACTCTCTGTCATAATAGAGTCTGAAAGGAGCTGTATTATCTGGGCATTCAGCAGAATATCAGATTGATCTACTATTTTGGTGATCTGCAGTTATCATCATGTTAATTGGACCAGAAGAGCAAGAAGTGGAGGGAACCTTGGTTAGGCACATGCATTCCAGAGGGTGGGAAGAAAAAAAACTCTATGAAGATCTAGCAGCTCATAACACCAGTGAAGTCTTTAGGGGTATAGTGTCTGGGGCATGCCTGAACATCCATCCACAGAAAGGAGAAATTATTGCAGCTCATATTTCTTACCACAAATACGAAAGCGTATCTGGTAGGCTTCTTCCAACTCTGGAGAAAACATATTCTACACTTGAGAAAACTGCATTGACCCATTTACAGGGGGCATAAAAGGCTGCCAAGTTCGAATGAACTCTGCAACAGTTCGAGGTGTGGCCATTTGCACCATAAGACCCACAGACTCTTTGGTATTAGAAGTATTTGTTACATCAAAAAAGACTCTGACATTTCAGTATGAACCACAACATAGACCCCCAGGGTTTTGGAGAAAGGGCATCTTCACTGAAGGATTATAAAGTGTTTGGAAAAAAAAAAAAAAAACGCCTCTTGTATGCTACAGGGCCATGTAGATGCAGAGGTGACCATGTGGCCGGAGCTGCCAATCACGAGTTGGGTTTTGACAGACCCAACATGTTTCCATGAGTCTCCTTCTAACTGAGGTGCCCAGATTTCTGGTGATTGCCTCACTCTCCCTTGAAAGTCCCCTTATGTGTCTATCAATGTTCCTTTTACTTAACATGTCAGCCAAGAACATGTGCTTCCAGCTGGAGGTAGCCAGAGGCCAGAGTAACATGTACCGGCCCTCCCTCCGCCGCCCCGCATCTCGTGACTCAAACAGCAGACTTAATGGCTATAAAATTTTTCCTAAAGTGTGGTCCATGGACCATTGTTGGTCCCTCAAGGTCTACGTGTGGTCCACAGGTGCCGGAGGTTTCTGAGGAAAAAAGGGTGGAATTATTTTATTTATAAATTTGCAATGCAAATTTCAGATTTTTACAGCAATTCCATTATGTCCTTAATAACTGTCACATTCTTCAACATTGCATATGTGCTACAAGGTTTGAATTTGATTGATATGTCTTGGCAATTTATTTCAGGTGATATATTTTCAAGTCATTTATGGGTTTTAGTTCTTACTTTTGTGATGTGTAATATCCTCAACTCAAACAAGAAGTCAATGGTTCAACAGTGGCTCATTAAAGCTTAAGAGTGATAAAAATAGTAATCCAATACAACTGAGAACAGTATTATAAAAATAAATAATGAAGAAGAATCTAGTTAAAAATTATGTAAATCTCTAAGAACTAGGACATGTATGATGATTTCACACAAGCAGCTGAGATAGAAAAGTGTAAATAGTGAGTATGATATTGAATATCCAGCTCTGGACTTCGTTGCACTGGCTCCCCGTTCCATCCTAATCCCCAGCGTGTGTGTGTGTTATGAAACTTTGTCAAATACTGGCATTAAGCCATCAAGAATTTTACATCATTTTCAAATACAGCAGAGTGATCTTTCTGGTAAACCATTAGAGCCCTTTTTTTTTTTCCATAACAAGAATAAAATAAGCTTTCCAGGACAAAAATTGATGGATTCCCCACCCCCACCCCCAGCTAAAGGCAGGAAGAAAAACAAAACTACTCAGGCAGCATTTAAAATTGCACTCCTCTTAGTAAAACACAGATACAAGTAACACTATCTGAGAAGCTCGTAAAACAGCTAATTAATGACCTATGTTTTTCTCGGAAAGAATACACAACCAGCTTTTGGCAAATTTCCTTTATCAAATGACAAGGTTGGGCATCATATGATATCAATGACATACATTATGAGAAAATAGTTTGGTGTTAATAAATCCCACTATCTTATACTAATTAAAAGTTATAAATTTTTGCTCCTCTAAGGTTAGGTTTGGACTATCAGTGATATTGAACATATTACCATTTGAGCAAGCCATTTAAGATCTTAGAAGTTGTCTCAAGTGGCATAATCAATGACTTGAAGAAATTGTTTTATCCCATCTCTCTTTTCAAAAATTCATGTGGGCTCATGTGTGTGAAGTTGGTTAAAATCAATGATATGCAGAGTCCAAACATACTTAGCATATGTGTGGTTCACATACCAGAGAAAAAGCATTCAATAGCTTTCAGTTTTATCGTTAAGAACCCATGCTTCAGGAGAACATGGGTTCTGTGCTTAAGTGATTATTTTGTGAATTATGGTATGAATTAAAAAGATGGCACAGCGATTGCTGCGGAGGGAGCACCAAGAAGGGCACCTATCCAAGAGTGAAAGAAATTATGCCTAAATCCAGTCCTATCTGTTTCCTGTTCTTTCCCCAGCATTTTGGCACTGTTAGCGATTGCCTTGCAATATCCCTTCTCCCCTTCTCTCTCACAGTAATAGCATTCCCAATTTTTAGCTGGATACATGACTACTTAGAATAAAAACTACATTTCCCCTCTTCCCTTTCAGCTACATGTGGTCTCATGACAATGTTCTGACCAATGGGATGGGGGGTGAAGTATGACTTTCAGGTCTTTATAGGGAGTGGGCATGCCTTTCCACTCTGCTTTCTTCCAACTATTTCTTGGAACTTTGTGTTGTGGTGAGCCGCCCTAGAGCATGTCAATGAGGCCAAGACCTAATGGTAGCAGAACAATAAGACAGAAGGGCCCTGGGTCTCTGGACAGACTAATCAAAAGAACTACTTTTCCGGCCCTGGACCACCTGTCTCTGGATTATTTACATGGAAGAGAAATAATTATGGTTTCATTGAAGCCACTGTTATCTTGGTTCTCTGTAATGAATGATCAAACCTAAATCCTACCAATATAGAGTTGAAGGAAATAGTGAAAATTGTGACTATGGTGAGTGTACTTCTTTTCAGCATCCTATGCAAAGACAAAGGCAGAGTCCACTTTTCCACCCTGAGATATTCTAGCTATGGAGAAAAAGTTTCCCACAGGAGTTTTGAAAGAAAGATGAGATAAAAGCATTTTTTCATGATAATGCCACTCAAGACCACTTCTGAGATCTTAAGTGGCCTTCTCAGGTGGCAATATGTTCAACATCTGTATTGCCTAGACATCACCAAATTATTACAATGTTTACTATTGAGTATCAAGTTAGCAGAAATTCTTAAAACTAAACTGTGTTGTAGCTGCTCCATTATGAGAGTGTGATTCTTTCTCAACACTTGATGATTTTTGTTTCTGAGCAGGAGGAAGGAATCAGTGACATATTATTAAGATTATTTAGAAACCACATCCAAATATTACATCAGAACTTAAAGAATTCTTTCTGAGATCAAATGCAACCAAAGAGAAGATTATGGCTTTTTTTTTTTTGTCACTCTCTCTTGGTGAAATGCTCAGTCTTCTAACTTTTGGAAGCTTTGTACCTCTTGACCTAGTGTCCAAGAGAGTAGAAAATAGTCTTCAGAAAGAAACAGCTCTGTGATTTCTAAATTCTACTTTGGTCTAAATCCACAACCATCTAAAGAGCCGCCAAACATTTGCTGCCATTTCTAATGACCTGTAATTGTGGTTTAGGATTTTCTAATTTAGCACAAATAAGGAGTAAGAAAAGAAACTGACAGGATGTGCAAACTCCTTATGGCTCCTTATGGTCACACGGGACATAGATACACTGGTGGAAATTTTCAGACAGTATCATCTCTCTTGCTGATATGAAACAATTATCCTTCATATTACTTTTACAATGTTGCATTTTTATTATTTTAGAAATACAACGTTGTTTTTAAAATTTGCTTAAACTTGATGGTTGATATGTGAGCTCAATGCCCATAAAAGGATTCCTGATGCTAACTAAGAATATGGGGAACATTCTTCCTTACTGCCTAAGATGGCTGCATTCCATTGCAGATAAAGAAATCCCTAAAGGGAATCCAGAGAGGCCCCTAAGATCCTGCAGCCTGGCTTGTTTAGTGCAGGCCCGCGTGCCAGCTCAACTGACCCTCCATCACAATCTCCTGCTCACAGTGTCCTGTCTGCTCCACTCCAAGTCCAGTGTGGGAGGTGTGGGTATCCCCATTGTACAGACAGGGCCTCGGGTCCAGAGAGCTTTTCTCTAAAGCCACCAGCTTGTGCAAGAGGGGCCAGAATAAGAACCCAAGCCTTTTGACAGCCCCAGAAAGGCTCTTTCCTCCACCTTTAAATGTCTGCAGAATGGCCTAAACTACAGAATATTAACTGCTGCAGTTTACTTAGGATTTACTGAGTACCAGGCCTGGTACTTCTATTGCCTCTTCTTCACAGCACTCTATGAGCATTACTTAGCTGCACTTTACAGATGCCGAAACTGAGGTTCAGACATGTTAAGTGACTTGTCTTCTGTTGCATTGCTAAGAAGTGGCAACAGGGGCCTCAAACTGAGGCCCCACAGCCAAGAGTGGGTTTTTAACCCCTATAAACGGCCATCGCTTTGGCCCGGGAGTCTACCCCCTCTAAAATCTCTTGATCCATGAGTTCTGATCCGAGCTGCTTTCTCCTTAGCCTTGTCCCACCACACCTGCGAATCCCTGCACCAGCCTCCCTACTCCTCTCCCTGCCCCACCTCATTGGAAAAGTGAAACCCCTTTTCCAAAAGGCCAGGTGGCCTTGAGAACTCTCTGTCCCCTGCGCAGTGGCCCCCTAGCCTGGGGAGGGCCTGCGTCCGGACCGCCCCCAGGTTCTGCTTCCCTGAGCCTGCATCTCCGCTCTGCGCTCTGACCACGCCCCTGGACGCCCTCCTGGGTAGCACCTGCCTGGATCCCTCCGAGCTGCCTTCTCGCACCCCGTTAAGAACCGGGTCCCCACCCCAAGTCCCGGCCAGATCATACTGGCTTTTCCTGAGTTTGAATCCTCCCATTTGAGTCCTGCAACTCCTGTCGCTCATTTACACAACTCCCCTGACTCTCCAGTCCCTAGGTATTTCTGTAGGCTCGTTTTCCTAGGTGTCCCTAAAAGTACAGGCTTTTCAAGCCTGACCCCAGGCCCCCCAAATGCGTGGCCTGCAGTCTGAAACAAGCGCCCACTGCCCCCCAGGCCGGATCCCGGGCACCCCATCTGCGCCCCGCGGAGCAGGGGCTCCCACTACACCCTTACTATACCCACCCTTACTATACCCACGGGTTCTAACCGCTTTGAGGACTTGGTGCCAGCTACCTCTCCTCTGCCCAGATCATCCTCCTCTCCACCTACTGTGCCAGCCTGCTCTCCTTTATGTGTTTCTGACTCATCCTTCAGAGGTTCACCTTGGGTACCTAGCACCTCTGCAGAGAGCCTTCCCTGATCTGCCCCATCAGGGTTCTCCAACAGGATCCCTGCTTCCCCCAACAGAGCCCATGCTCTGCCTGGCTGCTTGCCCTCTCCTATCCCATCCTCCAACAGAGCAGCTCTGGGCAGATGGGGGCTCCTTTGTCATGTTGGTCCTGGCTCCTAGCACAGTGCCTGGCAGGTAGCAGATGGTCATTGAATCTGGCAGGAGCAGGAGAGCAGAGCTCTTGGGATCTTGGGCTAAGATGTCCACTTCAAACTCAGCCCCTCCTTTGTTCATCTGTGTGACCTTGGACAACTTATATCCCTTCTCTATGCCTGTTTCTTCATCTCTAATATCAAGATAATAAGAGACTTTTTTCACAGGGTGTAAGAACTTAAAGCTCATAGAACAGTCGTTGGCAGGTAAGTAAGCATGCACTACATATTAGCTAATATATTAATTAGTAATCTTATTTGTGGTGTTAGTTTATTTTTCCCTCTACATGTCTCTCACTAAATAGTAGGCTCCTTGAATGTGGGGTCCAACCTAATTCTTCCTCAATTCCTGACTCCCTAGGGCTCTGCCCAATGCCTGAGCGTCCCTCGGGTCCTGCCCCAGGAACTAAGCATGAAGCTCTCTCCTCCTCCCCCAGTCAGCATCTTGACTCCTGACAGTGTTCCCACTCCACTCCCCTCTCCTGAGGGCTCATGTGCCCAGGAAGCCTGGCCCCCTGCCCACTCACTCAGGGGTAGTCTCAAAACCCAAAGGGAGAGATTCCATCTTCCACCACACCTCCCCTACCAAGGTAGATGTGCCATCCCTCAGCCTGGGCTCTAAAAATCCAAAATACAGATTGCTCTAGAAAGAGCTAGTCCATTAGTCCTGGCTCTGCCACTGAACAGCAGTGTGACTTTGGGCAGGTTGCTTTACCTCTTTCAGCCTTACTGTCCACATCTGTAAAATGGGAACAATCCAAGCCCCGACTCCTCATGGCATTGTCCTGATGCTTGATTACACAAACCAGAGACAGGGTGCTTTGTAAACAGAGGCAGTGAGAAGAAATGCAAGCATGGTTACCATGAAGTTGGAAGTGGAGATCAGGACCAGGCCTGCAGCATCTCTGGTCAGGGCTGTGCCAAGGGTGTGGCCCCTGGGCTCTGGGCTGGGCAGCAAGCTGTTATGGGGTAGGGTTGATTGGGGTAGACCTAAGCCCAAACTTTGTTCAAACTCACTCAAGGACTTCTGCTTGGTCATTATCTCCCTGCTATCTGTTCTCACCTCTTTTCCAAAAGTAACTTCAAGTGCCACTGAGGACCCCAAGATTCCTACTGAATCTTGATGCTCAGAGGCTTTTCCATGTCTGGCTGTTAGCTACAACTCTCTCCTCTCCTCCCCCCTCACTGCCCGCCCTGAACTCCAGCCCAGCTGAATTAGGAATTTCCTAACATTAGTCATGATTCTTTCAGTTGCAAGTGCCAACAGCCTAACTCAAAGTGGCTTAAGCAGAAAATTAAATATATTTGGCTCATTTAACCAAAAAGTCCAAGTACAGCTGGATCTTTGAGCTCAAATGATATCAAGAAAACTCTGTTTCTTTCTTATTTTTACTTTTCTATGAAATGCCTTTTTTTTTTCCCCTGGATGGTCTGGCTCCATGTGGTGGTCTCAGGCAGTTCCAGGTTTATTTTGTAAAAGCTAAGCAATCCCTGGAGAAAAACAGAGCCTATTTCACAACAGAAAAAAATCCTAATGTTGACCTATATTGGGCTGACTTGAGCCCTTCCCTACACCAGTGACAGTGGTCAGGCGAATGAAATATGCTGGTTGACCGGGGGACATGCCCATGCTAGTGACGCATGGACCTAGAGTAGAGAGGGGCAGTTCTCCAAAACAAAATCTGAATGTTTCTGAAATAAGAAGGAATGAATGCTGAGGAAGGCAGAAACGATAGATGCCCAAAGCATTCCACCCCTTGGCTGCTAGCATATATACATACACCTACTTTTTCCATACATGTCTAATATTTATAAGCTTTTTTGTTACTACTTTTTTATTTGGAAATAATTCCAAATTTACAGAAAAGTTTTTGAAGTATCTGAGGGTAAATTGCCAATATGATGACCTATCTCTCCTGAATACTTTAGTATGTAAACCCTACAATGACATTCTCTAAAATAACCACATGGCAACTATAAAAATTATAGATGTATTACTATAATTTATTCATGTTTTTCCATTTGTCCCAGTAATGTTCTTTGTAGCAAAAAGACCCATTCCAATATCATGCATCATATTTAATTGCCATACTTCTTTATTCTTTCAACATGGAATGGCTAAGTCTTTCCTTAATGATTGTGACTTTGTACATTTTGAAGATTATAGGACAGTGGATTTGTAGAGTATCCCTCAGTTGGGTTTGTCTAATGTTTTTCTCATGATTACATTTAAGTTATGCATTTTGGACAGAAATATCACAGAAAATGCTGTGTTTTCACTGCATCTTATCGGATGATGCATGATTTCAATTTGTCCCATTAACAATGTTAACATTGATCTTTTGATTAAGATGGTGTCTGTCCACCAGGTTTATCTACTATAAAGTTACTTCTTTACCCACTAGAATTAATCATTGTTTTTTTGTGTGTGGGGAGGTAGTTTGTAAAGTACTATATAATGTCTCATTCTTTATCCAAATTGAACCCACTTTACCATCCACCAATGTCTCTCAAATGAAATATTTTTATGATGATGGATGCTAAATCATGGTTATCTAATTCTATCATTTCTTCTGTCATTCTGCTTATGGAAAAAGCTTTATCTTTTCTTCACTTATTTATTCATTTATTTATGTCAATATTAATATTATTATTTATTTTGATGCCCAAATTGTTCAGATTCTGTCAGTTGGAGACTCTTCAAGTTGGCATCTCTGTATTTTTTATTGTATTTTTTTGGACTGAATTATGTCTCTTCAAAATTTATATTGAAGCCCTAATCCTCAATGTGACTGTATTTGAAGACAAAGCCTTTAAAGATTTAATTAAGGTTAAATGAGGTCATAAGGGTGGGACCCTGATCCAAAAGGACTTATAAGAAGTGGAAGAGACATCAGGATGGCCAGAAAAAGGCCATGTGAGGACACAGCCAGAAAGTGGCCATCTGCAAGCCAAGGAGAAAAGCCTCAGGAGAAATCAAACCTGCCAACACCTTAATCTTGGACTTCTAGACTCCGAAACTGTGAAAAAATAAATTTCTGTTGTTTAAGTCATCCAGTCTGTGATATTTTGTTATGGCACCCCTAACAAACTAATACAGTTCCTATAATTCTTTGAGCAGTTCTTTACTTTTTGGCACAAGATGTTCCAGCCTGGGCTAATTTTGTATTTTCTCTGCCTCTAAAGAGTTCTGGCTCCTTTTAGTAAGTGGTACTTAGAAACCAAGATGTGGATGCAAGGTGCTCACTGCTATTGGAATGGCACTGCTTTCAACATCACAGAGTTCATTCTAGTTTATTCCTTTCCCTATTCCATCCTTCTCCAACAATGATAAACCTGGCTTCCATTTTTCTTAATATACTTATTTATCTGATCAATTCCTCTATTTGTAGCCACTCTCCATCTCTGCTGTCACTCTCTCCTCATGTGGATCCCATTCACTCTCCAAGGGCTCTGTTACCCCATTCCAGATCACCTCTCTGGATGGATGCCCTTCCCATGTCACTCAGGGTGAACTCTTCACACTGAGCCATCTCCTTGTGTGGATGATCTCCAAGGCTGAAATCCATACTTATTTACCCATATGCATACACTCTTTCTTAAACATTGTAGTTCTAACTTCTCATGCCAGGTTATCCTCATGCAGGGACACCCTCACAACCAGGCTCTAATAAACTGCACAGAGCCATTCCAGTGCATGGATATCCTCACCCCCATCAACCTGACTAACCATGCCAGCTGCTCCCTCCTCTGGGTGGGTGCCCTCATCACCCTCCTCTGGCTCTAATATCTTGCTCTTGGCCACTGTGACTCCTACCACAACCATCATGGACATCTACCTCACTCTGGCCGACCTAATGGTTTCAGGGATGATTGTTCAGGGAATAAAGGAAAGAGAAGGGAAAGCAGAGGAACGAAAGAAAAGGGATGGAAAGAAAAGATGGAAGGGGAAGGAGGGAAGAAGAATTTTAAAAATTGAAGTATAACATGCTTACTATAAAGTGAACAAATCTTAAGTGTATACTTCATGAACTTTTACACAGTAGAACGTTACCAGCACCCTAGAAGTCTCCCTCATATCTCATCCAATTATTGCCCTCCCCAAGATAATCCACTTCTATCAGTATAAGATAATTTAGCTTATTTTTAAACTTTATATAAATAGAAACATATAGAATATTCTTTTGTTTGTGACTGACTTCATTTACTCAGTATTATGTTTGTGAAATTCATTTGTGTTGCTGCATGTAGCAGTAGATTGTTTTTTGGCATTGCCTATAGTATTCTATTAAGTGAATATACTGCTATTTATTTACCCGTTCTATTACTGATGGTCATTTGGATTATTTCTAGTTTTCACTATTAGGAGTAACATGACTACTAACAAACTTGCAATGCCTGTTTGGTGCACATTTATGTGCACTTCTGTTGGCTATGTACTTGAGAGTAGAACTAACAGATTATAAGAAATGCATATGCTCAGCTTTAGTAGGTATTGCCAGAGTTTATTTTCTAAAGTGCTTATACAAATTAACTCTCCACTCAGTAGTATAAAAATTCCAGTGGCCACTTCCTTGTCAACACTTAGTATTGTCAGTCTTTTTAATTTTAGTTATTCTGGTGAATACATAGTGGTATTTCATTGGGGTATTAATTTGTATTTCTCTATAACTATGTTGAACACCTTTTCATGTATTTATTAGCTATTTGTATATTTTCTTTTATGAAAAATTTTTAAGATTTTGTCCATTTTTTAAAATTGGATTGTCATCCTTTCTCTGTTATTTTTTGTTGTAGGATAATTTAAATATATATTCTCTACAAGTCCTTTGTCATTTATAATATCTTTCACTCTGTGGCTTGCCTTTATACTTAATGATGTCTTTTTTATAAATAAAAGTCTTTAATTTTACTAAAATAAAGTTACTAATCTTTTCTTCATGGTTAGTCATGTGTGTTCTTCAAGAATTATTTGCCTAATTCTAAAATAATAAATTTGTTTTCTCTTGTTATTCTTTATCCTTTTCTTTGAGAAGCTTTCTTTTTCTTTTACTGTTCACATTTAGTTTTTTTTAGATGTAGTTTTAAGTTTTATAAAAGGTATATAAGTACATGGTTTAAGAGGCCAAGAATTTATAGGACATGAAAAGTAAAACAGCAGTCTTATACCACTTCATACTTATTTCCTGCCCACCAGAGACAGTGATTTTTCAACTCAATCAGCTAATTTTTTTTGAGAGAGAAAATTCTCATATCTCTAAATAACAAGACTTTGTTGCCAATTTTTTTTTAAGTTTTGGGAACTCTCTTTACTTCCTGATATAGATTATGAAGATTTAAATCTTTTTACTCCCTCACCTCTGCTACACTCAGTCACACTTCCAGTCCCACCAATATCCCAATATAGTTACATGATAATTTTTGTTAATCCAATATTCAGTGTTTACTTTATTATGCCTATATCATTGATATTTATGTCTGAGCTGTATAAGGTCTATGATCACTTTTGCTTTTTGTTCTCCTGAAGTTAATAATTATTTTGTTCCATTGTTTATATTCATTTAGTATTCCATGTAATGATCACTATTTCAACCCCAGGTGTCCAAATCCCCTGTCATGACATTTTAACACATTGAGTACTTTGTTAGTTGGGCAAAAACTGGGCACAATCTTTATATGTTTTTTATAAAATTGTGTCAATTTTCTCTTCTTGAAGCAATCTCTTCTGCAAACTTTGAACTGCCCCAATCTCTTTGCTCTCTAGATCTTGTAAATACCTCTCACCATCCTCCTAAGGATTCCCTTTGCCCCTTTCTTACATTTTAACTCTTTCATTTCCTGAAGCCCATGTCTTCCTCTTTCTTGTTTTATTATATATATATTTTTTAGGAACATATCCTCTAATAGGTTTTTAAAATGGTGTGCAAAGGGGATATAATTTCTAAAACTTTGAACATCCAGAAATATATTTAATCTACCCTCATACTTGATTGATAGTTTTACTGGGTATAGAATTCTAGGTGACCAAAAATTTTACTTCAGAATTTTGAAGGCGCATGTCTATTGTCCTTTACATTTGGATTAATAATTTTCTGTATAGTGTAAGATAGGAGTCAAAGTTAATTTTTCTCCCACATTATAGGATATTATATTTCTTTAGTACCAACTATTGAAAAGATCATTCTTCCCCTTTTATCATACCATTGGGAAATATATGTGTGGGTTTGTTTCTGGGCTCTCCATTGTTTTTATCAGTCTGTTTTTCTATTACTTTTGCCAATACTAAATATTTTAATTATTGTAGCTTTATAATAAGTCTCAATAACAGGTAGTTCAAGTCCTCTGACTTTGTACTTCTTTAAGACCATCTTTCTTATTCTTTGCTTTTTGAATTTTCATATAAGTTTTAGAATCAGCTTGTCACTTTTCACCAAAAAAAAGGTGTTTAGAAATTTTTTTTATTGAGTTTTTAGAAAAATAATAGCTTTGAGGTTTAATTCACATGCCATACAAATCATCCATTTAAATAAGTGTATAATTCAGTGGATTTTCATATATTCACAGTTGTGCAAACATCACTACAATAAACTTTAGAAAAATTTCATCACCCTTCAGGAAAAACCTTGTGCTGATTAGCAGTCTTCCCCTTCCACCCCTAATCCTAGGCAATCATTAATTATATTTTTTATCCTTATAGATTTGCCCATCCTGGACATTTTATATAAATGGGATCATAAAATATGTAGTATTTTGTGATGTTTCTTTCACTTAACATAATGTTTGCAAGGTTCATTCATGTTGTAGCATGTATCAGTATTTATTCCTCTTTATGGCTGAATAATATTTCAATGTATGGATATACTACATTTTATTGATTGATTGATTAATTGATTGATGGTCATTTGGGTTGTTTCCATATTTGGGCTATTATTAATAATGCCACTTGAAAATTTATGTGCAAGTTTTTGTGTGCACATATGTTTTAATTTCTCTTTGGTATATACCTAGGACTGGAATTGCTGGTCATGTGGTTACATTATATTTATCCTTTGGAGGAAATGCCAGACTGTTTTCCAAAGAGGCTGCACCATTTTACATTACCATCATCAGTGTATGAGGTTTCATTAGGGTTGAATTAAATCTGTAGTTCAATTGATTGCTTTACAATATTGACACTACCAATCTATGAACACAGTATAGCTCTATTTTTTAAAAAAGGCTCCTCCTTTTCCTCTTAGTAATATTTAGTTTTCTATGTAGAATCATAAACATATTTTATCAGACTTATTCCTAAATATTAGTTTTCTTAATTTTTAAAATGCTATTGTCGATGAAAATTTTTTTTCATTTTCTAATTGCTTATTGTCGTCTTGTAGAAATACTCTAATTTTGTATATTGACTTTGTTTATAGTAACTTGCTACATTTATTCAATCTTACACCATATTTGCAGATTTAAAAAATTTCCAATGTACATAATGATTCCATCAATGATAGACAGGTTTTTTTTCCCTTTCAAATCTTGTATCTTTTATTTCTTGTTCTTGCCTTACATAAGACCTCCCATTTAATATTAAATAGAAGTGGTGGTGGTGAACATCTTCATTTGTTTCATCTTCAAGGAAATAGCTTTCAATACTTTACCTTTAAGTGTGATATTTGCTGTAGTTCTTTTTGTTTGATATTATCAAATTTAAAAATTTCCTTTTATTCCTAGCTTGCTGAGAATTTTTATCATGAATAAATGTTGAACTTTTATCAGTTTTTTCCCCAAATTTGTTGAAATATGACTTTACTCCTTTATACTTTTAATATGGGAAATTACAGACTTGGTTTTCAAATGTCAAACCAACCTCACATTCCTGGAACAAACTTGAATTTTTCATTATGTATTATATACATAATGGATTTGACTGCTATTATTTTGTTTAGACTTTATATCTAGTTTTCATAAAAATTATTCTATAATTATTCTTTCTTGTAATGTCCTAGTCTGGTTTTAATATTAAGGTTATGCTGCCCTCATCCAAAAAATTAGGAAGTGCTCTCTTTTTTTCTCTCTTCTCAGTAAGAGTTTGTGTAAGACTGATGTTACTTCTTTAATGTTTAGAAGAATTCATCAGTGAAGCTATCTGGACTTGAAATTTTCTTTGTGGGAAGATGTTACTGAAAGTTTTTCTAATAGATATGGGCCTGCATAACCAAATACATTGTTGTTATTATTTTAACAACTGTCATCTATTAGATCAATTAAGAATAAGAAAAATAAGTTTTTATTTTACCTTCACTTATTCCTTTTCCAATTCCTTTTGTATGTAACCCCAGCTTCTGACCTATATATTTTTCCTTCTCTCTGAAGAACCTCTTATAATGTTACTTGCAAGGCAGATTGACTGGCAAAAAATTCCTCCATTTTTGTCTGAAAAAATTTTTCTTTCTTTTGCATTTTTGAAAGATAATCTCACAAGGTACAGAATTCTATATTGGAGAAGGTTTTTTTTCCTCAATACTTTAAATATGCCACACCACTCTTTTCTTGCTTTTTTCTGAGGAGAAGTCAGATGTAATTTTTGTTTTTATATCTTTATAAGTAAGGTATTTTTTTCCTCTGGCTTATTTCAAGATTTTTTCTTTATCTTTGATTTTCTGTAGTTTGAATATGATATACGTGTGTGTGTGTGTGTGTGTGTGTGTGTGTGTGTGTGTGTGTGTGTGTTCAGGCATTTATTTTTCTTGGTATTTTGAGCATTCTGAATCTGGCATTAATTTAGGAAAATCCTCAATCATTATTGCTTCAAATGTTTCTTCTGTTTCGTTCTCTCTTTCTTACCCTTCTAGTAATCTCATTACACATATGTTATACCCTTTGCAGTTGTCTTTTCTGTTCTAGGGTTTTTCCCCTGTCTTTTTCTCTCTTTGTTGTTTTATTTTGGAAGTTTTTATTGATATCCTTAATCTTAGAAATTCTTTCCTCAGCCATATTCAGCCTACTAATAAGCTCTACAAAAGGCATTATTTATTTCTGTTACAGTGTTTTTGATCTTTAGCATTTCTTTTTTATTCTTTTTTAGATTTTCCATTTTTCTGCTTATACTGTTGCATCTTCTATTGTATGCTGTCTACTTTATCATTACAACCTTAGCATATGTGTTAGCATATGTATTTAGGAATACATATTAGGAATACACATATAGTAATACACACACACACACACACACACACACACACACACACACAGGCTCTAATGGTTACGGAAGCCTAGAAGTCCTATAATCTTCTGTCTGCAAGCTGGAGAACCAGGAAAAGCAGTGGTATAATTCAGTCTGAGTCTGAAGTCTAATAATCAGGGGAGCCAATGGTGTAATTCTCAGAACTGGGAGTCATTGGTAGAAGCCCAAAGTCCAAAGTCCCTAAAACCAGGAGCTCCAATATCTACAGGCAGGAGGAGAGACAGAGTTTGCCCTTCCTTCCCCTTTTTGTTCTATTCTCGCCCTTAACAGCTTGGACAAAGCCTGCCTACATTGATGAGGCCAAATCTTCTTTACTCCGTCTACTGAATCAAATGCTAATCTCTGCCAGAAACATTCTCAGCATACCCCAAAAAATGTTTTATCAGCTATCTGGGCATCCTTCAGCCCAGCCAAGTTAACACATAAGATTAACCATCACAGTATATGAATCATAGGTGTTTTAAATTCTGGGTCTGATCATTTCAACGTCCCTGCCATATGTGAGTCTGCTTCTGATGCTTGCTCTGTCTTTTCAGACTGTGTTCTCTGCCTCTTAGTATGTCTTGGAATTTTTTCTTGATAACCAAACAAGATGTATTTGATAAAAAGAACTACCTTAAGTAATAGGGTGGTAAGGTGGTGAGAGGGGAAACATTCCCATATAGTCCTATGATTACGTCTCAGTCTTTAATGAGAACTATGCTTCTGGACTATGAACTTCACAAGTACTTCTCAGTTTCCCCCTATTCCTTAGGTGATCATAGGCTGGCTAGAGTCAGCTGGAGTCAGTATTTACCTTCCTCCAAGTCTGTTTAAGGTCTGGTAAAATAGTTTCTCTTGAGGACAGACCTTGTTAGGAACAGAAAGCCTGGCTATTTCAAAATGGTTGCTTTTCTCTTCCCCTTTACAGAGGGGATTTTTCTTGGATATTTACTTTGAGAACTATGTAGAGCTCCTAGAAGTCAAACTCATAAAAGTGTGGGGTTCCCTATGATTTTTAACTCTGAGATTTTTAACTCTCAGACTTGTCCACACTGAGCCTTCAGCAATTCATCAATTACAGTTTAGGTTTTCCTGCCCCAGCCTTGGTTCCTGCAGAGGTTTCTGCTAGGGTAAGTCGTGATTCTCTGTAACTGCCTGTCTGTCTTTCCCATTTTGGGGCAGCAGTTTGCCCTGTGATAAATCTGAGAAGAGCTGTTGGTTTTTCAGTCTATTCAGCTTTTCAGCTTTTTAGTTGTTGTTAGGATGGAGTTATAAGTTCCAAGCTCCTTACATGCCAGACTGGAATCATCCTCATTTTTTTTTAAAGATATTTTCACATATTTGCTAGTTTGCCAGTTATTTTACAGCACTTCAAACATGCCATTTCAATGTTTTCTGGTTTCCATCATTTCTGTGGAAATATTACATGTCGGTCTTATGTCTTAAAGATAGTGTATAGTTGGGGCTTGCCTTCTTTTTTTAATCCAGTTGTCAGTATTCAGATCATTTACATTTGCTGATTTTAGTATGTTTAGATTTAAATCTACCATCTCCTTATTTGTTTTCTATTAGTCCCATGTATCCTTTATTTCTCTTTTTCCTGGCCTTCTTTTGAATTAATTGTTTTAAACTATTCCTTTTATATTTATTAATGTTCAGTATCTATACTTTTAAAAAATATTTCCAGTGGTTGCTTTAGTGCAGGTGTCAGCATATGGTCCATGAAATAAAAAAGTTTTCTCAATAACAAACTTTATTTTTTAGAGCAGTTTTAGATTTACAGAAAATTGTGAAGATAGTAGACAGTTTCCATATATCCTGTGCCCAGTTTTCTTATTATTAGCATGTTACATTATAGTATGGTCCATTGGTTACAATTAATGAACCAATACTGATAGATTATTATTGACAGAAATCCATACTTTATTCAGATTTCCTTATTTTTAATTGTGGTAAAATATACATAATATAAAATTTACCATCTGAACCATTTTTAAGTGTTCAGTTCACTAGCATTAAATATATTCACATTGCTGTGCAACCAATCTCCAGTACTCTTTTCATCTTGCAAAACTAAAACTCTATATTCATTAAACTACAACTCCCCACTTTCCCCTTACCTCAGCCTCTGGCAACCACCATTCTTTACTTTCTGTTTCTAAGAATGTGAATACTTTAATTATTTATTTTTAATTAATTAATTATTTTTTATAGTGACATTGGTTAACAAAATCCAGTAAGTTTCAGCTTTAACAGTAAATACAGTGTATATATGTTTATACTGTGTGTTCACCTTCCATAGTTAGATTTCTTTCTGTCACCACATATTTGACCCTCTTTACCCCATCTACCTCCCCCTTCCCCCTACTTCCTATCCTCTGGTAACCACTAGTCTATAGTCCATGTTCACAAGTCTCTGTTTGTTTGAGGATGTGACTACTTTAGTTGCCTCATGTATGTGGAATAATACAGCATCTGTATTTTGTAACTAGTTTATTTCACTTAGCATAATGCCCACGAGGTTCATCCATGTTGTAGCATATTTCCTTCCTTTTTAAGGCTGAATAATAATCCATTGTATGTGCATACCACATTTTGTCTATTCATTCATCCATTAATAAACACTGGGGAGATTTCCTTAGTTTTTACCGAATGTCCTTTTTCTATTCCAGGATCCAAACCCAGGATACCACATTACATTTCATCATCATGTTTCCTTAGGCTCTTCTGAGTTATGACTGTTTTTCAGACCAAGGGCTCATTTTAGTTTTCTCCCTTTTCGTATTCATAACCCCCTTTGTCAACAGTGAGAAACCTAGTTCATTTCCTCAACTTATTAGATCAGTCCCACTGTGGGTAACCAATGTCCCATTGCCACTGCTCCCTGCTGCATGCAGAGCCCTCCTCAGCCCTCCTGGGCGCTGACACCCTGCCTCAGGATACCCCCGCCACCCCTCTCCCCACGTGGATCTGCTACTCACCTCAACAGGCTCTGACATCCCACACCCTCTGGACACCCTATGTTAGAGGCGCCCTTCTCATTCCCACATGGACTCTACTTCTGGTGCTTGGCTACTACCCTGGTCAGATGTCCCCTTCACTCCCTCAGCGTCCAATCTCCCTCACTGATCTGGCCCTCATGGGGACATCTTCTTTATCTTGTTTTGACATGATTAAGCTTTGTTCCATTCTCTCCCTTTCTCTCTCCCTCTCTGCTCTGACTGCCCTTCATGGCAGATATCCTCTGTATTTCTCTTAAGCCCCCAAACCATACATGAGCCACTGCCTTTCCCTCCTTCCTCCTTCAAGCCCAGGGATGCCTACCTTGCTTGGCCCATCTAAAGGCTTTTAAACTAAATTGTTGAAAAGAACACAAGGGAGGAGAAAACCAAATAAGAAGAGAAGGAGGAAGAGGAGGAAGAGAGCTTCCTAGCAATTTTTTGTTGAAAGGTGGACATGTTGTGTGACAGGTTTAGAGCTCTGGTGATGCCGTCTTTTCCACAGAGAATATCATTTCCTTCCACAGACAGACAGAATGCAGGTAAATCATCCTGATGGTGTGAAGCTGGCCTAGTTCCAGTTTGCCCTTATTCCTGGGTGTGGTTCTTTCCAGGGTCTCAGCTGTAAACCATTGGAGTAAGTTGAAGAGTGAATGTCAGCGGGACAGCCCTTATGAGAAGTGTGGCTGGGAAGGGTCGGAGAGAGCCAGGAAGGTGATTTGGGGTTTGGGAGTGTAGGGTGGTAAAAAAACTGGCATGTGTTTTGGGGCTGATGGGAAGGAGGCCATCAAGTGGGAGGTGTGGGCACCACAAGGAGAACGAGTTGGGGGCCAAGGGCAGGAGAGAGTCCCTGAGCCTGTGGAGGGTGGGCTTTGGATGGGAGGGGGGCACCACCCCACAGGGTGAGGAGAGGACATGCTGGGGCCACCAGGTGTACAGGACTGCAGTGGGGTACAGCCTGCCTCTCTATGGGCTGCAGTCTCCTGGAGTAGCTGGAGATGAGGTCCTTGCAAAGAGGGTGGCCTATGGTGGGGAGAGGAGTGGAGAGAGTGGGACGCAGTGAATGGGATGCAGTGGGGGACTGTGGCTGGGTAAGAAGGGCTTGGTGGAAGGAGGTCAATGCTACAAAAAGGGCTGGGTAGGGAGGAGGACTTATTAAGTAGGAGGGGGCTCAGAGATCTTATTTCCTTGTCTCGAAGGACTCCCTTTGAGTACCTGAGAGCAGTGACTGCCCTTTCTCCTCCGACAATGGGCTCACAGCTTCAGAATGGGAAAGTAAGGAAACTTTGCTTATTCTTTTCCTGGCTGGGGAGTGGGGAGCAGAGAGGGTGAGCCCCAGATTCTCTGCCTCACAGTGGGTGTGAGGAAGTGAGGCTCTTCCCCTTTTCTCCCCAGCTAAGCCTTTTGCCCTTGGGGTCCTAAAGCAGGCTGGGGTCCTGGGTTGAGTGTGAGAGTGGGGGTAGGGAATGGGCTGGAGGCTCACTTTCCCCATCCCTTCATTCACCATGGAGGCAGGAAGGGGGACCAGCAGCCCCAGGCTAAATTTGTTTCTCATTTTGTTCTTGGCTCTTTTGGTGGAAAAATCGAGGCACTCCCCTTGGTACAGCTGAGGCTGAGAGGGCTGAGCGTGGCTGGGAGGCTGTCCTGGCGGGAATGCTGACGGGCAGGCGGGGCCTGGTTGGGAGAGACTGCCCCCCCTTCTCAGCCCCCTCTGCTTCTACGTGGCTCTCCAGGCCCAGGGCTAAGTCCTGAGGCTGAGGTGGGGAGGGGGGTGCGGTTAGGGCCTGGGAGGAGGCAAGCGCTGGCTTGGGTTCAGCCTCAGGCCCATAGCACCCTCTCTCCTCAGGCATGTCTCTAAAACAGCTTCCAAAGGGCAATTAGAATCCCCTTGGGCTCCTAGAAGTAACAACTAGGAAGGTGCAGCAGGAAGGATGGGAGTCACATCAGGACAGGGAGGAGATAAGCCGTGTGCTCAGGCAACTGCTGGGCATTTCCTGAACACCTGAGGACATGCAAAGTCTTTCTGTTCATCATCTGCGTCCACTCACGATCACCCCAAGCAGAATTAGCCATCCCCATTTCACAAGCAGGAACCTGATGCAGAGTCTGAAAGTGGCAGAGCCAGCCAGGATTTGAACCCAGTTATGTCTGGCTCATTGGATGGTGCTCTTTTCCCAGCCCTGGAAATAAATGCTGGGGAGACTTTCTCCCCAGGCCCTGGAGGCCACCCGCAAAGCAACTCCTTGAGGGAATCTATGAGGGTTTGGGGACATGGCCCTGCCTCAGCACAGACCCTGGTCTCTCCCATTTGTCCCCAGGGTGGCCGAGGAGGTCTCTTCTCCTCCCACCCTCCTCTTTGGAGGTAGCGCTGCTCCCACTCCATATTTCCAGCTGCCCCCGGCCCGGCCCCGGCCCCCTCTCCAGCCTGGTGGAAAGAAGAGCCCAGAGAGGAGCCCAACCACTTTCCCTCTGGAATCTGCTGCCTCCGCTTTCGATGGAGAAACCATCTGGAGTGTATTATGGGCAGTGGAGAAAGCTGAGAGCAGGAAAATGTGAGTTGGCCCCTGCGGCTCCATTCTGCAGGAATAGGGGCTCAGTGCTCTTCAGGGGATGGGCCAGTGGCTGCTCCCACCTTTCTGGTCCCTGGACGGGGCAGAGGAGGGTGTGCTCAGGAGAGAGTGGCCTGGGGAAGGCAGGGCTCATGCCTCCAGACACCTCTGAAGAGTTCGGTTTGAAAGTGCTTATCTTATCCACCTTCCTATTTCACAGTTGAGACTGAGGTCCAGAGAGGGATAGTGACTTCCCCAGGGTCACACAGCAAGTCACAGGGAACAAAATTGGAGTTAGAACCCTTCCATGTATATGCACATACAATGAATGCTGGAAGTCCCCAGAGGAAGGGTAGGGGCCAAAAGCTTGTGGGGCAAGATAGAAACTGGATGAGTTTTCTCTCCCACAGCTTGTGAAGCAAAGGGGCAAAGGCCAATAAGAACAGGAAAGAATAGCCTTCATTCTTTCTGACTCTCCATTCCTCGCCTCCCAATCCTGCTCTTGCCCCACATGCCACCCTTCCCTTGGGCCTGATCCCTGAGGATGGCTGGGTGCTGGGGTGGGGTTTCTAGGTTCTTCCTCTGGGTCCCAGGAGCCCCCTCCCCCTTTCCCTCCCCCTCACAGCTCCAGACGTGGCAGGGGAGCCGGAGTGAGGTTTCTCCACTCGCTCCAAGTGCTGCGCTGGCGGCTCCCGAAATAAAAATCAAATGTGGGCTTGGCAGAGGGAGCGGGGTGTGGGCTTGGCAGAGGGAGCGGGGTGGGAGATGCAGCCGGCAGCAGCAGCGAGTGGCGGCAGTGCTGGGGCTTCATTCTTTCCATTGTAACTTCACCTCCTAACCTCTGGCATTTTAATTATTCTCCTACCCCATTGCTTTCTCTGGGCCAGAGGGTGA
This sequence comes from Macroglossus sobrinus, assembly GCA_004027375.1. Lineage (NCBI taxonomy): Eukaryota > Metazoa > Chordata > Mammalia > Chiroptera > Pteropodidae > Macroglossus > Macroglossus sobrinus. Next base: position 178,976 of record PVKZ01002388.1, read on the forward strand.
GCTCACCCTTTCCTCTAGTCTAGGAGGGGGCGGCCGGCCACTGCATGGACCCCCAGCCCCCAGCCTGCTCCAGGGAAGCTGGGTGGGGGCAAGGCTGAGGGCACTGGCCTAGCTGCCCACTTCTGCTTCTGCAGACCCTGAAGGGGCCTGGGGAGCTCCCAGGCATCCAGCCTGGCACCTCGGGTTCCATGTGTGAATCATTAAGTCTGCACACCCACTGCTCCATTTTATAGTGGCCACCGTCTTAAGCCAAAGCATCACCGGCTCACCGCCCATTTTGTGGACGATGTAGCCATGCTCAGCGTGAGCAGAGCAGGGCCTGGGACCTGAGCCTGTAACTCCTGGTCTTGCACTCTTTCCAAACCCAGGAGGAAGGCAAGAATGGCTCACGCCTGATTATTTGCCTCATCTCCTTGAGTGTTTATTTTTTTTCCCCCAATGGTAGGTGCTTTAAAACAGTAGTTTGATATTAAAACATACAAGGATGTAGAATGGGGTAGGAAGTAAAATGTCTATCAATATTTAAGGTAGAAAACAAGTTTTCAAAGAAGATGTAGACTTGGGACTGTCCACAGATGCCAGAGACCAGCATTCTCCTCCTGGCCCTGGCTATGAACTGGGGTGGGATGCTGGCCATCTCTGTAACCAGTTTGTCTGGAACCTAGGCCGCTGTTGAAGATGCTAGTGGGTGCCAGTGGGTAGCCTTGGCCCATCCTGGGATGCAGAGGCCTTCTCTCACACCCAGGCCTAGGGCTGAAGCTCTCTGCTGATTCTGTATATCTTCCAGGGGAAGCATTGCACACAGGGCACCCTCAACTCTGGGCCAGCATGCCAGCCAACCCCAGCCAAAGCCTCCTGCTCCACCTACAGGCCCTCGAACCTCTCCAAGGCCACTGCCCCAGAGGCTCAGCCCTGGGGGTCTGGGGGCGGGGCGCAGGAGGAGGAAGTCATCTGTCTTTTACTTCTTGCCCTGTAAATCTCTCCTAAATAAATGTTCCACCAACAAATGATTCCTGGGCACCTACCCTGTTGGCATCTGGCCTTGTGGGTAGTCATGGTCTGAGCTTCAGTGGAGCTTCCAAAAGTAAAAAGCGAAGTGCTATCAATATATCAAGTGCTGTGAGGGGGGAATTAAGGCAATGGAAGCCCCTGGAAGCCCCTGACCCAGGCTCGGTGAGGAGAGCATCAGGGAAGACTTTCCAGGGTGACTGACAACTAGGAGGAGCCCTAAGAAAGAGCATCACAGGCCACTGGAACGGCACCTGCCAAGGCCTAGCGATGAGAGAGAGCCTAGTGCAGAACTTCAGGGTGGAGGCGGGAGGGAGGACATAACCAAATTTGTGTTTTAGGAAAAGGAGGGTGAAATGTGGTGGGTGGGCAGGGGAGTGATCAGCATGGAGGTGGGGTGACCCCTAGGAAGCTGCCCCAGAGGTCCAGAAGGGAAGCGATGGTGGCCAGGCCCAGGCCGCTGGTGGCAGGATGAAAGAGATGGCCAGACTGACTGAGGTTTAGGAGGTAGATGTCACGGGACTTGGTGACTGACTGGCAGAGAAATAGGGCCGGCTCTGGGCTTTTGGCTGGTTCACTGCTGAACATGGTGATGTCAGTATACCTGTATGGCAGCCAAGTGGAGATGCCCACCAGGCTGCCAGACATGCGAAGGTCCCCTGGAGAAAGCTTAGAGGAAAGAGGCCAGGCACGAACCTGAGGGAGGTTGGAGAAGCAAAGCCTACAGAGGAGGTAGAAAAAGAGTGGCCAGAGAGATAAGAGGGACACCAGAAGTGTAAGGGGTTGCCTAAGCCCCTAAGGTAGGAGGTCTTCTTAAAAGAAGTGTGGCTGACAGCATAGACGGGTATGGAGGTGAAGCTGGCTGTGGCCTGAGAAGGGACATATAGTCTAGGGACCACTTTCCTTTGTTTCCTCTGAGCCCCTGTCTTCCCTTTTCTCTGACCCCTAGCTCCCTAGCTTTGCCCACTCTCTGTCCTGTCTCCCCATCTGTCTATCCCCCAGCCTCCCTACCCCAATGCCCCTCACTCTTCCCTATTCTCTGCACCCTCCTCTTCTCTCTGACTCAAAGGCTCAGCATCTTGCTAAGGGAAAGTTCATGCCTCCCCTACCCCGCTTGAGTCCTATTTGCTCTCCTGGCTCCTAAAATCATCTCCCTCCACTACCATCTATCACATATACCTCTCGTGATAGAATCACCAAGAATTCCAAGAAGCTGAGGCAGAGAGGAGCACTCACCATCATCTAGCTCCTGGATGATTCACAGCTTCCTCTGATTGAGCACCCAAAGGGTGCCCAGGAAGGAGACACTCCAGGACAGCTCTAGGCATACCTGGCCTCCAGGGGCTTATGGTTTAAAGGCAAGAGAAACAACAACCCAAGCTGTTGTGGGTGGGGCCTTGAATAACTAGCAGGATTTGGTCAAGAGGCGATGGGAGCAAAAGGAATTGCAGGAAGAAGGAATGTGGTGAGAAAGGGTATGGAGGTAGAAAAGGAGGCCCAACATTTGGGCAGCAGCCAATAGCTCCGGATGGCTGGCAGTCCCAAAGAGTGGGGCCAGAAGGGGCTGGGGACTTCAAAATGAAGGGGTCAGATCATGTGGGCTTGGAACTCCAAAGGAGAAGACATCAGACTTGTGCACGGCTGCCTCTTGACCAGGGGCTTTGGGATCTGATGCTATTTTCTCATTTATTCATTTGGGAAATATTGATTGAGCTCCTGTTTTGTGCTAGATATGGATAAAGGACAAAATAAGGTCCCTGCCATTATGGAGCTTAAGTTCAGAAAGTGACAGACTACAGAGTTGTAAATAAATAAAGACTAGAAATTAAGATCATGATAGGGGTTGTGAAGAAAATAATGAGTGGCCATTTGAAAGTAGAGCCTGTCTCCCCCTCAGATGGAGGGTTTACTGAGGAGAGAGCTTGAGTCTCCTCTACCAGACTGGGCACCCAGCACCGCTGGGGAAGAATAGGACATGAAGCATCTGGAAGCAAGAGCTGAGGTGTTTCAGAAAGCTCACAGGAATGGCTGCTTCCCCAGCCCAAGGAGGCCCCGAGCAGGATCCTCTGCCCAAATGCTGACCAACATCCTCCCTCCCCAGCCACCATTACTTTTCTCAGCCACCAGCTGCTCCTCGTGCCTGGTGTTGTAAGGAGGGCTGGGAGCCATAACCTGGAGCCCAGACCTTGGAGGAAACTGCAAACTTCAGTCTGCTGCTAGAGGAGGCAGGTACAGAAGAGTCCAGGAGGGCCTCCAAGGAGGGACCCAAGGACAGTGGGTAGCCAGGATCTTGGAATGGATCCACCTTCCCAGACAAGCCTGAGTGGAAGGGCTTCCCTCTCTCCCTCCCCATCCAATCCCCCACCCCATTAAACCCTTAAATTAACCTCAGCCCCACCCTGAGCCCCAAAATAAATCCTAAATTACATGCTGCCTGGGGGCAACCACAGCTCTCCTTCCTCCCTCTCCAGCAAGCAGGCCCGCCCTTAACCCAATGCTGGGGTGGGGGCCTTCCCCAAATGGGCTATTTATATAGCTCCCCTCTTTGCTTTCTAGCCCTGGTGTCCTTGGGCAAAGCCCAGGCAGGCTACATAGCTCTCTTAGGAATTGGAAAGGAATGGGGAGGTCGTGACACTCTCCAGGAATTTATAGTCCAAATCAAGATGCTTTGGGGCAATGCTAACAATTACACTCCGGAAACAGCATAGATCTGGATTGTCCTGGGCACCAGGAACGGGTCCCAGCCTCCAGCCTCCCAGAGTGCTGCCTTCCCAAGGAAGAGAGAGAGAAAGGGGGGGGGGGAGAGAGAGAAAGAGAGAGAGAGATCTGTCTTTACCCCAGGCTGCCAGGGGAGCAGTTCTGAATCTAGGGCACACCCTTTCAAATCACCTGAGAAGAACAAGTAGCTCTGGCTCCAAGGACCTTGAGCACAGAGTGGGTAGCTGGACATGACTATTTTGAGGCCATGGACTTAAGCCAAGGACCTCCCTGGACAAAGTCACTGTCCATTCTGGAAACCTGGCTCTACCACTGGGTCTTCTCTTGTCAGAAATTAATTAGAGGGGCGGGGAGGGGAAAGGCAAGAAAGAGGGAAGAGAGTGGGAAATAGAGACATGAACACAGAGAGTAGTAGAAATATAGAAAGAAACAGACACAGACACACAGTGATGGATAATGACAGAGGGAAGGAAGAGAAGGAAAGGACGAGGGGGTGCTTCCAGAGCCCCAGGCCTGGCATCACTTTGTCTCTTCTACGTGGCGCCCATGGGCCTGGATGCCTGCCCACTGCCCTTGGCCCGTCTCCCTGCCCATCAGGAGTGTGGGTGAAGGGCCTCCAGCCTGCCCAGGAAGGAGACACTCCTGTTCCTCTATACCCCACCCCTGCTCAGTGCCCCTCTACTTACCCTGGGAGCCTGCTCTAGCCCCCAGAGGCCCGGCCATTACCTGTCCCTCAGGAGGACCAAGCTTCAAGGGGACCAAGTCTTCTTCTCCTGCTTGGTTGCCTTGGGGGAAGAGGCAGCTATGAGTCCTAAGGGAAGACAGAGAACTAAGTGCCCCCCACACTTGGACTCAGCCCCAGAGGAGGGGTGGGGAAGGAAGCTGAGAGGAAGAGGGAAGGAAGAGGAGGGAGTAGAGAGGCTGGGAGAGGCTGGGAAGGAGCTGGTCACTAGGCCTGAGTCCCAGGAGGAGGGACGAAGATGGCCAGGAATGGGACAGCAGGTGGGTGGTGGTACAGCCTTGTCTGGAAGACCATATACACATCCAAGTTCATATCTCGAAAAGATAATTTAGGGGATAGGGTTCAGCCTCTCTGAGCTCCACCGTGAGACTGTGAAAAGGGGGAACAGGGTAGCATGAGATACCACCAGGCAGAAATATTTACTCACACATGAAGCAAATGCCAAGAGTTGTGCCTGAAACCTGGAAGAGCAGGCTGGTGTGTATGTGTGGTGGTGGTGGTGGTCGGCGGGGAGGTCAGGGGAGAATAAAGGATTCCACCAGTGCTGCCTGAGAAGGGAAAAGACCCCTGCAGCATGGGAGGGGGGTTCGAGTCACAACGCCCGCCGCCCAGAAGTGGTGACACATTGCCTCCTGCTTAAACTTGATTATCTGTCTGCTAACCAGGTCCCCATGCCCCCCAGAAAACACTGTTTATGGGGTCTGGGGCATCAGACCTGTCATTTAGCTGGAGGAGGCAACCCAAGCCACAGGCAAGAGCCGAGCCTCTGTGGAGAAGCAGTGCCCAGCTCACGGTGGCACCAGCCCAGACACTTAGTGCCCTGTTTACCCTGGCACGGGTGGCTGGCACAGGTGGGGCTCTCCAGAGAGCGGCTAGAGGCTTGGCCAGCAGACCCACCTGGAGGCCAAAGAGGAGGCCAGGACAGAGGCTCTGTGGAGCTGGGGGAGGGGTGCATAGAGAGAAATCTGGCCCAGTTGCATACTTGGTGCTAACACTGCAGCCCACAGGGCACTATCCACCAAAGCTCAGCAGCCCCTCAGCTGCCCTACAAAAGGAAATCACATGGGCCTGAGGTCCAGAGGAAGAAACTGATGCTCCAAAGATTCTGGCCCCCACCACAACCACCAAAGCTTCCTGGGACGCAGAGAGGCTGATGGAGGTGGAGGAAACCCCAGGAGTTTGGATTCCTGGTCTGGTGTGCCTGAATGCCTCTCCAGGTCCAAGTGTCCTGTGTTTAGCACCCAAAGTCACACATGGCTTTGTTTAAGAGAGCACCATCACAGTCCCCCTCCCCCAGAGCCAATCACTGTACAGTTGTCTCCACATTCTTTCTCTATCATACAGACCATAGAGACCACATCCCCACAGCCGCCACATCCAACATGCACATAATCTTCTAGAACTGTCAGACACACGATGCCACACACCCATGGGCACACAAACAAGTTCCCTGAACCCGTGCACCCTCCTCCCCACATCACACTTCCAAGGAAGCCTGAGAGGGGGATCTGATATTTCAGCCCTGAGCTTCCCCCTGCCCCTCCCTTTTGCCACCCTCCCTCCCACCTCCTCTGCCTACTCATCTCCCCATCACTGCCCCCCAACTTCTGCCTCTCCCTCCAATCTCTAGGTGACCTCCCAGGTGGGCCCCTTGCCCTGAGGCCTCAGTCTCTTCTCTCCCTATCTGCTCACAATGCTGCACATCTGGGCAGCCCCGGCAGCTACCACTCTTCCAGCCACAGGCTCTAGAGAAAGGGGGGCGGCAGCTGGCAGTTGCTCAGGATCTCTTCCCCCTGCTTACTATCTCCACCATGGACCTGGATGCCCCCCCCACTCTTCATTCCAGACTGAATCATTCCCACATCTGGAGCCTCTGCACATCTGGAAGAGCGGAAGCCTATGCAGAGAGTTCCACGTGGACACCCCTCCCCCAAACTGAATATCACCCCTCCCCCCACCAGCAGCTGGGATCTGGTCCCTTAATTCCCACCTAGGCAAGGCCCCTAGTCACCTAGCAGTCAGGTAGGCACCCCAGTGACAGCCTCCAAGACAGGACATCCATCAGCCACAGGGCCTCTCCCCAGAAGCAGTAACTTCAGCCACTCAGTGCCCACCCCACTGGATGGGCAGGGCGGCGCTGGCCTTGGGGGAGGCCAGGCCCAGGCCGTGGAAGGCAGGCTAGCCAGGCGCTGAGGAGGCAGTGGTTTGGCCCAGCAGGCGGAGCAGTTTATCCTGGCACCTGGCCCCGAAGCCAAACATCCTCCTCTAACCTCGCAGACACATCAAAGCCGGCAGGGAAGGGGCCCTTCGGTAGAGGAAACTTGCAGTCCTGGCGGCCTGACAGCCTGGCTCAGAGCACAGGACCACCCTGTCCCACTAGGCAGCCCGGGCTCAGGTGGGCACAGCAGTTCTGAAGGGGGTGGGCTGAAGAGGAAACTTCTACCCCGATGTCTCCCCAGCCCCTCCAGTCCTACAGAAGATAGTGATTTGCCCACATCAGGGTAGCACAGGACTTATCTGTGACCTCCAATCCAGGGCTCCTTCCCAACTTTGTCCCCTCCCACCCCAAGGCAGGAGGGGCTGGAGGGAGGCTCACTTTGTGTCCCAGCCTGGAAGATGAGTGTGTGCTAAATTATAGGGGCACCAACTACATCCCCCAGGCTCCCTTGTTCAGAAAGAACCTCTCCACATGGACAAGGGCAGGATGGAGAGGGTAAGGGGGCTTAAGGGTGGGGAAACAAAACTTTGGAAAGAAATAGAAGCTGAAGTGGAGTCGGAAGAGGAGAACTGGGCTGCAAGCCACAGGGCCTCTCTCTGGGGACAGCAGGGGCCAGAGGAGGAAGGGGGGCTGTGAAGCGCTAACAAGGGAAGAAGGAGGTGCTAACAGGGCCACTGGGGTGAGGGGGATCCTAGAGTGAGCCCCCTAAAGGCTGGCCTGAAGATATGAAAGCTGTGGAGGCGGTGAGTAGGGGCTGCCACAGCACCATGGGAGGCTGGGTTGTGTGCATATACATGTGCACGTGTGTACACACAAGCAGACACACTGCACACACCCACACATGCGTGCGTGCACACAACTGAAGCCAAGTCTGTCCTCGGCTGGAGGCCAGATGATGTGGCTGCTTAGAGGAGCTATGATTTGTGGAAAAATGTGATCTCTACCCGCCTCACTTCCTCCGCCCCTCAGCTCGCACTCATTCTTTGCCTGACTCCCAGATCCCCAAGAAGTGATCAGCTTCGGGGATGTCCCAAGCTGTACTTTTTCCACATTTTAGTCTGAGCCCCGCTAGACCCTTTAGAGGCCCTTCTCTAGATATGTCCAGCCCACAGAAGGGCTACCCTTTCCACTGGCTGCCCTGAACTCCCAGCTTCTTTGGGTCTGCAGAGTTCTTTTGAAATCCAATACCAATCCCCAGAAACATTTGGATCTGAGATATGGAAACCCATAGCACCGTGCAGTAGAGCCCTCTTTTAATGGATCAGAAAGAGCAGAGTTAGAAAGTGGGGGTCCTAGGGAACCCCCAACCTATTTCTTCTCTCTGGTTACTGGGTCCTATCTAAAAGAGTCAACAGTGAGGATGGGGGTAGGAGTGGGCTGCAGAGATGGGAAGGCAGGGAAGCCGTGGGGAGAAAGAGCCCCAGAGGGAGGGACCAGGGGCTCCAGGGTTCTCAAGACCCTTAACCAGGGCTCTCAAGCCCCTCCTGCCCGTCTTAGTGGCTTTGCTCTCTCTGCCGCCCCAGACAGCCAAACTCACTAGCTTAACCTTCCCCCTGGCTCTCCCCACCCACCTCTTGGAGGTGTTTCCTTCTCCACCGTGTCTGGAAACCTACATTTTGGAAGGATAATGGCTCCCAAACGCCGTTTTTGTCTCTGCTAAGCCTCAAGAAGGCGAGCATTAGTTGAGCTCCTCCAACCACTCATTAGGATAATAAGCTCCCTGCACCGTTAATTGGCAGGTGGCATGCCTCTCTCCACCCTCCTGGCCCACAGGTTGGCAGAATGAATAAAGGGCTGTTGGACTTCAATTTTCAGAGGAATGTTCCAGAGAAGGAGACTCAGACCCTGGTCCCATGGCCTAGAATTCCACTTGGCAACCCAAAATGCATCCCACCTCCTCCTGGCAGGTGGACAGTAAGCCAAATTTCCTTGCAGCCCACCCCAAAGGAGTTGCTTGATCCCTAGGGAGCCTTCTGATTCACGTGGGGGGTACTGTACACTTGGGAGGAACAGGAAGCCGAAGAGGTGGATTCCTCAACCACACAGCCAGTGGAGATGAAGAGCCCAGTCAATCAGGAACAACTCCCCCAAACAAGAGCTCCCACCAAGGCCTTTGGGAATTCATTCCTTATCCTCCTAGAGAAATCTGGCCCTTGACCCCAGGAAGCCTCCAACCAGCTTCAATTCAGTGACAACAGAGCCAGTGTTTACTTGGAACAAAGCATCATGGGAAAATGAGAGCTGAATCGGAATGGGGCCAGCCCCCACAGCCTGGTGGGAATGTCAGGACATGTGCACACATCTAGAGATTGAAGCCCAGAGAGAAGGCCTGGGTGGGGATGAGCAGGGGGATGGGAGGAACAGTGACATCTTACCCGAAGATCCAGGTCCTAGAAGGCTTTCTGGAAGAGGTGGACTTGGAGTTGAGCCTTGAAAAATGGTTGAGAATTTGTTAGGTTTCAGGGAGGGGTCTAGGGACAGGTATTCTAAGCAGAGAGAGCTGCCGAAGCTGAGGAAAGGAGGGAAGCAGAGACGGTTGGGTGTGTGGTTGGAGAACATGTGGGCAGGACAGGAAGAGCACACTGGGAGGTCAGGTGGGGGTTGGTCATGAAGGATCCCCAGGGTCTCCCTGAGATGGAACTTATCAGGCAGAAGTGGGGAGCCTCTGAAAGTTAGGGAGCAGGGGAGTGACATGCCTTAACGTAGGCAATGGGGAGACTAGGCTGGAAGCCGTATGAAGATGGGTGTGATGGCCCTGAGGAGCCATACTGCATGGAGTCAGTGGCAATGGGGACGCCTGTGATAAGTGAGGTCTCTAGTCTCCTTGAACTCTCAGCCTGCAAAGAGAGTTGGGTACCCACCATAAGGCCAACCCAGGCAGCACTCTGAGCAGTGGGGAAGCAGAAGGGGTGGACAAACCAGGCATAGCAGGAATTGCTCAAATGTCTGGTCCCAGCACCAGTGCCACACTGGGTCCCCTGTGGCTCTCTAGGAGTGGTCAATACCAGGTCATCCTCTGAGGTAAGTCTCTTACCTGGCCCTTTGGGGGAAAGTGGGGTGGGCAGAGCACCTAATGCACAGCAGAGGGGGCTAGTGAGTCAGCATTCTAGGGAAACTGGAGCAGGACTTGGCCTATATAGAGGGAGAGAGCAGTTCTTAGGGAAGCAAGATCTTTAATTCCTTATCACCTCACTCTGCTTCTGTGTGAAATGGAGAGAAAGAGCTTTGGCTCCTTTCCTCTGCCAGGAATGAATCATTTATTGCAAATTATTATTAAACTAACATTTACTCACTATTACTGTATTCTAGACATTAAGTGGCTTATTCCATCCTCATAATGACCCTATGTGATAAAGAAGATTATCCACTTCACCCCCTTTCACAGATGAGTTTAGAAAGGCACAGAGGAGTTTAGTTTTTTGACTAAGGTCACATTGCACACCACAGTAAGTGGTACACTTACCAACAAGACATAATACTGTCCCTCCAGTCGGAGCTGGGCTAAAGCAGAATGCTGCATGGGCTTTGAAAAGAAAGATCCAGGCCCAGCGCCATAAGCCATTTCATTATCAGTATCAGTGTCTACCACAGTATGGTGGGAAGGTGGGCTGAGAGGAAGAGAATTTAGCCTGGCTCTTTCCCCTTGCCCAAGGCCTGGCCCCTTGGGCTGGGTTGTGCCAGGGTACACAAGGCCTCCCACCCTAGCTCCCAGGGAGAATTTTTCTATTTGGAGCAGTGGCACCCTTCTCTGAGGCTGCATCTGGGTGTAGAGTCTCAAGACCTGCATGGTTCTGGTCCTGACTCAGCCCCAATGTCCCGTGTGACTTGGCCTTCCCACCCCTCTGAGCTCCAGTTAGCTTCTCTGAGAAGAAGTGGGTGGGCCAGCTGACCTCCTAGGCCCTTCCAGCTGGGTCCTTGCAGGATGCACAATCAACTTGTTCTTTAGTGAAAGGCCTGGGGAGGTGGAGAGCGAGTATAAAGATATTTGGACTATGCTGCTCTTGGGAAACCCCAGATGGAACTTGGTGTGGAATCTAGAGGGACCCACTGACTGCATGAGGTCTCTGGGCCTCCCTGGCCCCTGCATGTCTGAGCACACACATGCACACATGCACATACTTCCCTCTACTGCCAGACTAGGTATTGAACAGAAGATATTGTCCGTGTCAGGACCCTCCTGCCTCTACAAAAAAAAAAAGGCCCTGTCTGCTCCGTCTGCCCCACTGTGATCCCACCCACAACCGACCTCACCTACCAACAATGCTGGGGCTCTGGGAGCCACAGTGGACATGTTGGCAACAGGGCTTAGTGTTCTTGGCCTGAGCTTAGATCACTCACCTCTCTCTCATTTCATCCTCATCTGCAGGAAAGAGTATAGTAGAGCAGCTTAGTGTCATGAAAAAAATTGGGGACCCAGAGGCAGGTTTCAGAGTCTCTCTGGACTCTACCCCATGAGCCTTCCTTTCCCACTGGGGAGATGTGGGCCAGCAGGTGGAGCAGCTGTTCTCAAATGTCTATTCCTATGACATTTAAGGGATGTGAGTAGCATTTCCAGATTTAACAAATAAAAACACAGGACATATAGTTAAATTTGAATTCCAAATAACAAATTTTAGTATGGGTATGTCCCAAATATTGCATAGGACACAGTCATGCTAAAAAGGTTATCCATTGTTTATGTGGAATTCAAATATAACTGGATGTCCTGTATTTTGTCTTGCAATCCAAGGTTTGTGTCAGGTGGATGCCAGAGAGCCAGAGGGGAGTGATGCTAGCTTCCTGCCTCCTCCTGCCCATCCTGAGGGGTCAGGTGACTCCCTGGTCCCTTCACATCAGCCTCCCCCAAGCCTCCCACACCTACACCTCAAGCTCCTCCATGCCCTTCTCAGCATCACCATTTCACTCCCGAGGACACTCTCCTCCCCTAAGCTCACCTATCTTCATCTCCCCTGAAGGCCACACCTCTGTGTATGTCAGGGTAAGTTATGGCTGATACCCCTGACCTTAGATGTGGATGCAGTGAGGCCAGGACAGGGGCAGGAGGGCTCTGGAAGCCCAAATTAGCAAGGACTTCACTAATGAGGGGCAGAATGGGCACTGCTGGGAGGAGGCTCTAACACTCTCCAGACTAGGTTTCCCTTAGCAGAGTCAGGCTGGGCCCAGAGCCATCTGGGCTGGGGTGAGCTGCACTTTCCCTTCTACAAGCTAAGGGTCACCAGGAAATGCAAATAGAGAGGGCATTTTCTAAGGCCAGACCCCAATTCTGTTTGGATCCTGAGACTTGAAGATTCTATCCTTAGGGGCCAAAAAGGGTCAAGAGATAATGAGAAACAGAGACAGGGAAAAAAGGGAGAGAGGGAGACTAGGGAGAGATATACTGGGAGAGAGAGACTAAGTAGTCGCTGAGAAAAACAAACACAGAGACAGGGAGACACGGGACCAAATCAGAGACTGAGGAATGGAAGCGCAGAGAGAAAACCAGACTCCTTGGCTGAGATAAACAGATTAGGGAAGAAAAGAGAAACAGAGATGGGAAACAGAGGGGAACACGGAGACACGGAGAGAACCTGCGGGAGACAGTAATGGGAAGAAACTGGAACAGGAAGACGGACTGGGAGAAACGGGGGAGACATGGAGCAGTTAAGCATAAGACAAAGATGACTGGCAGAGATAAACGGATAAAGAGAAAGCGGTGAAAGAATAAGGAAAAGGAGCCAGAGGAGACTGCTATTCTGTCGTACTAACTTGGGGGATATTTTTCAGTGGCAAAGTCAGATTTGAGACACAGCAGAAGTCTGACAACCTAAGAACTCCTGGAGCCCTCACCCTTCCCCCAGGCCAGGGAGCAGCAGCCCGCCCACCACGGCCATTGCGCCCCTTCCCCAGGCGTCCGGGCTCCAGCTCTCCAGCTCCGGCATGATCTCCACCTGTCTCGTCCGCGTTTGGGCGTCTGGCTGTCATCCTGCGCCTATCGCCCTCCGAGGCGGCCTCCCACACTGCCCGCCAGCCAGCTTCCCTCGGAGGGAGCTTACGGAGACCACCACCTTCGTGTCCCAGCCCTGCAGCCCCTCGCTCCGGGGGAATCCCGCGTTGAGTGATGCTGCCACTTGCTGGCGGGACTCGGGAAGCACAGCGCGCCTTCGGGGCTGGGGTGCGGCCGCGGAGCGTTGGAATCCGGCCCCCTCCCGGCTGGAACCGCCTCCGCGGGGTCTTTCCAGGAATCTGGAGAGGCCTCCTCGCCGGCGCGGAAACTCGCCTGGCTGCCGCTGCGCCCCACTTTAGATCCTGGGACAAGTCTCTGAACCCTGGGGCCTGAATTACCCCTATAGCCAAAAGAAGGAAGTGTACCAACACCTCCTCTCAGGATTACAAGAGAGGTGTGTGAGCGTAGGGGTCGGTGAGGGGACATGAATGTACCGGTGCTATGCTCCTGGTTCTCCTTCCCCAGAAATCAGCCGGGCCTTCCCTCCCTTCTTGGCAAAAAATAAAAATAAAAGGGTGTGTGTGTATGTGTGTGATACCTCCCCCATACAAACTCCTCAATCCACTCTAGGACCTTCGTCTCTCCTCTCCCTCAACCTCTGAGCCCCAGACGTCCAGGTAGAAAGGAACTTCAGTGGTCCACTCCCAATGCCTGCATCCCCTCTTCCCCTGCCAGACTTAGCGCTCCTTCCCTTAAACCTGGGGCCACTTAGGGATGGAGCAGTAGTTGGGGGTTGGGAAGAAGCAGCTTAGCAGTCTTGAACTGACCCCACAATTTTTACCAATTAATCTCTTCTATTTCCCATTTTCCAAAGCCCGACCCGTACTTCTTCTCCCTCCCTGCCCTAAGTCCCGCGCAACTGGGTGCATAAGCCCCGCCCCCATCCCGAGGCGGGGCCCCATAGGTGGAGAGACGTGGGAGAGGTCGCCGCCTCTTCTGTCCCTGCCTCTCCCCTCCTCCCCTTACACGCGGAAGCTCAGTGGCTCCCAAGCCAGGATGTCCGACGCCTGGGTCTTCGGCTTGGTACCCACCTTGCTGCTCGGCCTACTTGCTGGCCTCCAACAGGTGAGAGCTGGGGAGGTAGAGCTGTACAACTTTCAGGGCCCTACCCTTTTGGGTCAGGGGCCTGCTTCTGGAGCCGGGTCACCACCTTCCATTGTTAGAATTTCCTCGTGACCACACGCAATTAGCAACTTCCTTTCTCATTTGGCTAGGGAGGTGGAGTTGGGGACAGCGGAGGAAGGCCCTGAAAAGGCCGGGGTCCTTCACCCTGGGGGGACTGTATAGTGACACAGGCCTTCGCTCACCACCATCTGACACCTAGCGCCTCTTTGTGACTGGGGACTTTGACCCGCATTTTAGCCTTGGCTAGTCCTTCCCGCTACTTCCCTGCGTTAGAAAGCAAGGACTAACTAGGACTGAATCTGGATGGCTGGCCAGCTTGTCACCCCAGCTATGTTCCTCCAGTGCTGCGTGACCTTGGGGAAGGCCCAGCTCTCTCTGGGCTGTGTGTATTGGCTTATGTCCTAAGGCAAAAGAGGCCCCTTAGTCCTTTTCTAGGAGTGGGGATAGGATTCCAGCCCCTGATAGGATTTAATCTGGCTGCCTGACTGAAGGCTGGGGTCACACCCCCTCTGAAATCTGTGCCTGACAGTGGACAGGCATTGCCCTCATTCCCCCCTCTCCCATTGATGGGGCAGTTCTATCCAGTCCTGGGATGGGAGATTATCTTGGAAACTGATGTGAGTCTAGAACACAGACTTTTAACTTCTGTTGTAAGATCTAAGGGAAGTCCCAGGCTGGCTCCCCAGAATGGGGCACATTCACACGACTGTGCAGCTGGCTGTGCTCCTGAAGCCCTGGTACTCCTCAATCCCTAGGCCATCAGTCTGGGCCAGCACTAGGCTGAACATCATCCTCTTCCTGATTCTTCCCAACAACTCCAGGGGCAAGCGCTGCTTATGTCCTCAATTCACCTGTAAGTACAGTCAGGCACCGCTTAACAAACGTTCTGAGAAATGTGTTGTTAGGCTATTTCATTGTGCAAACATCATAGAGTGCACTTATGCAAACATAGGTGGTGTATCCTACTACACACCTAGGCTAGATGGTACAGCCTATTGTTCCTAGGCTACGAGCCTGTACTGTACTGAATCCTGTAGGCAATTGTAAAACAATGGTGTTTATGTATCTAAATATAGAAAAAGTACTGCCGAAATATGCTTTAAAAAATAAAAAATTGTACACCTGTATAGGGCACTTACCATGCATGGCGCTTATCTGACTAGAAATTGCTCAGAATGAGTCAGTGAGTGAGTGGTGAGTGAATGTGAAGGCCTAGCACATTACTGTACACTACTGTAAACTTTATAGACACTATACACCTAGACTACACTAAATTTATAGAACAACACAAGATTAAATCAAGCACAAGAGAAAATGATGCAGTCAAGAGATGCTGCAAACATGAGATATATGAGGCTGCTCTGGTGTAACATACTGTTTTACACCAAACTTTTTTTCTTATAAGTAGAAAGAGTGCACTCCAAAATAACAATAGTAAATACCAGTAACATAGTCACTTATTATCATCAAGTATGATGCACAATACCTAATTGTATATGATATACTTTCATATGACTGGCAATAGGCATTTTTCAATTCCATTGTAATCTTATGAGACCACCGTCATATATGCGGCCTGTCGTTGATGGAATGGAAACGTGGTTATGCCATGCATGACTGTCAGCCGAGGTTCCCCAAGATCATCCTGACTTTTGATAAAACTCAGGCTCTGGACCACCTCAGACAAGATGGCCCCCTGGTGTAATGGGGGTAGAGAATCTAGGAGATCTTCTGTCCCTCCCAAACAGGAACTTGGGATGAACGTATTAAACCTCTTTTATCAGTCCTGCTTACCTGGGGCCCAGGAGAGGGAGGAGGAACAGAGTCTGGGATCTGAGAGGGAAGAGGCTGCCACTGAGTGCCTGGACCCCTTGGTCTGTCCCAACTCTACCGTGGCCCCCTTCTGTGCTGTGTGGCCCTCACACTCTCTGGGCCAACCTGCCCCAGGGATTTAGTGCTGCTCCAGCACCACTGGCCAAGGCTTGGGACAAGCAGGGACTGAACACAGAAAAGGGGAATCAGCATAACTATTATTGACTATTGTTGGTATTCTTAGCTTTACTGTTGTCATTAGCAGTTGAAATGTTACTGCATTATTTCAAGAAAGGTATGAAGATAGGGTGGTCTCAACAAAGTTAGCTTCTTATTCTTGAGTCCTGGTTATTTGTCCCCAAGAGGCTGGGTGATATATACTCTCCTGTTCCCCACTGTGTTTCCACCCCTACATTCCTCTACTACCATCCCACAGTCTGAGTGAAGTGAAAACAGGTAATTAATGAATGCTCCTTCATTCATTCTGCCAACACTGTGACTTGGGTTTTCAACAGTGATGAAACAGACTAAAATTTCTGCCCTGTGGAGTTTATATCTTACTGAGGAGACAGACGATTAATAAGATAAAGGAAAATATATAGTATGTTAGATGTTGATAAGAGCTATGCAGAAAAGAGTAAGCACAATGAGGGAAAGAAGAGTGCTTTGAGACAATAGGTGTAATTTTAAGTAAGGTGGTCTGAGAGGGGACTGCTGGAGCCAGCCTTGCAGATACCTGGGGAAAGAATGTTCCAAGCAGGGCATATACACGTAATTGCTATTAATTGGGTTTAATTCTGGACCTACACCCTGTAGAACTAGCGTAGAAGACATGGGGAAGGAGGAGCTGGTTCTAGAGAGGAGGGTCTGGGCAGCTTCGCAGAGCGAGGTTCCCCCTCCCCACAGAGATCTGAAGGATGAATTGGGTTCATTAGACCATGAAGGCATGGGGAAGAGGGCCTGCCCCGGCATGCTGGTGTAAAACATCCAGGTTTGTTCAAGGTGCATGTGCAAAAGGGCAAGGAAGGAGGGGGGCTACCACTGGTCACTGGGGGTCGGCCCCAGGGAGCCGCTAAAGGGGGCTTCTAGCAAGGTTGCTGGTGATCATACATATGGGGGTAGGAACTTGCCTGCAGTGTGGGGAGTGACTTAGGAGGGCAGGAGGAGAGTTGTTGGCATCCTGGACTGTAGATGACAGAAGGCTTACAGACCTGGGGAGGAGGGAATATGGTGTGTGGGGGGATGGTATAAGGAGATGAAAGAGGGTTGGGAGCCTCCAGGTGGCAGCTGGAGCCCCTGATATTGACCTGGGGAACATGAAGGAGTGAGGTAGAGAGCGGGCTTTGGGGAAGATGCTGATCCATTGTGCACCTGCTGGCTGTCAGGTCCCTGGGCAGGTTCTGGGTGGAGACACCATCACTCAATTTATGACCCCTAACCTCTGCCTCTTTTCTTCCACAGACTGCAGCCAAATGTGGCATCTTGTAAGTCTGGGGTTTGAGCTATAACTTCCAGTCAGGGAGGAGACACCCCAAATCCTACTCTGTCTGCATTCATGGGAGGGAGGCACCTTATCCATCATCTTCACCCACTCCCCTTTCAACCATAAATCATCCCCATACTCCCCAACCCAAGGAAGGAGACTCCACCCCTTCCCTCTCCCCACCAGCCACCCCAAGGGGAGTTGCACACTTGTGGGCCATCTGAAGCCTAATCCCCTCCTTTTTACTGCAGTCTCAGGCCATCTTCCCTCTGAGGGGGCCCCTGTGAGGTGGGGCAAAGGGTATTCGACCTTAATATGTAAATGCCAGGAAGCCTGAGCATGATGAAGAGCGGTTGAAGAGGGTGGTCTCTGGGCAGAAGATATTTGCATCAAGTCAGCACCAGAAGTGCCAGGAACACCCTCTCTTTCTCCACTCCGACTCTGGGCACCAGCAAGGGCTCGCTCCTCTTCAATTTAGCCCCTGGACAGTCCCCAGCCCCCTTCCCCCACTACATCTCCTTAGGGTGATGTAGCCACTGCAACACTCAATCCCACACCTGCCCAGTGAAGTTGCCATGATGCTCATTACACCCATTTTATAGAGGAAAAAGATGAGGCCCAGTGAGGAGCATAACTTGGTCTAAGTGCACAGGCAAGTACTGAGATGTCTCTGGAAATCAGGTTCCGATCCTGGCCCCATGGTCCTCCCATTAAGCCCGGATTCCCCTACCCTCCCCACACTAGGGGTGTGGCTTGTGCTCTGAGTATATGGGTACATTTTGGGGAGGCTGGGATCCTTCTGCCTCACCACCTTAATACCAACAGCCTCTATCTGCCCCACCCCAGCACCTGCCCTGAAGGATTCAAGTGCTGCGGTGACAACTGCTGCCAGGAGTATGAGCTCTTCTCTGGCCCCTTGAGGTGAGTCCAGGCTCAGCTCCTCTGGGCACAGCCCTCCGAGGGGCCTGGTCCACACAGGACTGGGCTTCCTGCCTTGAGGGTGGGTGTGGGTCAAGGGCGGGAGGGAGGTGCAGTGGCAATGGCCTGGACTGTCAGGGTGATGGTGGTGGTTCCTTACCCCAGGATCTTTGTCATCATCTTCCTGATCATCCTGCCCATCCTATGCATCTGCGGCCTGGCTAAGCGCTTCTGTCGCAACTGCAGAGAGCAGGAACAGGACTGCCAGATGGACCGCGAGGGGCCCTCGGAACAACCCTCCATTTCCCCAGCAGAGAGGGTCATGGTGTCCGCCTCTGAGCCTCCACCTCCCTACAGTGAGGTGGGTGTCTATCAATCCCTGCTCTGCTCCTTGGCTGTCTGTACCTCCCTGCTGTCCCAACTATTGGAGCAACAGGGACAGTGGAAGGCCTCCTTACCCCATGGAGGACTCTGCAGCCAGCATTGGGTCACCCCTGTTCCCTGTATACCTCCAGCACGTGGGTGGTAATGCCCAGTGCCAGGCCATAAGAAGACTCTGTCCCCTCCTTTCCTTGCAGATTATTCTGAAGCCAGTCCTGGGCCTGCCTCCTATGGAGCCACCCCCTCCCTACAGCTTCAGGCCTGAAGAATATTCTGGGGTACACAGAGGCATCGACAACCCAGCCTTCTGAGCTCCCTCCTCCTTGGAATCCTGCCACAGCCATCTCCTCCCCAGTGCCTCCTGGATTGAGCCAGAGATGCTTGGGACCCTTGGAACACTCCCACCCAACTCGCCACATCTCTGGGCATTCTTGGATTTAATTTATTGCTTTTCCTGCCCCTGTTCCACCTCAGCTGACTCTCTTATCCCAAGGGCTGGGCTAGAGTGACAGTATCCATCCATCCCCCCACCCCTAACTCAAGTTAGAAGCTGCCAAGAGGAAATTGTCAACAGTTGGAGGTGCCTGACAGTGGAATGGTCTACTGTGAGGAGTGAAAAGATCCCCGTTTCTGGAGGTATACAAATCTTGACTGGACAGTCAGCTCTGAGATATAAAAGGCCCTAAGAGATCAGACTGCATGAGCCCTGAGCCACCTCCAGTTCTACCTGAAGAGAGAAGAACCCATTCTACCCTACCCTATACCCCTAACACTTGTACTCACTAAATTTCAACTGATTGTTGCTGAGAGTCTGCCTCCGGCTATGTGGGGAGATGAGTCCAGGCCCTGCGTGGGGAGTGGAGGGGAGAGAGGGTCATCACTGCACCTGAAATCCTGGCATCAGTGCGTCCTCCAGGGTTGTGTGGACAATGAGCATAGGAGGACAGTACATCCATGGCCACCCCCCAGGGAAGGATCTTTACAGATGCTTCAACCTCTAGTACCTCGAGGTCTGGGAGTGCTAAAGAGCCTGATTTGGGAGCTCAGGACTGGGTGGGAGTGATCATTGTGTGCTTCCCCATCCCATCCTCCCATCGCTGTCCTGGGGAGACAGCTCAGCTCCCTGACTCACCACATGGGAGGGGAGTAGGGAGGCTGGCCGTCTGTGGGGCAGGGCCTCGAGAGACCTTGATCAGCCCCACCCTGGACTGTCCTTGGAGGGAGGAGAGGAGAAGGCAGATCCACTTTTTCTTCCAGTCCTATCATCTTGCATGGTCCTGGGGCACTGCCATCGCAGCCCCATCTGTGGGATTAACCCCTAAGAGGAAAGAAGCATTCACCATTGCAGCACAGAGCCTTCCCAAGGCATCAGTTTTGTGAAAGCCTGGCATGGGGCATGCAGAGTGAGAAAAACCCCCATGCCAGTATCTCAGGGCTCAGGCAGGGCTGGGCTCCTCCTTTGCACCCTGACCTTAACTTTGAACAGCACCCCTGCAGCCCATGAATGCTGGCCTTCCTCCCTAGGCAGAGGGCACAGCAACAACACTGGCCAAAGCTCCTGGGAGGATGGAGGTAGAACTGGCCCTGGTGTGCTGGCCATGATGTCTCCTCTAGAGCCTCATTCAGTCCTGGGGCATCAGAATGCAGGCATGTGGCACAGCGGCCCTAACGATGCTAGGAACAGGGCCGTCTGGCTGGAGATTCCTACTGGAGATGGCGCTAGAGGAAGGACATTGGTTACTGACCACATAGTGCCGGGGTTGTTAGTAGGAGAGTGAGTCCAACCATAGAAAGTTTCCTTCGGTTTCAGGGATTTATCAGTGAGGAGCAAAAAGACGTGTGGGGGCTTTGTGTAAACCCGATTAGCTCTGATGAGAGAAGCCCTCATTGTGGTAAACGCCCACGCCAGTGGGATTGTGTTAAGCAGTGAGCTTTGCATACCTGAAGGAGGAAGTCACCCTCAGCCTGGATGCTGCCTTCCTTTCATCAAAGATGAAGGGGGCCTTTAAGCCCTCCCAGCCGCAGCAGAGTAACCTGGAGGAAAGTGGTCATCCTGAAACCCAGTGTTGCTGGGACCTCATGGCAGAAATAGCCAGTTCTATGGCTCTCCGTTCACTATTGGTGGGAGTATCCATTCATGCTACAGATATTTACAAAGATCTTACTGTTTCCGGCACCATGCCTGACACTGGGTATCCCTTAAAATTTAAAATGCACATGACCCAGCAATTCCATTTTTAGGAATAGCTTTCAGAAATGTTCATATAAAAGAGCTCAAAGAGATGTCCACTGCAGCATTCTAGCAGGAAGCGGGGCAGGGGTGTTGAATGAAAACATCCGAATTGTCCATTGACAGGAGCTTGTTAAATATATCAGGTCTGTCCATATTGTTGATGCTGCAGCCTCTAAAAAGAGATGGATCCGAAGCACTGACCTGGCATGATGTCTATCATCTATAATTACAGAGAAAAGGCAAGTTGCAGAATAATAGCCTGTGATCTCAATTTGTAAATATATACTATAGCATACATAATATAAATATTTTTTCTTTGTAAATATATAGGAAAGATAATAGAAGGATATGAACCAAACCATACGTACCATACTTTCAACAGTGATTGGCACCGTGAGATGGAGGGATGGGAGTTGCCAGTTGTAAGGAAGTTTTTTTATTTTGTTTGTTTTGTTATTGTCTATATATTTTTTCACCATGAGCAAGCATGGCTTTGGCAAATTTTTTTTTTTAATGTTTAACGGAAGACACAGGCAGCTTTAAAAATAAAGACTCACCTTGTGAACTTTGACCAATGACAACTTATGTATTATCAGCCTTGCTATGAGGAAGAGGCTAGAACTCAGACACACTGTGTGTATGACTCAGGGAATAGATACAGAATGGACATGGGAAAGCCTAGACACCTGCCAGACATGTGGACAGGTAATGCCTGTATGTCAAACCTATGCAGGAGTGAGACCGGCACTCAGTATATATCAGATGTCTGGCTAGTTGGTTGGATAAGCAATTTCACAGTGACAGAATTCATCCCTTTTGCTTGGTCAAATACAAAGAATGAGTAATGACAGATGGAATCACTGAATGAATGAACAATTAACTGAATGAGTGAATGAATAAGTAAAGGTGAAGATCTGCCACCAGAGGTTTGTAAAGACACTTACAACTCAGTTAACATTTTGTGCCTGTGGACTTGAACTTTCATCTTCAGAGGACTCCCCAGGAGACTGGAGAATGCAGGAAAACTGTTAGGCAGTGGGCGTGCTGAGGAGATGGGGAAGGACACTGTGCTCCAGGGACAGAGGGAGGAGGAGAGTGGAACTTTGCTGCGGTAGGAAGTTGGGAGGAGGATGACACCAACGAAAATCTTACATACCTGCCGAGACTGAGATTCAGAACTTTAGCTTCTGACTTTTTAGCTTCTGTGCCCAACATCTCCAGGTCTTAAATTCCCCATTTGTGCAATGAAGAGGTTTACCCCTTCCAGCTCTGGTAGGATGGAGTTCTCTGTTTCCCAAGTTGCAAGGAACTAGGAGGTCAGAGCTTTCAGAGAACTTCCTTGACTCTGAAAGCCTTTTTTCCACCCCACCTCAGCCACATAATCAAACGGTTTAACTGATCTTGTCATCCTGATAACCTCATGCCCTGAACATCACCTCCTGTTCTTCCAGGTCAGGTACGATATTAACTCCATACCGGCAATTCCTGAACCCACTGAGACCTCCAAGCCATTGGCCTTGGGCTTTTTGCAGTGCCATCAGCCAGGTCCTCCCTGCCTTCTTTATCTGGCTTGAGGTCCTTGATCCATCCCAAAGACATTACCTTGCATCTAATTCCTTTACCCCTTTCTCCATCCATCATGCTCACCTGGTAAAACCCCAGACTCTGGTTGGAACCAGCTTTTGCTCAAGAATCAGCATACCTGTGTGTTTAAATGTACTTTAAAATCAAAACTGTAAATCTCAAGCAGGCCCCCAACTCCTCCATCATGCCTTAGAAGCTTTACATCCTCACTCTTGAGATGACTAATATACACCTTCTACTCTCTTTGAATCTTCCACACTCCTAACCTCAATTTCAACTAATGATGGCAATACATATTTCAGAGAAAAAAATAGAAGCAATTATACAATAATCCTCCGCCCACCCCCCTCAACTGCCACCTCTGGTTACAGTGGAAGCCGCATCTCACACTTCCAACTCAGTTCCACCCCTTTGGACCTTCTGAGAACTTCACTCCTGCGGTTATTCCTGCATCAGCAATTTCTCTCTCATTATTAGATCTTTATCATCACCTGTACATAAATATGCCTTATGACTCACCTGAGAGAAACTCTCCCTTGACACTCGCATGTCCTCTTGCATCTGCTTTCTTATCCCCATTCTCATTCCATCTGGCTCCAATCAGCCTTTTGTCTCTATTATTACACGAATTGGCTCTTGTCCATATCACCAGTGACCTACATTTTGCTGAAGCCAAAGCTCAACTCTCTAGCTCTCAACACCATCTGACATACTTGGTTACTCCTCCTTCGTGAAAAACTGACTTTTGTGGACTTCTCTGAGGCCACCTTCCCTGGTTTTCCTCCTACTCATGGGCTGCTCCTTCTTAGGCTCTTTGTCTTTCTCCTCCTCCTTCCTCCACCATCTCTAAATGAGAGTCAGTGCAGAGGTTTCGTCTTTGGCCCTCTTTTTTTTTTTTTAATCTTCATTCACCCTCGTAGTGGGTCTCATCCAGTTCTATGGTTTCATAGACCATCTATTGTCTGAATCTCAAATCTCAGTCTCTGGCCAAGACTTCTCCCTTGATCTCCAGACTTATATATTTAACTTATATTTAACTACCTATCACCTCCACTTGGATTTTTCATGAGCATTTCACAGCCAAAACTAGGCTCTAATTTCCCTTCACCCCACCCCAAATCTAATTCTTGTCAAATTGTCACATCATAAATGGCATCACCAGCCAGCCAGCTGTTCAGGCCTAAAAACTGAGTTATTCTAATTTCTCTCTTTCCCTCACCCCCTCATCCTGCCTCCAGAATAGACCCATGTGCATGTTTCTCTATTTCACCATTACAGCCCTAGACTAAGTCACCTTCTAGTCTTAGCCTAGGCGAATCTAAAGACACCCTGACTTTCCCCGTCTCTACTCTTGTTTCACTTTGCCCCCTGCAGTTCATCCTACACATTGCAGCCAGGGAGATCTTTCTCGAGCATAAATAATGCAAGTCACAACCTCCTTACCCACCGCCCCACTCAAAGGCCTCTCCATTATGCTTGGAATAAGCTCCAGACCCCAGACTGTGGCCCGCAGATTGTAAGGTGTGGCCCCTCCTATCTTCTCCCTTCTCACTGCATTCCAGCCACAGTGGCCATCTCTTTGAGCCATAACTGTCCCAAATCAGCCTGGCTCAGGGCCTTTGATGGCTTTTCTGCTTGGAATCTCCACCACCCCCACCACCCCACCCACTTCTCTCCCAGTCTTCACATGGCTGCCATCTTTCCATCATTCTGGTTCCAGCTGTCACCTCCTCAAAGAAGCCTATGCTGCACAAAGCAGCCCCACTCTCGTCCTACTCTATTACACAACCCAATTTTATTTTCTTCCCAGAGCTGCGAATGGCCTTATTTATTTACGTGCTTGCATAGTCACAGTCTGTTCCCTCTCTCTGGACTCATACCCCTCAGGACCTGGGATTTTCCATGTTTGCTGTCTCATTCAGAATCAAGAGCAATGCCTAGTATAGGGGAGGCATCAGTCTTTGTTGACTCACACGCTCCCAGGAGCCACAGTGGTCATGGCCTCCTGGAAAGCAAAGGCCAAAAGTTTCTGCAAGAGAAATGTACAGGAGAGGAGTTTCTCAGACCCTGCAAACACCACTTAGTGCCATCTGTTGATACCAGGCCCTCATTCCAAAAAGAGTTACTGTGCTTTCTTTCCCTCCCTCCTTCCATTTCCTTCCTTTCCCCGTCTTTCTTTCTTTTCTTCCTTTCTTTTTTTCACTGAATACTTCACTAAGTATTCACTAGCACCTCTCACATGTCAGGCACTATTCCAGGGCCAGTGTAAAGGAGGCTCACAAAAACAGACACCATTCTTGCCCTCATGAAAAACAGACACCAATCAAACAATCCAACAAGTGAATCTGTGGTTACACCATGTGCTAAGTGCTGGGAGAAAAAGTATACATGCCATATCAGAGAAGCATGGTGGGGCCGGTGACTGTGTAAGATTGAGTGGTCAGGCATGATCTCTCTAAGGAGCTGACAGTAAACTAATTCCAGAAGGAAGAGAAGTAGATGGATGGGAAAGAGCATGGAGGAGAGTGCTCGCAGCAGAGGGGCCAGCATGTGCAAGGGCCCTGAGTAGAGAAGGAACTCAGGGGCCTGGGAAACTTAAAGGAGACCCCTCCCTTCTTCAAAAGCCCCAAGATTCTGAACAAGGGCATACTCATTTCCTAGGGCTGTCATAACAAATATCACAAAGTAGGGGACTTAAAACAGTAGAAATTAATTTTCTCACAGTTCTGGAGTCCAGAAGTCAGAAATCAAGGTGTCTGAATAGTTGGTTTCTTCTTCAGGCTCTGAGGGAGAATCCATTTCATGCCTTCTCATAGCTTCTGGGAGCTGCCTTGGTGTTTCTTGGCTTGGGTCTGCCCTCCAACTTCTGCCTGCATCTTCACATGGCCCTTTTCTCCGGTCTTGCGGTACCTATCTGCTTTGGTATCAGAGTAATGCTAGCTTCAGAGAGTGACTTAGTAAGTGTTCTCTCCTCTTTAGTTTTTAAAAAATCTTTGAGGATTGGTATTAATTTTTGTTTAAATATTTAGTAGAATTCACCAGTGACTCTTGAGTCCAGGGCTTTTCTTTGTCAGTAGATTTTTTATTACTGATTCAATTTCCTTAGTAGGCATAAGTCTATTCAAATTTTTCTATTTCTTCATGATTTAGTCTTGGTAGATTTTGTGCTTTTAGAAATTTGTGTGTTTCACCTAGGTTATCCAATTTGTTGGCAAACAACTGTTCACAGTACTCTCTTATAAAATTATTTTATTCTTATAGAATCGGTAATAATGTTCCCACTTGTATTTCCAATTTTAGTAATATGAGTTTTCTCTCTTTTTTCTTAGTCCATCTAGCTAGATCTTTGTCAATTTTGTTTAATTTTTCAAAGAATCGACTTTTAATTTTATTGATTTTTTCAGTTGTTTTTCTGTTCTCTATTTCATTTATCTCTGCTCTAATCTTTATTATTTCCTTCACTAGCTTTGAGTTAAGTTTATTCTTCCTTTTCCAATTCCTTAAGTTATAAAGTTAGGTTGTTGATTTGAAATCTTTCTTCCTTTTTAACTCATTTGTACCTATTATTTTTCCCCTTAGTACTGCTTTTGCTGCATGCTGTAAGTTTTGATATGTTGCTTTCATTTTCATTTATCTCTAAGAGTAATTTCTCTTGTGATTTCTTCTTTGATCCATTGGTTGTTTAAGAGTCTGTTTAATTTCCACAAATTTGTGAATTATTCAATTTACTTCTGTTAATCAATTTCTGATTTTACATCATTGTGGCTTGAGAAGATATTTTGTATGATATCTATCTTTTAAAATCTATGGTGACTTAATTTGTAACCTAACACATGGCCTATCCTGGACAATTTCCCATAAGCACTTGAGAAGAATGTGTGCGTGTGTTGTTGTTGTTGTTGTTATCATTGGGAAGAATATTCTGTACATTTCTGTTAAATCTAGTTGGCTTATTGTGTTGTTTAAGTCCTGTTTTCTTATTTATCTTCTGTCTGGTTGTTTTATTCATTATCACAATTGGGGTATTGAAGTCTCCTTTTATTATTGAATTATTTATTTTTACCTGCTGAATATTTATTATTATTATTATTGTTATTATTATTATTATTATTATTATTGAAGCTACTATTATAGAACTATTTTTCCCTTCAATTCTTTTAGTTTTTGCTTCATGTATTAGGTGCACAAATGTTTATAATTGGTTATATCTTCTTGCTGTAGTGAACTTTTTATTAATATATAATGTCCTTTGTCTCTTATAAACTATTTTGATTTAAAGTCTTTTTTTTTCTGATATTAGTATAGCCACCTCAGTTTCTTTTGTTTACTGTTTGCATAGAATATCTGTTTTCATCCTTTCACTTTCAATTTATTTGTGTCTTGAATCTAAAGCAGGTCTCTTGTAGATAGCACATAGTTATATCATTTGTTCTTAACCTTTTTGCCAATCTTTATCTTTTGATTAGAGGATTTAATTCATTTACATTTAAAATAATTACTGATAAGAAAGGACTGGCTTCTGTGGTATTGTTATTCATTGTCTCTATGCCGTGTAGAATTTTTGTCCTTCATTTCCCGCATTACTATTTTCTTTTTGTTTTTAGGGGTTTTTTTTTCCAGTAAAATGTTTAAATTCAGTCCTCATTTCCTTTTGTATACTCTCTGTACCTATTTTTTTTTGTAATGACCATAGAGATTAGATTTAACATCCTAAAGTTATAATACCCTAATTTGAATTTATAACAGTTTAACCTTAATAACATACAAAAACTCCACTCTTTTACAGCTTTGTTTTTCGTCTTTCATTTGTTGATGTCACAAAGTTACATCTTTATACACTATGTGCCCAAAACATAAACCAATTATTATTTTAAATGCACTAGCTTCTTAAATTATGTAGAAAACAAAAGTATAGTAAAAACTGTTGTTATAACAATATAAGTTTTTATTATTGCCCATGTATTTGACTTTATTAAGATCTTTATTTTTTACATGGCTTTGTCTAGTGTCCTATCATTTCACTCTACAGAATTCACTTGAGCATTTTTGCAGGGCAAGTCTAATGGTAATACATTCTCTCAGCTTTAGTTCATCTGAAAATGTCTTAATT
This sequence comes from Macroglossus sobrinus, assembly GCA_004027375.1. Lineage (NCBI taxonomy): Eukaryota > Metazoa > Chordata > Mammalia > Chiroptera > Pteropodidae > Macroglossus > Macroglossus sobrinus. The sequence goes on from PVKZ01002388.1 coordinate 206,291, forward strand.
TCTCCCGCACTTTCAAATAACAGTTTTGCCAGATATAGGATTCGTGGTAAAGAGATTTGTTTTTTCTTTTAGCACTTTGAATATATCAGCCCACTACCTTCTGGTCTCTAAAGTTTCTGATGAGAACTGCTGAATCTTATCAAGGATTTCCCTGTATCAAGTCACTTCTTTCTTGCTGCTTTAAAGATTTTCTCTTTGTCATTGTTGTTCAAAAGTTTGATTATGATGTATCTTGGTGTAGGGGTTTTTTGGACATCTTATTTGCTTATTGAGTTTCTCCGATATTGAGCCATGTATATTTCGACAAATTTGGGGGATTTTCAGCCAATATTTTCTCAAATATTTTCTCTGCCTCTTGCTCTCTGTTTACCTTGTGGGACTCCAACAGTGCATATATTAGTCCACTTGATGGTGTCCCATAGGTCCCTTAAACTCTGTTCACTTTTGTTCAATTCTTTTTCTTTTAGTTCTTCAGACTTGATCATTTCCATTGTTTCATCTTCAGGGTCACTGATTATTTCTTCTGCAGCTCAAATCTGTCAGTGAACCTCTTTAGTAAAATTTTCATTTCAATTAGTATAGTTTTCAGCTCCAGAATTTTTTTTGGTTTCTTTTTAGTTTTACTGTCTCTTTATTGATCTTTTCATTGTTTTTATACCTCAATTTTTTTACTTTCTCCACAAATTTCTTTAGTTCTTTGAATATCTTTAAGACAATTGTTTTAAGGTCTTTGTCTAGTAGATCTGCTATCAGATCTTTTTCACACAAAGTTTCTGTTCATTTTTTTCTCTTTGAATGGGCCATATCTTTCTGTTTCTTTGTATGCCTTGTGATTTCTATTGTTGTTGAAAACTGAACATCTGAATCTAATAGTGTGGTAACTCTGGAAATCAGATTCCCAAGGCTTTCTGGTGTTTTTTTTGTTATTATTTTGGTTTTTTGATTAATGTCAGCTGTCTCTGTGCCAAGGATCAGACTGAGGTATAAACTTAAGGTCTTCTCAGGTCTTATATGAGTCTGTGTCTTTCTCTAGGCATGTGTGGTCACTTACTAATTTCCCCTGTATATGCAGTTGCTTTGGAATGTCCTAATCTTTAATTTCTTACTCTCAAAGGAAAAAAAGGAAAATCACAAGGGGGGAAAGGGTACTGGACTTTTAAACTCCTTGAAAGTCATGTCACTGAGGGAGGGGGAAGGAAGGGGAAATAACAACAATGGCTTCCTTCCTCTTTGTCTTCATCTCTAAGATCAGAAGCAGCAATCAGCAATCAGAGCAGAGACCCCTGGTATTTGGAGGACAGGGTCCTTTTTTTCCACTCTGGTTTCAGTGAGCTGTGTGCAAGCCAGTCCAGGAACCCATGCACAACTGCTTGCCACCTGGGTAGCTCCTACTGTGCTAAGACATGAAATTGACTAAAATTAACTGCAATTACTGTCTCAGCCTTCCCCTGGAAGTGGAAGTATTTAATAGACTTCAGATTTCTGGAATAGTTACATCAGACAGCTTCTGCCAGTGAAATTGTTATCTAAATGAGGAGAGAGATTCATGGTACTTCTTATTCTATCATCTTCCTAGAAGTCTCTCATCATAGTTATAGTTTAATTGTATTTATTTGAGAAGATTCAGTTGTGTTAGCTGAGATTTGACCAATAATTTATTTAAAAACTTGCTTGAGTTTCCTGCCAACATTTTCTCAGAGCAAAGAATGTTAAGAACTTTGATCAGAGGCTCAAGAAGACAATTTCACAATTTGACACAGCAATAGTAAAATCACCAACAATTAAATTCCAAATTTGTTGTACTGCATGTTTTTCCATATGTCCAGCCTCCTGGATTTTCTTTAAACTGTCTCTACCTGCCTCACCGACTTCCCATTCACATAATGGCTGTCAGACTGGGAAGCAGTCATTTTTCACAGAGTGTTTCTGCCTTTCTGGCCACAGCTCTGGTTCAGAGGTGAGCACTGATCCAATGTGGGCCAATTAGAGCCTTTCCATGATAATTCTGGATTTGGAATTCAGTGAGACTGTCTAAGCTCTTGATCGCCCAGGTAGCAAGGCTGTTAGATGGAGAGCTTGGAGCCACTGGGACCCATGCTAACCACTATGTGGAGACATCTGGGTGAATGAGAAATAAAGACACCAGTATTCAGAGAAGAGTGGAGACAGGAGACAGAGAGAAAGTACTGATGACCATCAAATGCCTGACTCCATTTTGTCCTGAGCCCCAGCTGCCTTCTCATAGCCTGGCTACTTCATCTATTTTTGGCAAACAAAAGCTAATACTCCCATTTTTCTCATGCTGGTGTGAGATGGTTTGTTGTCATTTGCAATCAAAAGAGCTAAGAATAGCCTACTAGACCAATTCCCTTACTTTACAAATGCAGATTCTGTGAAAGACTATGTCCTCCTTAAGGCTGTAAGGATAGCAAAGTGGCTAGGTTAGAATTAAATCTCAAACTTCCAATTGTAGCTCCCACGTGTTCTTGCACAGGGGCTGCTACCATAGTGCCATGCAACATTTACAAAGCCTGTCAGAGACTTCTAAAGTCTTCAATTGAAGGGAAATACATCCATACCTCCTCCTGTCTACAAAACAAAAGGGAAGGATAAAAATAAAAGACTTTTGAAATATAACTGGAGACCTGGAACATGCAAAGTTGGCACAGAAAACTGAGAGTGGGAAGAACAAAGTCAGACTCTTAGAGGTGAAAACTAAAGGGACACCACACTATTTGTGGCTGAGCTCTCACACAAGGAAGACAGGATCAAAGGAGATCTTCTTCACCTTTGTGCAAAACTCTCATGTAGGATTCAGATTAAACTTAGCCAATAAATAACCTCGTAACCAAAGTTAAAGGGAAATCAGAGATCCACTCAAGTGTCAGCCGCCTGTGGATTCACAAGCCTACTGAGGTCATCATTATATTTAATATACAATACGATACTTTGAAGGGAGGGTCCAGATGCCCTTTCTGCATAGTTGTGCCGCTAAGGGTCCCATAGCTGACTGTCTCCTCGTGATCTCTTACTCCACCCTAGACATAGCCCTCTTCCCGGCTTCCCACCTCTCAAGCACTGCTGACAAAGTGTGTGTGTGTGTGTGTGTGTGTGTGTGTGTGTGTGTGTGTGTGTGTGTGTTTACTTTCCTTGAAATTTGGGGTAACAGAGAGGGGTGATGGGCCCTGGCAGGTCTGCAGGAGTTTTAGTTCCTCCGTGGCAATGTGACATATGAGGATAACAGAGTGGTCACTTCTAAATAGGTGACTCAACAGCCTGGACTGGAAATGCCAAGTAAGAACTTTTCTCTAGAACCATCTCATTAGTTGGACCTCAGTGACTGCTTCATTAAAAGCAGATTTTACAACCTGTGAGGTCATTATTATGGGGTTTCAGGAAGGTGTAGCTGGGGGACAAGTGGCTTGGTGAGCCCTGGGTCATGAAAGATCTTTACCCAGGATAGGCAGAACCTCCTGGCCATCATCCAGGGGGGACCCATGAAGCCACAATCATGTCATCTCCCAACTCATTCTCCTCTGGTACCCTCAGAGCCTCCCACAGTCAAACTACTCTGGTAGGTTCTTGGGGCAGAGGGCAACTTCTGAGTAGCCCCAAACTCCACCTGTGTGGCAATCATCTCTGACCTCAAGACTGCAGCCCTCCCACCTCAGGTATACCCACCCCACCTGGCATTTCCCTGGGCTTGCCTACAGCTGGGTTTCTCCTCCACTCCTTGTGCTCCCAGAGGATCCCCAAACTTCAGCCTGCAGCTTACTCTGAAGAGCATGTTAACTCTTTTTATCTAAGACTTCCCATTCTTCTGAGGTCTTGCTTTCCATGAACAGACATGTTCCTCAGGGTGCTTTTTCTAATCCAAATAGTAATTATCTCTCTAATTCTTCCTGATTCTGGACCAACAAATGCAATTCAGAAACTCTAGCAAAAGTTTTAATATAGCAAAAAATGTCCCCATCTCTAAAATATTAACCTGATCCATGTGTATGCTTACTCTATGACCCAGACTCAAAATTGGTACATATATTCTGATAACGGCACAGAATCTTCAAGATCAGAGCTATCCTAGAAAATCTAGGATGTACTGACATCAAATCTAGTTTCTATACATCTACCACTCACACCTAAAATGTACCCATTCCTTGACTCTCTGTTACCTAGGAGACATCAGGACTCCCCAGGATAGCTTCTCAGAGTCTCAGTTGCAGAAGAAAGCATTGGGAGAGCCTTCAGAATTCTAAGAATAAGCTATGATCATTAGATGAGTTTTATTTCAAGAGTACTTAGCAGTCCCTCAGAACTCCTCAGTGACAATTATCTGTCCCAGACAGGTTCCTCAGAGCCCCCAGACACAACTCGTGTGGCAGACCACCTTATTTGGGGGAGCTTCCTTCCTTATTAGCTCCTATTTGGTGCCAGTTCCACCAGGCCCTCTGGAATAGACCAAAAAAGCTTGTAGAGGACTCCAGCTCTGTCTCCACTTGGAGGCTCTTTCCAATCCCGACCACGAAGGATAGGACACCACAGACTGGCTCTGGCCTCCTACAATGAGCAGTGTCCACATAGCCTATGAGCAGGTGGCAAAATGTCTGACTGGTAATGAAGACCTGTTTCTTCCTCCTTCCGGATGCAACCAAAATCGATCCTTGCCAGTCCACTGTTTCTCTTCACTAAGATGTACCTCCTGGATGGAAAAGAGTCTTAACGATGAATTTCTGTAACCAGGATAGACTGTTTTCATAAGCTTCCTGCAGTTCTGTAGTGTGGCTGGCAGACAAGTTCAAACTATGAGGTCCATGGACCTCCAATAGCTTTCTGGACAGAATTCAGGAAGTCTGTGAACTGAAATAGGAAAGACATTACATTTTGATTTTTACAATCCTCTAACAGAAGTTTGACAATTTCTTTATTAAGAAGGTAGGCAACAAGCCACGGCAATGTTAGTATAGCAGTACCTGTGGATTTGTCACTTAGAAACCACAGGTATTGTTTATCACCTTACAGTCATTGCAAGTATCTTGAAATATCATTTATACTCAGAACTACTTTAAAATTCAGTTAGTTATTAGACTCAATGCAAGACCTCATTTGGTATTTTTGTAAAGAAACACGTGCATTATTTTATCACAATTTTCCAAAATATTTTGATTATTACATTTTAAAAGTTTGTTTCTTTGTTCCAATGTCTTTATTTTATACAATTAACATGTAGTTGTACATTATTCTAAGAGGGGCTCCATAGACTTCACGAAATTGCCATATAGGCCTAGGTGGGGAAAATAATAATAAAAATTAAGTGTCTCTGAACTGTGAAGACAGGGTCCAGGCATGAGGATATTTCTGAGAAAAAATTCTGCCCTTTTTTTTTTTAAGGAAAAGCAAAAGTTGTTTGATTGGGAGGGGCTTCTGTTCATGCAAAGAGATCTCTGCATTATAATGAAGAAGATCTAGGAGATCCTGGCAGAGGCATTCCTGTGGGATTGTGACAAGTCTCCCTTTCCATGTGTTTGCCACCTGTACTGCCTTATCTGTCATGTGTCCCTCAGTGCACTCAGCCTGTGCTTTCACGTTTCCATCTCATGTCTGTTACATCCCCTCACTTGGTTTACACATGTTTATACATGTATTACACATTCCCTTCAAAGCTCTGTCACATTTTGGTTCAGAGCATGCCATGGTGGGTCATATGTCCCCCACATGTCAGCTGCGTGTCTACATATGAATTTCACAGGTAAGTCACTTGTCCATTGGATAATATTTTTCTCATAGGACCAGTATGTGTTTGACATGTAACCATCAGGATAACCCATGTATTTTTTCATTCATTCTTGAGTTCCTACATTGTGGCAGTCACTATTCTAGGCTCTGTGGATCCAACAATGAACAAACAAAAAGCCCTGCCTTCATGGAGGAAAGACAATTAATGCAATAATAACAATAATAATTCAATTTTCTGTTGAACTATTATTATTCATTTAATAATAACATAGTAAGCATTTAAATCAATAAGCATTACACATAAATAAATTACATAGTACGCTAGAAGATGATGAGTGCTATGAAAAAAATAGGGCACAGTAAGGGGGATCAGGGCTGTGGAGCAGATTTGATTCAATTGTAAATAAGGGGGTCAGGGTAGGCCCCTTAAGGAGTCATTTGAGCAAAGACTTGAAGGAGGCAATTAAGTGAGCTTTGATGATGTCAAGGAAATGTGTTCTAGGCAGAGAGAGGAGCAGGTGCAAAGCCCAAAGGAAGCAGCATGTCTGGTGCGTTGGAGAAATGCTGAGGAAGCCAGAGTGGCTGGAGTAGAAGAAATCATCGGAACCACTTTCTCTCAGTCTCCATGGCTTCAAAGTCTCCTGTTTTCCTCAGCCTTTGATGTGGTTCAGCACAACGGCAATCTGTGACACAGAGTCTGGGGCCTGAACAACTGCCCTGGAAACCATTGCTTGTTGTGGTCCCAGGTCATTTCAATACACTCTGATGAGTTTAATCTCAAAGAAAAAATAAAACAAACCTCTCTGCAAAGAGGAGTATGGCAGCTGAGCCAGAAAATGAAAATTGCAGCACCCAAGGGAGGCAGAAGAATGTAGGGAAAAGGTCCTACCCAGTTCTGCCACTTATGCTGAGGGACAGTGATCACCATGCTGGCCTCACTGAATCTTTTTCCACATATGTAAAATGGAACTATGAAACTCCAGGATGGTGAGGCTAGAATGCAAAAATAAACCTCCAGTCCACAAGGAGCCTGGAGCTCAGGCCAGTTCAGCATGTGATCACCCCCTCCTTTCCTCGCTCTGAATGCCCATGACCTTCTCCTTTGACCTCACTTGCCTTGAAACTCAATATTAACTTTAGGACTTGAGGTTCAGGTCAGGTGCCAGTAAGATCTCTGCATGGTTTCTGTTCTAGTTTTAATCCTGAATTCTCTCACTTAGTATAATCTTCAAATCTTGGAGGGCAGGGGGAAGCTGGAGCCTAAATCCTAAACAAATAAAAACGTGAATTTGCATTGGTGCAGTTTGTCTTGTAATCGTTGGAAAGGATATGAAGAAAACATTACAAATGCCCACTTGTCACCCTCAATCGGCAGGAGGCCACCCTCTGAGACTTCTTGTCCTCTGCTGCCATCGCCTGGAGGAAAGAGGGAGTACAGGAACGTGGAAGGACAGAGACCCATGCAGTGAGGGAACTCAGACCCCTTCCCTTCCCGCTGATTAGGAGACAGTGGGCCTACCCGCTGAGAGGCCAGCAGTGCACCTCCCCTGATGTGGCAGGTGCTGTGGCAAAGCTAGTTTCCAGGCCCATTTCAGCACGCTGAGCAGGCTCAAGGTCAAAAGAGGAAGTTCTGACCGTGACAGATCTAGTCTCACCTCCTACAAAAGAAGAAAACAAGATCAAGGCAGTCGTGTAGTTTTCCCAAGTGACAGAGTCAGGATTTGAACCCTGAACCCTGAACTTTAAATCCAGGGTTGCTTTAGAGGCTGGCTACTCAGAGTGTAGCTCTTGGACCAGCAGTCTCTGTGTCACCAGGAAGCTCGTTAGAAAAATGCGGGACTTCAGGCACAACCAGAAACCTACTGAATCAGGCCCAGCGTTTTAACAGACCCCAGATAGTTGGTATGTGTGTCAGAGATTGTGAAGCACTGATTTTGAACATACTGCCATCCAGCTTTCCTAGAAGGGCTCATTAAGATGCTTTTACAGTATTTCCCCAAGTGAAAATCACAAAAAAATTTTTTCCTGCCTATAATTACTGCAAAGAAATTCAGACAATATAGGAGTATTTAAAGCAGAAAGCAACCAACATTGTGGTGTCTAAATATCTTCCTAAATGTTTTCTATGTGCGCACACACACACACACACACATTTTTACAAAAATCAGGTTTATTCTCCACATTATCTTGTAGACTTTGCTTATGATTCTTATGGATGATTTCTCTTTTGAAATAGTAGTTGCTCAATGAATATTTGCTGAACAAAAACATTGAGTAAAACAGTAGTCATGGGTGTATTAGTTATCTATTGCTGCATTACAAATTACCCCAAACATTAACAGTTTAAAAATACCAAATATTTATTACCTGACACTGTTTCTGCGGGTCAAAATCTGGGAGCGGCTTAGACTGGTGACTGTGGCTCCCAGTCTCTCACGACATTGCAGTCAAGCTGTTGACTGAATGTGGTCATCTGAAGACTGCGTCACCTCCTGCTCTAAGCCATCACTGCCTCTCTCCTGACCTCATACAATAGCCATTTATCCTATCAGGCCTCATCTCCATCTATCCTTACCCTCCTCTCAACCACTCGCCTATTTACCAGCCAGGGTGAGCTTGGAAAAAGAAAAAATCAGGCCCGAAGCCCCTGCTTAAATCCACCCATGGTTTCCCATAACTCTTAGCATAAAGTATAAAAAATAGAACAAAAAAGAAAAAGGTGTAGAGGCTCAGGTGGTCTGGCCCTGCTGATGTCTCCTCCCCACCTCGCTCTTTGTGATCCAGCACCCTCCTGGGTGCCAAACTTCGTCTCATCTGGGCTTCTGCACAGACACGGCCTCCTCTGATGGACTCCACCCAGATACATTTGCCACACACATTTATGTGACTGTGAGCACAATGACACTACTGAATAAACTGCTATTCCTACCTTTAGTTCCATCCCCCAGTGCCCCAGGAATGGTAGGCCCTCAATAAATATTTGTTGAACATACTATCTTTTATCTGCCATATTAGTGGCAAATATTTTCCCCAGATTATAGTTTGCCTTTAACTTTGTTTATTGTTTCTTTAAACTTCAGAAGTTTTACATTTTGATGTAGTCAATAAGTCTGTCTTTCTTTGGGGATTTCTCTGTAGCCTGATGCACAGAAAGTTCCAGAGGTTTTATAAGAGCGGGTGCCTGACAAGGGCCCAAGTGTGAGGAATTCAGATTAGAAGGAACAGGAAGCTGATGACCTTGATTAAACTGAGGGAGTTACATAGGTGGGCAAGACCAGGAACAGCGAAATCATGGGTGTGGGATTCTCAGGCTAGCATTCCCCTGACAGTGCTCACCATCTTCCTAATGAGCCAGGAAAATAGTAACACCTTAGGACATGTCAAGGGAGAGCAGGTCAGAGCCTACTGTTTCCAGAAACTGCCTTTTAAGGTAAGAATTGAAGGATGGAGTAGTAGTCTTATTAAGTCCAGGCTTTGTGTGTGTGTGTGTGTGTGTGTGTGTGTGTGTGTGTGTGCGCGCGCACGCACGCACATGCAAAAAGGTGTCAGGGAGTGGTTTCAGACAGAGAGCAGTATCTGTGAAGAGCCCAAGGTGGGATGTGCTCAGGTGTTCTTCGTTAAGTCTCAAAAGAGGCTGCAATCACCTGCTCTCTCATTCAAAACCCACCAGTGGGGCAAGGAGAGGGTGTGACCAGCTGAAGCATGTGGCTGCGTTCTTGAGGGTCTCAGCCCAGCGTCAGTTTCCTCAGAGGACAAGACCAAACAGCTCTGGCCCTACCACGCCTCTCCACACCCCTGTCATGAGAATACAGGCAAATGGGCACAACACAGCAGTTGTCCCAGGTGAAGCCCGTCCACAAGCATCTTCGGCTTGTTGACTGGCTGTCCCATCTTGACTGTGAGAAAAAGCAGCTTTTAGTGTTCCGAAAGACACCTGTAAACCACAGAAGTTCAAGGGCAGAGTACATTGAGTACAGTGTTTAAGCTAATGGGGTGGTAATGTCAATAAAGGTGTAGCTCAGACCTGCCCCGCCCTCAGCCCAGCAAGGTGACATTGGGAAGGAAGTCTTTTACCGTCTTCTGGGGACAAGTCAGAATATAATGGTGTTATTATAAATCCCAGGTGTTGGGCAGGTGCAAGGCCTTGCACTGAGCAAATGTTTTCCTTAATCTTGGTGCGGCTCTTATCCCCACCTTATAGATAAGAACCTGAGGTGCTGTGATCTGCCCAAGGTCACTCAGTTATACCTGGGGGGATGCAGGACCCGGATCCAGGTTGCCTGGCTCTAGAAGCCATGAGGGGAACCTATGCCCTGTGAGCTCCTAGACCATGGTGGAAGGAAGGTGTCTATGGGCTGGGAATGGGCACATGTGAGGCAGGACTGGGACCTCGATGTCTGGTACCTGGGGGAGGGGCCTGACATCAGGTATTTTGATTCTAAAAAGGAAGAGGTTATTGGGGATGCAGAGATGTGGCTACTCAGACCTCTCATGAGTCAAGTACCTCCTCTGTCCTTTTGCAGAGCTGGAAGAGAGCTATTTTAGTAGCAGCAGATCTGTGTGGGCCCCAAATGAATGGTGGAAAGCAAGCTGGGCAGGTGTGGACAGAGCTGGGGAAACACTGAAACAGTGGGTGTTAGAATAAAATGTTACATGCAATAAAGGCTGGTGGGGTTTGGGTGTGACATCTGGGAACAGGATACTGTCCCCCAGGAGGACACAGAGCAAGGTGTCAATCCAGGCTGCGAGAGGCACAGGCATGCTGACAAAGAACAGAGGGGCTGCCTCTCCTTGTAGCAGCATCCCTGCTGCCTGCCTGGAGGAGTGGGCCCTAGAATTGGTTCTGGAACACATGGGGAAAGGAGTGGGGTGAAACATCTCAGGGAGAGATCTGGGAGCAGCAGCAAAGCACCCTGGACTTATTAATCTGTGAACTGTACAATACCAGGAAGCATTTGTGTGTCTGCCTATGTGTATTTATAAACATCCCTGTTTCCAAGTTGGAATCAGGACTTATTTGGCAAAGAATGTTCTCTTGCAGAAGGAGACTGAGATGGAGATATGTAGGTGAATTCGTTCCTCAGAGCTCTTGATACGGCTTATTTGTCCAAGGCTCTGGTATTTTTTAAGATAAATAATTGAATTGTTAAAACAGTGAAAGTGAGCACTTGTGAAAACTTTGAAAGATTCTTAGTGTGTAAGTTGGAGGGGGCAGTCTGTGTCAGTTAAAGCTCAGGTGTACATAACTGATTTTAATAGAGATAAAATTGGGGCTTACCTCATTTTTTTCTCTGTGTCGAATGGTTTTCTTTGCAGAAAATACAGATGTATTCATGCGCTATAATTCTTAATTGGAAGAGACTAGAAATATGACCTTATATTAATTAATAGATTCGTTTTATTTTGCTCTAATTAATGAATAGATTTTGGTTTTTTAGAGCAGTGTTAGATTTGCAGAAACATTGAATGAAAAGTACATGGAGTTCTCACATGCTCCCATCACGCCCCACACCCACAGTTTCTCTATTATTAATATCTTGGATTGGCATGGTATATTTATTACAATTGAGCCAATACTGATGCATTATTAACTAAAATCCATAGCTTACATTAGAGTTCACTTTTTGTGTAGTACATTCTATGGGTTTGGACAAATGTATCATGACCTGTAGTATCATCATAGTAGTTTCACTGCCCTAAAAACTCCCCTGTGCTCCAAATACTATAAATTTTTAAAAGAAATATTTTTTTAAAGAAATAATTTTTAAAAGAAATAGATTTTTAAAAGAAATATTTAGATTTAAGTGATCTTCCCCTTCGTTTTCTTCCAGAAAGTAGAAGTATATTGTCCTTCTCACCTATGTCCATGCCTCCCCATTCCAGGAAGTTGGTCAAAATGGGTCCTCACTGACAACCTTAAATGACAGTTGTGTTGTCACATAAGGAGGGACCGGTTGGTCTGGCTCCCATGTGTCATTCCTCAGGATACTGGTGGGTTCCCACCCAACAGCCTCCCACTGACCACAAAGATACATTTAACTATTCCTATTGAACTGGACAAGCAAGACTCCTAAGGGAGAATAATTCTAAAGCAGTTTTATTGTGGCTCCCACCACCTCTCAGTCTCACTGGCCAACTTCTTCCAGTCTTGGCCAGAAAACCAGGAAGTTCCTTTGGCAGCTCTCGTTATCCTTTCTCCAGTCCTTTGAAGTCGCAAAAACAGTGTCACAGAAGTCTTTAAAAGCTCTAAATCACAAAATAGTGTAAACATTGATCTTCCTTTCAAGGAGATTTTTCTCCAAGATGGGGTCTGTGCCAGAAAGAAACCTGTGTCCGGAGAGAGGCAGGGCCGTTGACCTCTGCTGGGTTCAGGCAGGGACTGGCTGCTCAGCTGTGGGAGCGCTGTCACCTTCTCAGGGCTCGCCTCACTGGAGCACGTTCCCACATCCAGTGACCCATAGAGGAGTGCGTTGAAGGACTGGCCATCGGCCTGCTAAGAGACACACTTCATTCGTTTCCTCCCCCCACTCTTGCTCCCTCTCATTGCCTTCATTCAGATTTCTACCCTGATAAATTTCTGTACGAAATGTCCTCGGGACAAACTCTGCCTCAGCATCTGCTTCCAGAGAAGCCACCCCGTGAAGCCCTTCCCTCCTCTCCCTTTCTGCTGGTAGAGGTGTTGGACCCATCGGGGTTACAACTTAAGGGCACAGATAAAGGAATGGGAACAAGAAGGATGGTGCCATCATGCTGACCCAGTCACTGTGCCTTCTGTTCCTGGGATGTATTTTAAGACTCCTCTTTTGACCCCCTCGTTAGCACTTACAACGGTCCTCCAGGGGTAGGACTCAGTCCCTTCTCCTGAAGGGGAATCTCCCATCTTAGGGTCAAAGCCTGGCTCACCAAGCAGTACCAACACAACCTGTCAATAAGAGAAAGCTGAGCTCATTGCTGACTGGGGTCTCCAGGTCACCACAACCAGGTCACAACTTCGGTTTTCAGGTCACCAGCTCACAAAGCTTGGCAGTGTCTCAGAGAAGGAAATGTGAGGTCAGAATGTATTGAGAATTGTAAAGTGGTTTAAAGCAGGCCTGGGAGCAGGGGGCTGAAGGGAGGATGTTGATTAAGACTGGGGAAGAATCCTGGCACAGAAGCCCAGGACTGGTGGAGACAGCAAGCCTAGGATTTTTAGCCTTAGCATGTAAAAATCTTAGGGCAGACATGGCGGCTTCTTCCCACTGAAGAGCTGATAGATCTTTCTGGAAGTCCCTGTAACAAACAGTCAAACTATCTGCTTGGGCAGGACGGTCCCAGAAGAGCAGAGAAACCCTAATGTAAGTGATAAGTAGCCATGATCTGTTAATATGGGCAATGAGGCATGGTTTCTCTTGTTGACGTAAGAATATCCCAACTTGTAGAGAATTTTTATAACAATTTATTTTAGCCAAATAGAGGATATACCTGGAAGCAAGATCTCAATAGATTGAGATAAATAAATGCTTCTGAGAATAACAGTTTACCGTTTCATTGTGCATTTGAGATTAAGGGGGTAACAGTAAGGAAGATTACGTGAGGGTGGGAGGAAGGAAGACATGATCGCATTAGAGTACAGTTAAGGTTATGTACTCTCTTGTAGGCTTTAGGAAGAGGGGTCTGAAAAGAAGCATTTCAAAGGTGTGTCAATCTAGTTGCACAGAAACAATGGACAGGGCTTGCTTAAGGCAAAAGTAAGCCTTTTAAAGAAGAAGTTATAGGCCTGGGGCATAATGACTACCCCTTATGATCTGCCCAGTTAGGAATTTATAATCAGATCACCCTGTGAGATTACTTTCCATTGAACCCCCCCTTTTTTTCTGTGTATGCCAGTCTCAATGTCTGGAACGAGTGAGGGGAAGCCAATTTAAGTTCTGTTTGGCTCCCTCAACAAGGCAAATGCATCTCTGTCGCAGCCCTGGACCTTTGGCTTTACCTCCAGCTTCTCTCTACCAAGTGTGTTTGCCCCTCCAGGAGGGCCTCCTGGACCAGCCTTCAGTCACTCCTTATTCAGCACTTTCACCTGATCTCTGTGAAGCACCATGTCTTTCCCCCAGCAAACCCTGGGAGCTGCCATCTTGACTCACTCAGCCCTTTAGATCTTGCTTCCAGGATTCAGATGCCCTGCATCCCCCAACTGAGCATGCAAAGCAGTGGGTCACTGAGCCTGAGGTAAGAGGTGGGCACCCTACACACATCTCCTCCATGGGGAAGGGTGAGTAGAGAGAGAGTGGGACTCCTGGCTCACCAAAGTTTTCTCTAAAAAGCTTTTCTCATCCAGCTTCCAACTCTTTTATATATACCCTTAGGAATCATGTCATCCTGTTTGTATCTTGGTCAAACACCTAACTTTGAAGTGCTAACTCTGCTTCATTCAGAACTTCTCTTTTAATATCCTCTTAATGGCATCAAGACTGCCTAAATGACAATCAAGACATACCATCGTTTTTACTCTGGGTGTTCTTGAAGGCCTCTCAGCCCAGCGATGACAACACTTGCTCTCGGTACTCCCTCACTCACCCAGATACTCATCCTCAGAGAACCACCAGCAGGCTCTAGAAGGTGTATTCATAATGTCTACCATTTTAAAGCATTTACTATGTACAAGATATTACGCTAAGTATTTTATATGTATCATTTCAAATAGTGCTCAAACAACCCTCTGAATCACGATTATCCTTATTTCACAGGAAAGGAAACAGGAAGCCCAGGGAGGTTCAGTAACTTGTACAAGGTGACACAGTCAGTTAGCAGGAGATCAGGAGAGGAAGCAGACCTGTGGGACCATAGTGGACCATGCTCCCTAGTATCCATTCCTCTCTTATTGCAGCTCCTGCCCCTATTTTCACTTGGGAATCCATCCTTCAACCTTCTTGGTCCTGGGGGTCTCCACCTCCAGCCCTAGGGAAGAATATGTGACCAGCAAAGTACATTCCCCAGATTTCAATCATTGGTTCAGGAGAGAGAGGTGTCCAAGGCCACAGAATCAGAGCACTGCTGGGGATGCTGGACAAAGCCACCTGCTATTTTTAGCAGGATTTGAACTTGCAAAGCAGAGTCTGGTTGCTGCTGGTGGCCACCCAGAAAGAAGAGCCTGCCTGAGAGCCTGATCAGCACAGAAGAGAGAAGAAGCCTAGGCATAGGAAGAGAGGTGCTGGTCCCCCACACAGCCCGATCCCCTGTATTCAGCTCCACCTACACTGGTCAGACACTGAGCTCACACTCTCCTTCTTCACCTAAACACAACTGAGTGAAGTCTTCCCCTATCAAGAGCACAGAAAGAATCCTGAGGCCCTAACAGTGGGCCAGTGCTCTTAATCCCATCACCCCCTGGGCGACTGCCTGGACTGGCCTAAAGCAGAGAGGGAAACTGCAGTTCTGAATGAACCAAATGAGAGATTGGCACAGAAGTTAGGCAGATGGCACTGAAAACATCAGCTTTATTACTGTGGCAGTGGAAGAGTGCATGCTAAGGTAAGCGACAAGAACAATATTCTAATACTATACCCCAGAATCAGGTCAACTTAACCTCCATCCCACCCCATGAGAGGCAGTGCTGGACATGGTCCTTCCCAGCTGGGGCAAAGCATGACACTAACACGGGGGCTGGAGGAGCTAAGCCAACCTTGGGCTTCCCCTAGGCACAAGCTCCTCCCTTAGGGGGAGAAAGAGAGGGGATGGAGAGAGGCCAAGAGGTATAGACCGAGCAAAGCTCCTTTCGCTTGGAAGCACCAAGATCTGAGGAGCTCCCCCATTACCTCCCCTGGAACAAATAAAGCCCCCAAGGAAAGATTAAGTCTAACATCCAAAGTGGGCTTGGGTTAACTCCGAGATTCTCAACCTTTTCAGATCAGCTAATTCTTTTGTTGTAGGGAGCTGTCCTGTGCAAGGGAAGAAATGTATTTACAATATCCCTAGCACCTCATCACCTCCATCTCTAATCATGAAGACCAAAAATATCTCCAGGCATTGCCAAATATCCTCTGGAGGCGAAATCGCCCCAGGTTAAGAACTGCTGTGTTCACAGAGCAGAAAGACAATGAGGAACTAACTACTGTCCTACCTGCTGCAGCTTCAAGAGCTAGGGGAATTCACTGAACTTGGAAAGCAAAGGACCACAGGCGAAAAGAGTGAGAGGTCTATTCCAGAGACATTTGTGGTGACGAGGAATAGATGACTCAGGAGTGAACAAAGGAAGAAATGTGACAAGTACAGGAGGAATCAATCAGGTACTGGTTCAACAGGGCAGCTGAGGGGAGTTCAATGCTAGAAAAATGTACAAGGTGTGGGCAGCTCTAGATATACCAACAAGGGACAGTGAAGCCCGTGTGCCCGAAGAGGTGAGGGCAGGGAGGCCTCTAGACTTGAGTGTGGCCTGTGGCAGTTGGTAGAGGAATATGACCACTGCACCCCCAGACCATCAGATCAGATAAACATTTGACTTCACCCTCTGATCTGCTGATGGTACCTTCCAAAGGCCAAACCCTACTGGAAGCTGGAAAGAAAGAGAACCTGGTAGATACAGTCCATAAAGTGTAGCTTCCCAGAGCAGAGAGCAAGGTAGAAAGTGGGTCTGAGGGGCAAGTAGAGAGTGCCCAGCACACACACCTGGGAGAATTTTGCAGAATTAGAAGAAATGGGTTAGATGCACACAGAGCCACATAGACAGATCTCAAAAACATATTGCCAGGTGAGACAAATGAGAATCAGAATGAGAAATACAACCCAATACCATTTGTGTACATTTAAAATGTATGCATATATAGAAAATGAAATACAAAGCAGCTATACACTCTTTTACAAGAACATCTACGAGCAAAAGATTCGTTTTTTGGAATCTTTGTTTATGGTGGGGAAAGGGTGAAGAATGCCAAAGGGAGATGTGGATAAAAAAGAATAAATAATTACAAACAAGAGATGGGCCCTGCACAGACTTAGAGGTGCTAGAAGGCCTAGAATTACATCTACGAGCAAAAGATTCGCTTTTTGGAATCTTTGTTTATGGTGGGGAAAGGGTGGAGAATGCCAAAGGGAGATGTGGATAAAAGAGAATAAATAATTACAAACAAGAGATGGGGCCTTCATGGACTAGAGATGCTAGAAGGCCTAGCCCTGCATGGACTAGAGGTGCTAGAATTACAGTATATGATCAACTCAAATTTCTGTTCCTGAAGTTAAAAAATGAGGCAGGGTGGGGTGGGGGATGGGGACAGTAGATGAAAGGAGGGAGGAAGGAAGGAGGAAAGAAAGCTGGTCCAGGAAGGGGACAAGTGAGTGTGTAAACAGGAGCTGCCCAGGAGTGCCCAGTCTCTAGTCCAGAGGGCCTCCAGTCCATATGGGGAAGGAGTCATCTCAGGGGATTCTCAGAACCTTCTTAACGTTTGATAAAAATGGTAGGCAGGTCAAGAGAGTATACAAAGTTCCCATTTCCCAAAAGGATTCCAGAATTTTAAGGCCACTAAACCTGACACCTTTGATTTTGAAATTCAAGTCCAAAGACCCAAACGAAGCCCCAGCTTTGCATGCAGCCAGGCATGACTCATGCAGCAGATGGTGGGTGCACATTTAGAAGCAAGCCCACTGAGCCCTCAGAGCTAGAGAGACTCCTAAGATGAGCCCTGCCAAGCTAAGCTGCCACCTTCTCCTGAGAGGGGCTGAGAGACCAGGGAATGCGTGGGTTCCACTCTTCCTGGCTGCGGGGAGCAGTTGTGGCTCCACAAATTTAAAAAATATGGTGGTGGGTTGGTGGGGGAGGCAGCGATTGTCGGAATAGGAAAGCAGAGGCTGCGGTGTAGCTCCTCTTCTTCATCCCAGGTCTCTCTCAACCTTCCCGGCACCCTCTTCTTTTCTCTCTGCTCTTCACCTTCAACCTTCCCAAGGAGAAAGGATTTCACAGCCTGGTTCTGTCACCATCTAATATGAAAGCTCCGGTTGGGTAGTTTTGGGCTCAGCCATTGTTAGCTCATTGTAGTCGAACTAGTTCTTTTGGCATATGGCTATTTTTCTGGCTGGCTGCCACTGGGGCTTTGTGCCCTCCCAGGGGACACATGATAGATACAGTGGATTTTAATTTACTATGTATCACTCTGCATTAGAAGGGAAGGTTCACAAGTGCATCTTGTCCTGGTCCCCATTTGGGGGCAGAGCTTGGTGGCTAGACTCTTCAACCCTAGTCCCTTCTAGATTAGAACCAGATTGTTCTATCTAATGTTTCATATTAGCAAATGCTCCAGCTTTATTGATTCCTGCTGAATGCTTTCCTCTAAGTCTCTAAGAAAAGGAGAAAAGTAGAATAAGGCAAAGATGACAATGGTGGTAATTTTGCCCAATAATGTCCAGATTAACTTGGCAACCAGTGACATTCCCACTAGTCTCTCTGGTGGGCACAAGCATGGGAACAGAAGGCAGACCCTCCCCAGAGGGGCCTGGGCTTGAGGAGGCTTTCCAATCCTGCTGACTGTGTCACTCTCCTTAAAGACAAAAGACAAACTTCCAGAACCATATTAAATCATAACAGTAAAAATGACCCCTTTAAATATGGTCTTGGCTATCATTTTCAAGTGGATGATATTTCAAATGTTAAGAAAGGAGCCTTCTTTTCTTATTTTGTGAGTGTCAAAAGTCACAGCATCATTGTCAGCTGTCTTTGGATGTAGTCTCTTCAGGCCAATCTTTCATTCTCTGGCATTTGTGAGCTACGTGGATTTTACTGACCATTTCATAGAAAAAACTGAGCAGAGTTTTTACATCCCTTGCTCACTCAATAGCAAACTCTTCGGATACTTCTTCCTCTGTGCCTTCGTCTCAGCCCTTCATCAGTGGGTCTCCAGGATTCTCTTCTGACTTTCCCCAGGCAGCCCTGGTAGTGCTCAGTATCCCCGATACTGCTTCCTTGGTCCTGATTGTCACCCTGGACTTTCCTCCATTACTTTCTTCCTTTTGTGGAATCGTTTGGCTTCTCTCTGGGCTTCTAAACACAAACCATACATTGCTTTCCATCACATTGCTCGGGAAACCCCACTTACCAAGACCAGCCTTTAGACCCAGGCCTTAAGCCTTCAGAGAGAGGCCTCTGATTGGCCAGGGTTTTTCACATGTCCACCTCTTAGAACAATCACTGTGTCCAGGAGGGTCACTGCTAAGTTAGGCCTAGCCTGAGTCACATACCTACCCTAGTTGCAGGAGTGGGATGGGCACTGTGATTGACAGCACCCCCTGCCAGGACTAAAGAGAGTTGGGTGCATTTGCTCCAAAAGAAAGTGGTGCTATTTCCAGGAGAAGGCTGCTGAGCTCACAAAGCCAATTAATACCCTAGCCCTTGGGTGTCCCCTTGGAAGTGGGAATAAGATATGGGAATGGGGAGGAAGAATTCCCCTTCTTACTTTGTAACAAAACAAATATTTTTGGTCATTCTAATTTTGCATTGCTCTCTATGGTGGATTTTTGTCCCTTGCAGTCAAAAGAATCTTGATTTACAGAAGCATTGTGGGAAAAAAATCATTTTTGCATTTAACATCCATGTGCTTTGCTAAAAATGTTTTTAAGAATTTTAAATAATTTTCAGGTTTATTTGTTTTGAAATTCTGCAAGTTAATTCTTAATTCAACATGTTTCTAGCAATTTATTATATTTTCTCTCTTCTACATAAAATTTTTGAATTACTTATTGGTAAATGAGACTTATTTAAAGAGTTAATTTTGCAGTTTTTCAAGAGGTGGGTGGGGCATGATGGCCCGACAACAGAAATATCAGCCACCTAAAGAATTTAGGTCCAGGCCACTCTGACAAACTTATCCTGCCCCTGTTCCCACCAGGAAACTTCTTGCTTCATCTGATGACCTTGCTTTTGTAGTTTCATTTTAGCTTCAAGTACTTATCTGAGCAAGCCTGTTTTTCCATGGATGGCTAAAAACACTTTACGAAGAAGTACACTTCACAAGAGTTAATAACAGAAAGCACTGTGTCAAAATCCAAGACAGGAATATAATTAAAATCACATTGTATTTCCTGTTGGTTGCTGAAGCAGACATTAAGCAAGTCTTATCTTCAATAGTACATTTAGAATATGCTGTCATAGAAAATTAACTTTAAATGATAGCTCAGAAAAGAAATATAAAAAGCTCCCAAACCATTTATTATTAATGTGATGTATGTTAAGTCTCTCAGTGGAATGCCGAAAATGTGCCAATAAATTAGTTCAAGAAATGATGCATAATTAAATATTAATGAAGTGCTCAAACAAGCACCAATTATACTGCAGTATAAGCTTGTAAATATTTCTCTAAGTAATTTCCATTCCATATTCAGGTAGCACTGCAATACAAAAAAAAAAAGAATCATCATTAATTTATATGTTAACCATTTTTTACTAATAAATTTTCCAATTCACAAATTTAACCTTAGCTTCTGATTTTTAAAAAGGCAATAAATCATTAATGTTTGCACTTGAATTCATATATCATGGATAGCCTTTATGTTACAAGTGAAAGAAAGCCCAACTCACCTGGCTTAAACAGGTGAATTTGCTTGCATGCTTAAATGACAAGTACAAAGGAAATGTGGCTTCATGCAAGGTTTCATTCAGCAACTCAAAAGATGCCACCAAGAACCTGGTGTCTTTCTGCCTCTTCTCTTTGACTTCTGCTGGGTCATCCTTTTCCTCAGAGTAGTGGATACTGGGAATACTACCTGTCTATCCCCTTCCTGTCTATCTCCTTTAGGACCAGAGCTCTCATTCCCCCAGTTCTCAATTCCCCAGCTGTAGGGAGGATTGGCTGTTGATGGCTCATGCTGACATCTAGACATTGGTTTCTATTAAAAATTCTCAGGCTTTATTTCTCCCCCCCCCCCTTAATTCTCACTCCCCTTCCACCCCTGACCTACGGATGTTGCCCTTTCCCGTTAAGAACGAGATCTCTGAACAGGAGGCATCTCCTCTCACAGGCCCCCGGCATGCTCCCAGCATGTGAACCCAGGACCCTCTGCATATAAAGCAGACGTACTAACCACTACACTATAGAGCCACCCCGCCTCTCAGGCTTTATTTTTTCTCATCCAAATACTATCCTCTGCCTTGGCCAAGGTTATGTGGCCTCCCAATAACTACTCAATGCAAGGGTACAAATGCCGAGTCCTCTTGCCTAAATTTGAGACAACTCTAAATGGCCATCTCACCTGCAGAGCTCCCTGTAGGACCAGCTGAGGCCTTGGTACAACTGCCTTCTCCCTCTGCCTAATCCTGCTTCATTTACCATCTTATTGTTTTCTAAGACCGCTGTCATTTCCAAGACCACTCCCTAATAAATGTAAATATTTACCACAGAATCTGTTTTCAGGAACCCAGACCTGTGACATATGGGGCTCAGAGTGATTTTAGAGAGCAAACCCTAAAAATAGGAGTTTGGAGCTGGAAGGTGGAGCATGCTGAAGTGGTGCAATTGTTAAAACTTTCACTGGGAATGTACTGGGATGGGAGACTGATGGAAGAGAAGACACTGGTGGAGGCAAATTATCAGGCACTAGAGAAGTTCAAGGGATGTAGGAATAGAAGGACTGTGGAAACACGTGACTAGAGGCTATTGATATTTAAAGAAAGACAATGACTGTTTGAGGGTGCTTAAAGCAAAACGTGAAAGTCTCCTGGGCAGCGTATAAAAAGAAAGTTTCATCTTCTGCAGGTGGAATGGCAGAAAAAATGGAGGATCGGGTATGGGACTTAACTGTAGGAGGAATGGAGTCCCGGCAGCAGAGACAAGATGACCTCTCCCACCTCTTCAGAACTTGCCACCTTTTTCAAGAATGCTTGGCCAAGGAGCTTGTGCTACTTGTGTCCTTCATCATTAGGATCCCAACAATAATTCTGCCCCCATTCAGCCCCTACACCAAGTAGACCACCTTGATCAACCAGCCTGCACTCTATCCAGAGCCTCTCCAAGATGATGGAAACATGCCCAACCTGCCCAGCTGCCCCCAGGACCCCCAGGGCCCAAGCTTTGTGTGGCCAAAGAAGCTGAGAGCACCTCCATTGACAGGAAGGAGGCCCTCTCTGTGGCCTTCAGTAAAAAGGTGAAAACTGACCACAGGGAAAAAAAAAAAGAATAATGAAGTTCCAGAGAAGGTGAAATTCTCTGACAGGTCTGCTCTGCCAAGATCATGCCCTGATAGAGAAGGATTAGGACTCAGAGACGGGATGGGAGCATTGGGTCAATGTGCTGGAAAATCTTGAATCTCCAGGTTCCACTGTATCCTCTGAACCTGCAAAAATGCCCCCTCTTCCTTGATAAGAGCTAATGCTCCTTCTTCCTGGAAGATGATGCAGGGTCCTCTGCTTCACAAGACAGTACTGCACCCGTCTCCTGGCCATCAGACAAAGAACCAGAGCAAAGTCATAACTAAACCCCCAGACTGGGCAGTGCTGGGCCTGCTGCTAGGGGAGGATCAAGACTGTATTATCTCCTGACAGAGCTCCAGAACTTTGCATCATGTAGTGGCAGGAATTGGGAAAGTAGATCCTGAGAATAAGGACCAAGGGAGCAGAACATAAAATTTGATAAGAGAGAATTTATGAATATGGGAACAGTCTCTTGTGACACAGGATTTCACTTCCTGATGAAGAGAAGGTGTTAGATGGCCCTCAGAAGCTTGGAAATAGCAATGTCCCAAACCAAGTGAAGTAGAAAAGCTCAAACTTCTGTGGCAGGTGATGGAAAGAGGGACCACCAGCATCAGCGAGAGTTTATTGTTGTTAGCTGTATCTTCCATAGGCCAGGGATGAGGGTGGAACATGATAATAGTAATGGGGCTAAGAGCCATCTAGAAGAATATAAGCCAAGTGGTAGCTGTCAGAAAGTGGTCATAATTCTCATAATGAGCAGCAAGTTCAGAGAGACAGCCAGAGGTCCTGAATCTCAGAGAGCCATGGAAATAGTTAATAGGACATAGTGTTCCTGGGTGGCCAGAGAAAGCATTGCTTGCCTTTAAAAAAAAAATCAGCCACCCCAATAAAAAGTCATGATCTTTGTCCAGTTCCCAGCCTAAGGCAAGACCTAGAACCTATTGAATAAAGAAGGAGCCTGCATTACCTGGCAAATGGATAGGTTAAAGTTCCCCAGCTCTTCCATTTTGAGAACTGTTGGATACAAAGATCAAGTTGACATTGATACCTGGGGATCTGAAGCATCACCATGGTAAGGACATATGGGGTCAGATAATAAGTGTAGTCCTAACCCATGACCAGCCTGACAGTGGGTCCTCTAGGTCCATAGACTCACCTGGTAGTCACTTTTCTGGTCTATAATACATAATTGGGCAAGATCTAGCTAAGAGTAGACAGAATCCTTGCATTGATTCTTTGGTCTATGGGGTAAGGGTCATCATAGTGAGGCAAGAGAAACAGAAGCCTCTGAAACTGCCTCCCAACCCAGCCAACCAAAAGCCATATCTCATTTTGGGGGACTGGCAGAGTTTAAGAGTGCCACCCTTAAAGACCTAAAGGATGGTCTCCATAGTTTCTATCATTTAATTCCTCATGTAAAGCTACCTTGGGGTGGAGGTGGGGGGCTGATAACCAGTTTATGAAGGAAAAAAAGACCAGGTTTAGTTCATGGGTAAGTTGGCTTGGTATGTGAGTGACAACAAATGGACTACTGCTGGACCACAGTTCTACGGAAGTGGGGCAGCCTGAAAGAACAGGAAGGAGAATCCTCCTTACGGGCAGAGCTGGTCATTTGCTTTGTGTGCAAAGAAAGGTGCCTGAAGTAAGAATGTACATGAACTCAGGGGTAGTGGCAAATGGCTTGGTTGGTTGGTCAGGGACCTAGAAGGAGAAACACTTGAAATAAATTTATTTGAAAATGTCCCTAGATTCTTACTTCTAAGGTGGAGTTGAGAGATCATTTTATCCAGGTTCTCACTGAAAGGGTAATTAACCATCCTCCATTTGAACACTTTCAAACAAGATGCTCATTACTTTGTTTTTCTTTTGGACACGTGCAATCTTTTGACCGTGTTTCCTTATGTAGCAGGTGAAAGTTTCCTCTTCCTATCCGCCTAAGAAGTGCCCCTCCCCATCCCCCATCTTAAGGCGTCAGGCCAAGCTAGTATATAGAAGAAAGCATTTTGGTAAAAGAAGGGACAGATGCTTTGTTAGCAGAATAATCCAGTGAAGTTATGCTATAAGAAATTATCCATTTTAGTAAGAGAAAGAATTGTTTGACTGGTGAATGCTTTGCTTGGATGGACTAAAACTCTCTACCTCATATGCAAACCACCCCCACTTCCACTGAGAGAAAAACCAGAACCATTTGTCTGGGAGCCTGGGACAGGGAAGTAAAGGGATAAAATGACTCAGAGACTGTCGGGGGCAGAGGCATAAGGGAAAGGAAGAGAATAGGAGAAACCAGAGAGGGAGCTTTCGGGTACCTACTGGGCTGGGCTCAGTGGGAAAAGGAGTCAATTTTTCTATACCATTCTGGAGGCTCTGGCTGTACCACTGAATGTCTAATAATGTTTTACCTTCCTGCCCTTACAAACGTAAAGAGTCATACTTACTTCCAGTTTAAACCAGTACTAATTCCTTCTGATTCTAACTCACACATCTCTTGGAACAGCTAAATTAAAAGGAAGGCCAGCATGGCAGTTGCCTGGGGATGAACTTGGTAATAATCATGCAGAAGGCGCAGGTTAACTCAGGTTTCCACAAGTGACCCTTATATAAGAAGCAAGATGTGAGTTATCTCCACCATTGCCAGAGTGGGCAATGCCCTTGGGTGCAAATTTTAAAATACTGCTCATTAGCCCCAAACAATTTCTGCTGAGTATTTCCACCAACATAGAAATCACTAGGTATAACCATGAGCATGACCCCAACTCAAACCTGCCAGCAGCTTGATATGCTTCTCTGAAGACGG
>PVKZ01002389.1:0-153212 GCA_004027375.1 Macroglossus sobrinus
TCCATGTGCTGTTTTGTAATTATATTACCCAGGTCACCTGAGTCCCACAGTTCTGAACAGGTTCTACATTGTTGGCTTGAGGCTAAAATTCCACCGGGACAGTGGAGTTGGTCCTGCAAGAGAGTGGTACCTTGGGTCCAGTTCCCAGCTGGGGGCAGTCACTGTTCCTGCAACTCCATCTTTTCAAAGGGACTCTGCTGCCATCCCTTGCGTCTCATGATGGACCACTCCTGGGATAGTTATTGTCCTTCCCTCCTTCCCTGTTCTAGAGCTACTTTGGTTAATGGAGAACTTATCCTGTTGTCGATTCATTTAAACAGAACTTGTTTTTATGTATGATATGCAGTGCTTATTGAACATTTATATATCAGACATATAAAGCTGCTAATGCTTTCATACATTTTATCATTTATTCCTCATAAAACAACTCTCTGTGTATATCTAAAAAAAAAAAAAAAAGACTGAAGTTTGAGAAGCTAAATTAATTCTCCGGTGGCTTTGCTAGAATTTTATGCTTCCCTATGCCCCTCTTGGTTTGACTCAAATTTAAAGCTAATTATATAGACCATAGATCACTTGACCGTTAGTTTATTTACCTGTGATTAAAATTTGATTACCACTTATGAAATAAATATATCATAAGTAAAAATCAATGATAACAATCACATGACAAGTGTTTCTCTGAGGCAGTAAACGGATTGATTAGTCTGGATCAAAGACCCTTATGATCTGCCATGCGACTAAGCAATTCAATCCATCAGCAAGAAGATAAACCAATAAAAATATCCACCAGTATTCCAGCAGCCTGGAGACATATTTTGTATTCAGCTGCTTCTTTCAAGCTTTCTGAAAATTGTTCTGCAGTGATTTTTCAGATAAAGGAGAATAAAAAAATTGTTCTTATTTTATATATATGTATGCACATTTATCTATAGATTTAACTTCTTAAAAATGTTATAAAGCACAAGAAGTAAAGAAATTGCCCAGACACCCAATGAGATATATAGGATCACAACTATTGAAATCAGAACAATTCTCTGCAATTGGCAGATAATGCAACAATGTCTTGTAAAAAAAAAAATGACAATACTTTTTTGGTATTATTTCTAGATAAAAAACAATTTTGCTATGAAAAATAATATTTTTTTGCAAATTCGGTATGTCTATTATAATAATTTCAAGGAATGAACTAAAGAACATGAAAAACAGAACATATAGGCACATACATACACGTGCATTAAATACAATCACATGAATGAACCTTAGCTACTATGAGCTGGAGACATTACATACGTCTTTTTATAGACAGAGGTGTATATGCAGATGAGTGAACAGAGAAAGAGGAGGAGGAAGAAAGTGAAAGAACAAACAAAGTTACACATATATGTTTATGTAATAATATTTAATATAAAATTGTTTATATTTAGTCAGGATGCATGTAAAACTATTTGTAGATACTTTCCTCAGAAGTGTGTAGATTCATCTCTACCCTTGTAGTAGGAAAAGCTATTCTGGAAAAATCTGAGGCCATACTAACATTTCCCGCAATATCTGGGCCCCTTATGATCTCCCCAGGATGCGGCTGCTGATGGACAGACGGTTCGGGAACCCTTACTCTTCTCTCCTCACTCATCTCCCCACACCCCTCACCTAATGCCACGTGGTAAGACTTCTGACCTTCAAATTCAAGTCTGTCTTTAGGGAGGTTTTCCTCCCATCACAGGTGTGAACATGCGATGACTCTGTGTGTGCGCTGGGGATTTCAGTTTCACCACTGAATCCCTCTCGTTCTCGCCCAAAGCCATCGAATGGCCTCTCCCCTATGGCTTCACATCTTTGTTCTATGTAAACAGAATGCGACGTCCCTGGTTCTCACGCCTGACTCTGTCGTCGGTCACGACCATGGCATTACACCGGTTATAAACGCTTCCACTCGGTGAAGGATTTGCTCCTTCCTTGTAAGTCACTGCTCCTTTTCTCCCTTTTTTTGTCTTGTAATATTTTTGAAATCTTACATCTGAATCAAATCTCTTTTTTTCTTGTTGTTTTAAGAATAAATATGCTAGTTGTCATCTCACTTAGATTATGGAGTAACATTTCTCTCTAGTCCTTAAACGTGTATTGGTGAGATTTCTGCCTTGGGAGTTTTCATAGGTCTTTTGTTTACACTGCTTTTTTGTGGGGGGAGGGAGCGTGGGGGAGTTGGTGTTTTTCAGAGCATCTATGAATAAGCATTATCATATTTCTTTCCTGACCTCTATTCAACTGCTATCGGAACAAAGAACACACCCTAACGTTAGAGGATGGTCACAGGAAGCAAAAGGAAGCACCGCATTGATTTAAATTGGGCTTTATTGTCCTGAAAACCCTTACCCAAACAGTTCCTTTTAGCTTAGATCCCTGAAAACATTTGGTTTGCAATTTTTTAAGCAAATGTGTTGCTCACTGCAACTCTCGGTAAGTTGTAGGTTCCTACAGGATGTTGATCTTGATCCTCCTCCTTCCTCCTTTCAAATATTTCTCGGCTGCTGACCTCCATAGATGCAGATGGCAGATTTTTTTAAAGGAAAACAAGAATCTGTCTGAAATCTCTTCTTCCCCTCACTCCTCCACCGCCCTCCCCAAGTTTAAAAAAAATGTTAAAGCATTTGTATACATTTTACGGTTTGGGAAACTAAAAAATTATTCTTGTAAAAGTTGTTCACAGCTTTACCTCTTTTAAAAATGGGTTTATTGAGGTACAAATAATATACTGCACATAATTATTGTACGCAATATGATAAATTTGAACATATGCACATAGCTGTTATCACCACAATCGAGACAATAAACATATCCGTCAGCATTGAAAGTTGACCTGTGTTCGTGTTTTGTTAATTTCGCAAGTGTGTAGATATGGGGCGGGATGAGGGGGGCAGTTAGGACATTTACCGTGAGTTTAACGTGACTGTAAATGCACACATTGCCACCTACACTCGCTGTGCTGTGCAGTAGCTCTGCAGACAGTACTCGCCCTGCGCCAGGGTCACTTCGTTCCCTCTGAATGACAGCCCCGCCCCCCACCCCGATGCCATCTCCTCATAACCCCCATCCTAGCTTCTGCTCCTATCAATCTAGCTAATTCAGATTCTCCATATAAGCAGAACTGTGCAGTATTTGTCCTTCTGTGACTTATTTCAAATACCGGACTCTCTTCCAGGTCCATTCACGTTGTCACAAAAAGTAGAATTTCCTTCTTAAGACTAAACAATATGTATCTCGCTGAATTCTCCTGTCAGTGGACATTTGAGTTGTTTTCATATTCCGGCTATCCTGAAGAATGCTGTAATGAACATAGTTGCAGGTATTTTTACAAAGCAGAGAATTTATTCCCTTTGGAGGGGTACTGAGAGGTGGGTCTGTTGGATCACATGAAAGTCTTATTTTTAGTTTTTGGAGGGACCTCCATCCTTTGTCCATAAGCTACACCATTACTTTCCCACTATCAGTGTGCAAGGGTCCAATTTCAAGCCATCTCGTCAACACCTGTTACCAGTGGGTAAGTGGGAAAGTTATTTGACATTCCGAACCCACATTTTCTCATCATTAAGGAGGGTCAATTATATTGACTCACTAAACTTGGGTAACTCCCAGAGACTTTTAGTATAAAATATTTGAAACCTATTAATTCACTGTCGGTAGGTGACATCAGACAAAGCAAGTCATCTCTCCATGGAGGAACTGACCTAAAATAAAAAAATTATATTTAAAATCCTACTCTTCTCTCCAAAGAGTAATTCATGTGCCAGAGTGTAAATCGATATTTGTTTTCACAGAAACTTAGCAGTACTTTGTGAATTAATTATGTATAAATGATCTATTGAATTAATTTTTCAGGGGGCAACTTTCAGAGAACACTAACATTTTTTTAAAACTCTTCTAAAAGATATCAAACAATCCAACAATCTGGAAAGTTTCCTGCTGCTTTTACTTTAGACTTTGATTCCAAGTATGAGAAAGTAACTTGTTTGTGCCTAAGGAATATTGGAGAACAACTAGTGGGCTATTGTCTCTTAGTCAATTCACAATCAACAACTTCTATAAAAAGTGCGAGCTGGTGGATTTCATCAACTGGGGCTGTCAGGAGGTGTGAAGTTGGAGGAAATGTTCATATTTGATCTTAAAGAGTGAACGAGTCAAACGACATTTGAGAAAGTTATGATTTTATCGTTTATTTCGAATCCAAAATTAGACTAGAAACTACAAAGCAAAAGCAAAAAATTATTTCGGCTGCTTCGTTTTCAATGTTACAAAATATCTTTCGAACATTCTAAGTGTTCCTAAGAAATATTAATTTAGTAAAATAAGGCTACCCAATGATGACTGAATAACTGATTTTTATTCTTTCTACAATTTTTTTTTTTGCATTAACATCTCAAATCGAAATATAAAACCACAGAGCAAAATGTGTTTTAGAAGAAAGTGGCATGTGTTTTAGAGGGGTTTTGTAACATCTTTGAAGTGACGAGTTGTCTTTTCAATTGGTATCGATTTATATACTTAAAATAATAATAAATATTAGTGTTGGGCATAAGATTTGCATGTTAACTAGGGCTGCATTCATTGAGCTTGCTATGTTCAGAGTTGTGAACACTTAACTGAATAATAAAAATAATAAATCACCACAATAGTGCAGCGTTTTCAATGTGTTTCTTTTTGCTTACCTTGTATCAGGCACAGTTCTGAACACTCCACATATTAAGTCCTTTCTTCCCACTTAGCCCCGAGAGAATCTATGGAGATCACCATATGAGAGATGAAACTGAGGCAGAAATTAACCTTGTTTGTCTAAAGTCAAGTGTAAACTGTGACTTGAATGCAGGCCACCCCAATGCTCTTCCATGCTAAATGGGGTCACCTTGTAGATTGTTAAGTAGTTAGAGGTGACCCGCTTTGTCTGATGTTACCACCAACAGCAAATTAATAGTTTTCAAATATTTTATGCTCAAAGTCTCTGGGACTTACCCAAGTTTAGTGAGTCAATATAGTTTCCTTTTCAGTTCTAAAGCATTAAGAAGTCATTTAGATGTGTGATATATTTATTACCAATTATTTCAAAATGGTCTGTGATGAGTGCAAAGAGAGGTCTGTGGAAGTGGGATTATATGACTGCTGCCAGGGAGTAAGAAAGGCTGAAACCAGCAGGAAACCATTAACTCATCCTTCGGAAGGATCAGGCGAAGTACTGGGGCAGGTGGACTCGGCAAAAGGAGAGAGGGCTGAACAAATGCCTGCTATACAACTAACTTGCAGTAGTATGACAATTAAGTGCAAGAAATACATATTGTAATAACCTCCACTTTTCATGCCTTAAATGTCAGTACACCCCTTTCCCACTCCAATTGAATCATCATCGCTCTACCAGCCACCTTTTAATCTGGCCAAGTTCTCCACAGACTGTGGGTTTCCAAACCCAAGGCAGGAGAATTTGACAGTTCACACAGGCTGTGTACTATGTCAGCGCGGAAGTCAACCCACAGCAGCAGTGGCGCAAATTCCAGAAACGAACACACTTATGAACTGATTAGCTAGACCATTATATCCAGGCTCTAGTAACGCTGTATCCAGGTTGAAGTGGACTGTTACAAAACCACACATTTTGAACTTGTACCTGAAGAGCCATTCAAGTGAGGGGCTATAAAAAGGAAGCATTATTTGAATGAATGGGAGGAATCATCCGACCCAGGAGGAAGAATGTTAATGTCACTTAACCCCTGGTTGTGAGACCGTTCTCCCACTGAAAGGCACAGAGGCCATTAAAAAAGCAACATGCACTTAAAGGACAACCCAGAATTGTACCAAAGCGGTAACAAGACTTCTCGCATATGCACACTCATGTTCTCTTAGCACAATGATGTTTTTAAAAGGCAAAAATATAGGTTTTTGGTTGGAAAAAAAATAATAGGCTCATGGGAAGAGTAAAACCCATTCTTAGCATATGACTACACCACGGTAATGTGCTGGAGTAAACTCAATAACTTAGCGTGACTTGATCCCACGAAGACAGAATGGCCGCTACCCCAGTTTGTCCCCCGAGGACACAGCTCACCAGCACGAAACTGTTTCTGTGCCCAGGTGCTAACCGGCCGACGACCTGGGCTAGGTGTGTCGCACACCCCTCCCCTTCAGAAATAAAGAAGGCAACCCTCGGGGAGGGAAAGAGGTCCACTCTTTCATCTCAGTAGAAATTCAAAATGCAACACTACCTCAGGGAGCAGAGAGAGCGTGAGCACCCGGGTGAGATGGTGAGAATGAACAGAGTCAGACTGTAGCTATAGAAACGCAACCTGTTGCTCTCAGGTTCGTCCTCCACTTGGACTCGGGTGTGTGCTGTCGAAAACCGTCCACTGAGGGGAGAATAATCTAGAACAGTCACTGCCCTGTCAAGGACCTCCACTGAACTGGTTGGTCTCTGTGTAATACTGAAAAAAGAATGTACTTAAAACAGTGAGGAAAGCGATTATTTAAACACACGAAAGCTTCTCCCAGAAGTCTTCTTAGTTTCAGTTTGCTGCCCAAATCCATGTTAAGGAAATGTAAGAAAAATTAAAGTTGTCCCAGGGATCACAATAATTTTATGTTCTACATGCGTATTTCAGAATTTTAAAATGCACACACACAAAAAAAAAAAAAAAAAAAAAAACATCACTATGACCAGAGACACAACAGATGAGGAAGGACATTCACAGGAGACCCTTGGCCACTGGCACAGCACTTTTGGCCAAAGTGACCCGTGTGTAACTATCTCATATTCCAGAGCGGAAAAACACACCGTCTCTTCCCTCAATTCACAAGGGCATGGCTTTTATGCATCGCCTCGCATATATTTAAGTTGAATAAATGCTTTACATTAATCATCTGCCCTGGACACCTTATATAATTTTTTTTTAAATGATTAGGTGTTTATTAGAGTCCCACTATTCTGCTCTTGCAGCCCATTATGAAAATCTGTGACCTTGGGAATCCTCGATAAATATTTATTAAGTGAATAGAAGAAAAAAAAATAAAAAACTTTAGTCAAAAGCTGTAACGCAAACTGTTCAGTGAAATAGGTTTGAATCCCGTGAATTTTATAATAGAAATTCGTGTTGAATCACATCACTGGGCGCCCAGGTGTGCGAGGCGCCGCGCCGGGCACTGAGCGGAGCATAATGAAATCAGTGTGAAGTCAGCTCGACGCTGTTTTGAGAAGAAAACTTATCATTTTAAGCAACATTTGCATCGATAAATTTTGTTACGGTCCGCCATGCATGTTCCTTACAGAAGGAACACATGCCCTCTTGGGAATAGAAAGACATGCCACTTGCACGTAGATGCTTCTAAAATGTACCCACCTGTAGATGAGTGTCCAGGGCAAACGTCATCTGACGATGGTGCTCAGGTCACACACAGAGACTGTCTCCGGTCATCCGTGGCAACGGCTGCTTCTATTGCCTTAATCGAGAGCTCGATCGGGACAAGTGGCAAAAGCTCGTATTTAACTTTCCTCGCCCACGCCTCCTGACCACCCAGATGGCGTCGCTCATGCCACGGAGAAGTGGGGTCTGCGTGCCCTCCCCCTGAATCTGGGGGCTCTGTTAACGACAGTGCAGAATGACCGTGAGATCCGAGGATGGGGTGACGGGGGATACAGCTTCTTCCTGGCTTTCCTGGGATGTTCACACTTGAAACCGAGTCACTGGGCTGTGAGAAAGGCCAAGACGCCCCTAGAGATGCTCAGACAAAGTGGCCTCTGTGGAGAGGAGCCATGTACCCCGGCCTCCTGCCAGGACCGAGCCGCGTGTCCCAGTTCAGCACCTAACTGCCAGCCATCCCCGTTAAAGCCACCCAGACAAGCTCATGAGAAGAGAGGCAAGCCAGCCCAGCTGAGCCCGGGTCAAAGTGAAGATACACAAACAAAACTAATAACTTCGGGGGAGGTTCAGAAAAAGCTGCTCTATTAAACTATCTTTCGAATGCCGATTTGCTAGGCAGCAACTGGTATCTGTGCTATAAGCTTTACAGATATAAAGTGTGGGTGTCAGTACGTGCTTGTGTGTGTGTAGACAGGTAGACAGACAGACAGTCATATATACATAACATTTTTCTTTTCTTGAAGGTTATGAGAGTCCCTGTTTGTTATCATATGGGGAACAGAGAATAGACCGTAAACGGCTTTAAAAACAGATCATTAGAATGTGGGAAAGCTTTTTTTAATTTCCACTAATAATTTCAAATTCCCTGAGCTTTCTTCCCACCTTTTTACTCAGAGTTCACTGAATCTTAGCAATGGTTTCTATTCCAAGACTATTTTGCTGATCAAAAAGTTTAATCCATTCCTCTTTTCTGGCTGGAACCATGGACGGTGCAGAAGAGGAAGAGGTGGTTCCTGCCGAGCCAGAAACCCTCAAGGAAAAGCGAAGGGATTTCGCAGAACTGAAGATCAAACGCCTGAGAAAAATAGTTTGTCCCAAAGGTGCTTTTGAAAGGCAAAGAGGAAGCTTCTCTATTAAAAAGCTAAGCGCTATCCCAAGGAGTGCCGGCCGGTGTACAGACCTGAGACTCGAATGTCTACGATGGCAAGAAAAGGCGGCCACTTCCGTGTAGCTATGGGACCCAAACGGTCACGTGTCATCGGGGTGAGAGGCATCAGTGGTGTGAGCCCAGAGGTCCAAAGGTGCTGCAGCTGTGTCGCCGTCACCAGATCTTCAATGGGACCTTGCTAAGCTCGGCAAGGCCCCTGTCAACGTGCTGAGGACAGCGGAACCGTGTGTCACGCGTCACCCAAACCTGAGGTCAGTACATGACCTACGAGTGTGGTTATGGCAAAACCAATGAAGCAATTTGTCCCAAGAGGTCACTCATGGACACAGCTGGGAAAACACTCTAGAGAGGTAAACGACATTCTGTAGCCCTCTGAGGTATCTTCTCCTTGAGGCAGAACGAAGAAAAAGACCACCTTTTGGGGGGAAGGAAGGTGGGGACCCCTGAAATGGGGAAGACCAGGTCAACGGGCTTGCTGGACGGAGGGACTAAGGCAGCTGCCATGTCACCTCATCAATAAACAGTGACTGCTTTCAAACCGAAAAAAAATTCAATTTGCTATAAGATTTAAACAGCTCACACAGAGTAAAGACTCAACATCAGACAGATCTGAACTGTGGTTCCAGTTATCCCATACACTAGCTGTGTAAAATTACAAATGAATCAGTATCTCCAATTTCCACATCATTCATCTACAAATGGACAGAAAGACTATGAGGTAACATGCCAGAGGCTTACATCAAGCTTATTAACTGGAAGCCACAATGATGTTGGGAGGATTATCCACTATTCTATATGATCTGCATGCTTTAATTACTAATAGGTTAATGAAATAAATCGGAAAATAAAAATTGAATTGAGGATATATAAATCTTATATGAGTGAGAGAGGAGGAAGCATATAACACTTGAATATAAAAGAGTGTCATCCATCACCTTATACTTAACTTAATACTGGGACAGACAGGATGAGACGGACAATCAAAAAACTGCTATAAGCAATGGTCTCTCCATCTGTTCCTTAATACAGGAATGTCCCCACAGCCTTGACTAAAACCTCAGGTAGGAGCCTCAGGACACTTCAGAGGCCACCAGCACTTAGCGGAGGAAATTCGTTCCCAGAAACTCCTCCATGAACATAAATCAATGAAATCAGAGGTGCATATAAGCATGACTTATAAGAAACGGCATCATTCATCTTCTCAAAAACAGATTGCTAACGCACCGCTTAAAACGCATTCTTATGTCTTTAAAAAAAATGACTATTTTTCAGAAGGAAACATCACACAAATGTCACCTTAGAAAATGCAGAAGATTCATTTAGTGTCTAATGAAACAAGTGTTTACTTCTAAACTCGGGATTTCATCCTCGCTTTCTAAAAACGCTGGGTCCTGGGAGGATAGACAAGGAGCACTTAATTAAAACAAAGTAGAGAAACAGAGGCATTATCCCTGACTATGTCCTACTGTTTACCCTACAGGGAATCTTACTTTTATTCCACTTCAGCTTGGTTTCTTAATTTCACTTGCCTCCTCGTAAGAGAAATTAAAGATTCCTACAGATGAGTAAGCTCTTCAAATTTTCCAGCGTCTTCATTAGCATTTAAATCCTGGGTCCTTGATATGCCAGGACCTGCAGGCATCCCCACGGCCACAGAGAGGTCTCTGCCCAGTGGGATTCTTCTTCTAGGAGGCGGCACTCCAGGGAGAAAGATGAGGACGTGTTTGCTGATTTTTGCTGCTCCTCTGAGTATCTCTCCTTTGGTGGCTACTGAACATTACTTAGTGTATTCGGATAGCCCTTTATGTGACTGCGTGTCAGGTGGAGAGGGTACAGGAGGATGTGAGCAGCACCAGGCCGGAGAAACACAATGAAAGAGGAAGGAAGTCGGGGGAAAGGCTTTTGCTTCACACGTGAGCGTGGCTGCGGACACCAGCAGCCCTTTGCTGTAAGAGTGACTGCAGCTTCTCTCTCTTAGAAGACCTTAGATGAGAAGATGTACATCAGACAGGTGTTAGATGGATTCTCGTCATAGTCGTTGCTGTTATGTTATTCTCTGTCTCCTGATCTATCTAATAAATGCTCACTGTAAAACCGGTAGAAAATGAGTATTAACAGAAACAAAAAATATATATATATATTAAAAAGAGTAAGAGATCCTCCGCTACAGAGCTATGAGCTGCTTCCCTTTTGGGATACGCTGTGTCATGTTATCTGTGAACACAATGCACAAATAAAGCAAAACTGACCACAGTTCATATTCTGCCACTTTTGTTGATATCATAATAATTCATGCTCATCGTGTGGGTATTGCCATTATTAAGTAAGTAAATTCTTCCACACAACTGTCAAAAAAAAAAATAGTAAAAGATACCTAAACTCAAAACGCTTAAACAGTAGCTCTTTGAATGAATGTGCCATGATTTATTTTTTTAATGCCACTGGTCCTCGAATGTGCTCAGTGCCTCTGAATAAAAATTATAAAGAATTTCAAGCCCTGTGCTCTGACGTATAGGTCAGGAGTCCACATCAACTCAATCAGAAGTCAGTGCACCGTCCACGATCGTGTCCAACTGTCATGCAAGTGCCACGGAAGCCACACGTTATTGGCGAGTCCATGATTCACAGTTCACCAAACTAAAACTGTATGTAATTTTGATCCAACCCCCGTGATACCTACAAACACCAGATCATTTTGATTTTCCCTAGAACTGACCTTTTGTCATTTTTCATATTGCTTTCAGTAACTACATGCTAATGTCTTCTATCATTCAGCATCTGTCTTCACTTTCGTCTTATCCTTTCACGTGATGGGGAGATGCTTCGGATGATCTCTGCAGAGACTTCGCTACAATGAGCTGTACTACACGACATACACCAAACAGTGCAGGTTGAGTGATGTAAAGGTCCTTCTCAGGGTCAAATCTGAGTGAAACTGGAGTTATAAATCCTCATTAAATATTAACAGTGAATGGCTGTGAGAGTCACGTTAATGACATGTCGCTTACATAGACAACACTCATGCTCGATATTTTTACAGTCATGTTTTTTAACAAGATGACATCTCTGTACATTACCACCAGTTGGAAGAGTCTGTGCCTGCCACAGTCAGATATTGGAGAACGGCCTGCATCGCAAGACCTCTCTGTGAAACATAGTTCTTCTTCTAGTCACTATAAGATCCGATCAGTATTTCTTTTCTAATGGATTTTTACAAAGTTCCAAATATCTGTAACTCAAATATGCTCCGCTTAAAACTTAAAACTATCTGATATGCACTCAGGAGAGTTTTTGTGCATGTTCATTTTCATCTCTCTCCCACTCCAGTTTAAGCATTTTGGGTTTAGGTATCTTTTCTTACTATTTTTTTTCAGGGTCTAACATAAAACAAAGTATATAGCAATAAGTAAAAACTGTTGAATTTATAAGCCAGCTCAAATGACAAATCAAGTGAGGCAAAGTGATTTTCACATTTAAATAGAGATATGTAAAATATTCTAAAGATGGAATAAATAATAAAGGGTGAATTAAACAGGTCAGTCTCATTAATCTGATATATTTATTAATGTGTGGGTTATAAAGAAGTAAATATGCAAACTCTTGAAAAATTATTGAGTTATTCGAGAGCAATTTACAACCCATAGCTTATATAAACTAGAATATAAATTTATGTTTCATTTTAATCAAACTGCTAGTCTAACACATTCAAAAGGTAGTAACCCCTTATTTTTGGACCTTAGGGTATGTAAAGTATTTTGTCTTGTGTATGCTCCATTGATAATTCTGTTTGTAAATGATACAATTTTAGTGTCTACTTTCCAAATTTATGGTATCTGAAGAAGAAAAAAGGTTCATCTATTCACTTAAAAATCTCCCCTGTAATATTAAAAGCACTGGTTTGTTTAAACTTTCTTGTTATGGTGCCACTGCTGTTTTGTCAAGACAAAAAGGAAAACCAATATTTTGGCTGCAAATCTACTCTCAGGTGAAAATTATTCAGAATGCTTTCCCTTTTTGCGCTAGCTCGGTTTTAAGTTTTCACGTTCCTCAGATTGTCCCATAGCTTTTCATAACTTTTCGACTGAATCTGATGACAGAACACATCCATCTGGAACCAGAGTGGGGGAGTGGGACTGAGGCTTGCAAAGAAGTGAGACTCGCTTTGTTTTTCCTAATTCCTTCCAAAGGAACAAAGCAAAGCCGGGCAGATGTTGATCACCTCCTCTCTCTCCCATGGAGCAGTGGGCCGAAAGCCAAGGCCCCTGCTAATTCTCATCTGCGACTGTGTTGCCAGTCCACCCACGTCATATCTTCCGGTTCCTGGGGCCCCTCGTTATGAGAATGTGAGCTCAGCAAGGGGGAGGCATTCAAACCCATGCTAACCAAACCAGCTTTAGGGCAGGGCGGGCGAAGTTTCATGGCCTAGTGCAGAAGAGCAGTTAGACTTAATCACTTAAGAACTGCTTGCCCTTTGCAATTACTGGTTCCTTTATCTCTTGTTACCTCATCAGCAAAGGAACTGTTGCCCACATTTTAGTAAATGTAAATGGGATAATATTTATGAAGGGCTGAATACATAAAGCCTATGATTTGAGTACATATGTGTAGTTATGGTTATTTCATGGTAGTTTCTAATTATTAAAGATGCTGTCCATACGTGGCAAGGTCTAAGCAATCTACTTAAATTAGGGGCATAATACGATTGACTGGCTCATGGGTTCTTGCATGTGGTATTTGGCAAGATAACCCTGGGATGTTTTGGGGGAATGCAAGTGGAACCTTTCTAATCTTCAAGAAGAGATTTTTCCCTGAGGTCACAGGAAGGAGGCAAAATGCTCTCTCTGGGGGTCAGAAAATAGGTGCCTTTCCCCAAAACACAGTCAAGGGGAGTCGTCATCGGGAATAAGAGTCATTTCCCAGTTAATGAAAGAAACACACACACACACACACACACACACACACACACACACACACAACCATACACAATTACACTGAAACTCGATTTATGCCTTACCAAAGTAAGGCATAAATTACATTTATTTTTTCAGTGGAGAAGGTATAAACACAGAATCTCCAAGTGCACTAAAAATCTGACACAGAAGCAAAATAAGCTGTGAACCGCAGAGAAAGGAGAGGCAGGGAATTCGAGGACGGAACAGGGCAGGCGTCGGGCCATTTTACCGACATGCAGAAGCAGGGAGAGAAGAGGAGTCGGAGCCGGCTGGAGACATTTTACTGGGTGACACAGTGACACCTCAATGGGCTCGCAGTGGAAGTGGGTGTGACACAGGAGAACCTCGTCAGGGGAGGGAAGACTGGAAAAGCTGAAGGGTGCACCGTCCTCCAGCAGGAAAACGCTCATTTCCTGGGTGAGCACAGACACGTGTCCTTCATTCAGCCACAACTGAGTTCATTCATTCGACCGATACGTATTGGGTACCACAGAGGTCCTGAGGATGCTGGGTCCAATGGACCCCCAAGCAAAAACCTGCCTCTCCTGGCACACTCATTCCACTTTGGGGAGACGTGACGGCTAAATAAGCAAATCCATGCAGCATGGACGAGGTGGTCGCCAAG
This sequence comes from Macroglossus sobrinus, assembly GCA_004027375.1. NCBI lineage: Eukaryota > Metazoa > Chordata > Mammalia > Chiroptera > Pteropodidae > Macroglossus > Macroglossus sobrinus. Next base: position 14,140 of record PVKZ01002389.1, read on the forward strand.
GCGAGAATGAGAAACGAAGCAGAGTTGACGGCGGCTTGGTATTTTAGAAAGAAGTGTCAGGGCGTCTCTTTGTTTGGCTACAGTGAATTCATGCAGACACTGAAATGAAAGAAGTCACTTCTGAGGAGAGGCTGCCTCCAGGGAACCCTGCTGATGACTCCAAAACGGAGGTCCTGCTGGTAGCCATGGCTGGCGTGGACAGTGGCCACCAAGCCGATGGCTACATGAATGGCAGAATAAAGTTCCAGAAAATAAGTGGGGCATGCTCTAGTTTCTGTTCAACTGCTTTTTTGATGTTTATTTAACTCATGAGTTTACATATAGAAATATAGGATCTTACGTTCTAATTTTTCATCTGGAGAATATTTTATCATTCAGATTTTAATTCTATTTTATGGGTGAGCTTGAACGTGTCTCTTTTTTTTTTTTTAAGACTTAAAAACTATACAAAAAGAGTTATTGGCTTTGCAAATGTTTTTCTGTCAGCTTTGCCCTAAAATAAATATAAATAATTCGTGCACTGGGCATTTTTAGTTAGAATTTTCTGATTATATCAACTGGGAAAGCTGAAATTCCCAAGGTGTTTTCATCATTTTCTGCTTATCACCATGCACAGAATGTTTCTCAGTGACATTCGAATTGTACCTTATCTGTATGTGGGATGCAAGTACACACTACTTTTTCTTTATCATATACAACGGTTAGAAAAGAAATGCATTCGATAGAGTGACAGAATAAACTAAGACTCAAATGAAACATTAAATAAACAACAAATGGATGCATAGCAAGCTCTTGTTTCTCTAAATCATAAGGAGGCTATTCCAGTAGTGTAAACAGACACATTTAATGCCAACACTAAAAACCGTTTCAGAAAGAAATGTGACGCTATTCAGAAACAGAGTGTTCGGCTGGAAAGTGATTTTAATTTACGGTATCTGATCATCTTTTCTTCTGTAATACATGCAGAGCCCCATTCAGAGTGAAAACCTCTATTTTATAGAGATTAGAATGACTAAATTATTTCATCATCTAAATTCAGTCTATGCTTTGAATTATATTATTTGGTACCGAGTAAATTTTAAACGGGCCGATTATTTCTTATCTTTATTGAATGGGGGAAAAAATTTCCAAAAGTTTCCGTATACGCACAACTTCGTGATGATGAGGAATAAAAATATACTTTGTAAAATGGAAATGTGACAGTAAAAGAAAGAAAACAACTCTCAAACGTGCATGGATGTCACCGCCGTGGAGGAGAGCTGACTGGTGTGTCACTGTGTCTGCCTCTTACATTCTGTGTGTTCTCCCCAGTGCACGGGTGAAGGTCACAGGAAAGTCAAATGGAGACACGGTAACCAAGGGGATTAACCTGCATTGGACATTTTTTTATTTGACCTTCAAACGTCTGATTGATATTTCTGGCACTTTAATATCAGTCTTAATTATACTGATTTTCTAATAAAAGAATAAATTCCACCTCTCAAAAGACAGTCTGAGGATAAATAATTGTTTGGTTTCAGCAGTAACATTTAAAGAGATATGTGCCAAGCAAAACTGTTTTTTAATACTTCTTCTGTAGCTTCTGAATAAAATCTTGAGATCTTCTCTAAGAAAGAAACCAGATAGAGAGTTATCACTGCTGGGATGGTATTCTGGCTGAATGTTGAAAAAGGAATGTGGGAGAAATGTTTATAAAACACTGCGCCTCCCCAAAATAGAATACACGTTCTCTTCATATTTGTTTCGTATGTTCACAAGACAGACCACACAATGTGCCAGAAAACAAAAATAAAAATAACTTAGCAGGATTGAAATAGTATGCTGTGTGACTAAAAACACTGAAGATATTTAGGAAAACCTCAAATATTTGGAAAATCAAACATGTCCTTCTAAATAATGCATCATTCTGAGAACATGTAAAAAGGAGGATTGGGAAAGATAACAAATAAATGAAAAATTCAAATGCAACATGTAGAAAGATAATGAATTCAGCTCAAACCATTACTATTAGGAAATTGATCACCTTAAATACTTATATTGGAATTGAAGGTCAGACATAAGTGACCTAAGCTTCCACCTTAAGAAGTTAGGAAAACAAAATAAATCCAAATTAAGTTAAAGAAAGGAAATAAGAAGAAGAAGAACAGAGGTCAATAAGATAGAAAATAAAAATAAAATGAAGAAAATTTAAAATGACAAAACAGATTCTTTGGAAAGATCAACAAAATCTATGAAAGTCCTAGCTAGATTAATCAAGAAAGAATAAATGATAAGTATCTGAAAGGAAAGGGGAGTTATTACCATAGGTAGATCTTATAGACATGGAAAGAATAATAATAAACAACTTTATGATAACACTGGACGAACAAGCTGGACGAAACAGACAAACGTGTTTAAAAACACAGCTTACCAAAGCAGATGGAAGATGGAACAGAAAATCAAATTAGCCTTACTTTTTTTTTTTTTAATTAAACTTGATTTTTAAAAAAATCTTCCTGCAATTGAAACTACAGGCATATATGATTTTCAGGAGTGAGTTCTGTAAACCATTTAAGGGAAGAAATAAGACCACGTAAAACAATCTTATCCATAGAAGAAGAAAACCTTTCCAATTCTTTCTATGAAGCCAATATAAATCTGATATTAGCCATTCCAAAATACAAAACAATAAAAAGTAAAAAAATAAATTATAGACCAAGTACAGACCAAAATACTTTATGAAATAAATAAAAAACACTTAACACAATATTAGGTACATCGAATGGAGGGGCATTTAAAAAGTACAGTACATCATGACCTAGTAAGTTATTCCAAAGCATTCACGGTTGTTTCCATTTTCAAAAATAGATCTCCACCATAAAGCATGCCATACCCTGCATGAATTCCATGTCCCCCACATGACCTACCGGCTCCTCAACTTCACCTCATCCCAATCTCTGACAACTTCCTACTTCTCTCAATTTAGCACCTATTTTTTAGTTACTTTCTGGAATTTGTTATCTTCTGAAACTATTCTGTATTTGAAATGTTTAAGACGACCAGCCAATTAACCAATTCAATTGTTCCAAATTTATTAACCTCGATTTTGTTTGTTCTTTTGTGTTTTTTGGTCTCTAACTTAGATTCCAGAGCTGTCATTTCAATCGCTGTGTTGAGGATAGTCTAAATTTCATTCATCTGTATTTATTCATGTTTTCTGGCAATATTTCTTTTCTAGAAAAGCTAGTAATCTAGTCTATGCTTCCACCTACACAGTTTTATACAACAAGGAAAAAAATCGCACAGTCACAGAATAGGTGGTAATACCTAAATTTATAATCACTATCCTCAGCACCAATAAACACACTTATAGTCAAGTACATAAAACTCTTGGCATTCTACTTCAAGAAAACACAAAACACCAAACTGTTATTTCCATAAACTTTCCATCACCATATTTAAAAAATTGAAATACTTGAGCCCCGCTCTTTCTTCCTCTCCCCTTATTATACTGGAATAAGATTCTGTCCACCTACTACAGAAGCCAACGCTGCCTTCTGTATGCTGGTTTCCCATATCCTGCCTTCATGTTATTTTAATCTACTCTAGTCTCGCATGTCTCGTGTTAGAAAAATAAAATCAAACCCCATGAATCCCACACACTTTTCTAGATACATCACCTATTTTCAAGTATTTTCAAGAACTGTCTAGAGTTGCTATCTCTACTTTATCATCATCTATGTATTTGCGAAATGTATTGTCATTTTGCTGAAGGAGTTCTAAGTAAGCGTAAACATAAACATCATGACAATGAAACTAATGGACAGTTGGAGACGTCATCACATTATTTACTCTTTTGCCAAAATGCCCACTTCCTTTTTGTTGGAGTTGAACACCTTCTGTTTCTTCTGTTGGTCTTCATAACACTAGTTTCCTTATTTTCCTTCTGAAGCTAGCTATCTTTTTCCCTTTTTCATTTAACGATAAAACTTGGCATTCATCAGTAGTTCTCCACAGGCTATTTCATCTCTCTACATTCTCTTCTTAGGATTTTATATTAATCCTAATAGATCCAATTTCCACCTCCCAAATACAGCCTCTACATGTACAGCTCCATCTTAAACTACTCATACATCCACACTGCTACCCTCGATTTTCACACCGATGCCTCAAAAATTAATACATTCCAAATCAATCTAATCATTCTTTACTCACTGTAGTGCACTTTTGTTCTATAGCTTGAGAAAATTCAAAAGGAAAAACAAATAGAACAGACAGGAGATAGAATTCATAGGAAGAGAATTCATAGAGAATAGTAGATGAGTAGCCTTTGAGATATAAGCAAACTCATACGGTATTAATCGGAGATGGTAAATTAGCAAGTAATCATCTCATAAGACAAAGGCTAAAGGTGTAAAAGACATCAGGTATGCACAGTATGTTAGTAATCTGGAAGACATGATAAGGATCTATAGAATAATGGAACATGCATTTTTTTAAAAGATGAGGCAACCAAGAGTGTTGCTTATAAACAGAAAGGACGGAAAGACCAAATTATAACTTCTACATCATGACACTTCCAGAGAAGCAACTTTATCATTCCTAAATCAGCCATCATTTGGTGACACCCTTTACAGGGCTGTTTAGGCCCCACATTCTGTCAAGAAACTCTGCTGTCACTTATTGCTCATCATCAGGCTCACCGTGGAGCAACAACTGTGGTGAACGTGATTGGCCGATGTAATACAGGTTGGCTCCAGGTGCAACGTGACTGCTAAACACTTCTTTAACTTCAGATCTCCTTATAACCACACCATCGCTGGGGGGAACTGGTGCATCTGAGCTAGGACCTAAGGACACTGTATAACACGGGCTCAGGTAAATGATCTTTCCATTATATAGCTTGTTATCATGAGGCTGTGAACTCACCCCATCTCATTCTCCTTGCTTTGCTTTGTGTCAGGAATGAATTAAACAAAGCACACATCGTTAGCATCTTAATCTAGTCTGTGCACATTTCTGTTCCACGATCTCTAAAACAGCTGGCTTAAGAGTACACCTGAGAGGCATCTAGGCAATTTTCCATACTGTACTCCCCATTCTCCATTTCTTCTTATATTTTCTGTCTCTTTAAATGGCATCGACATTTATATAAACGATTCTTATTTGGAAGTATTTCCAACAATGGATCTGACTGTGGAGTCAGGGATTTGTCTTAACTTTAGTGTTCCTCAATCCCTCACTGGCACTTTGTGGCTGTGCCAGGTCACCTTTAACTGTCATAGGCCTTCACTGGTTAGGAGTTATAAGAAAAATGTCTACCCACCAAAGTACACTCTGAGTTCTACGAGTCAGGAACTATGTATGTCTGCATCACCAGCATCATGTTTCTAACGCCCAGCAAAGGGCTCCAGACCCATCGATGCTACCTGTATTCTCCTGTGACAAATGCACGCTTCCTGGAATTTCTTTCACGTAGTGGGAATTTATACTGTGTTAAGAGGTGACTGGACCAGAAGTAAGCTCTAAAAAGAAATTAAAGGACAGTGACATTTTGCCTTGAAAGAAAAGCATTGACTCTGTGATAGGACACGTTGATAATAGAAATAGAGATTGAAGTACAGCTTATCTTTTGTTAAAAAAAAGAAGTTCATGCTGTGAGAATTCAACATGTGAACGAATGTACTAAATTCACTGAAAGTTCAGCTTTAATCTACTTTGAATATTAACCCAGATGGCTAAGAGTTTTTTATTTTAATCTTCCCTCTTTTCCCTTCACTATTAAAGGAAGCTCAGAAATTACTAATGATTAATATGCCTTTACTTCATTTTTTCCCCGTAATAAAACTGATAAAATATTCAAGTAATTTGTTGTATTTGTATCTCTAACTAAAAACTAGAGAAATCAGCTGTGTGAGGAAGTTTCAGGGTGGCTATCACCTACTCCTACATTTTAAAATTTTTAGATTTTTTTCTCACATAAACCCCTAAAGAGAAATCTATTTATACACTGTAAACCTTGCGCCAAAACAATAATTTTCAAAAGAAGACCTAATTTGAGAATATTAGACATTTACCAGTGTTCCATAGAAAATTTATCATTTAAAAATCAAATAAAATGATAGTAATGAACCTAATAGTTAATACAACTCTTGTTAAAATAAGTGCCATTATTTCATGTGTGTCCACAAATATATCTTAAATTAAAATTTAAACACAGAAATGTTAATTCACTATGATGTATGACTGTTTCTTTGTGAATTTTTTTATCTCCCTTTAATGCTATAAAATATCAGGGTTTTTTTTTTCTTTTTAAATATTTTTTCCCCAGAGAAATATAACTTGGTGATTTCTTTTGTTCCTTGAATGAAAGTTTTTACTAATACAATTCCTTGGCCCCCTTCTTCATTTTTTTTTCCCAGTAACCATACACAGTTTAAAACCTTCAGCTAATCAGCTAGCATGCTACTGAGTGCCACCTTCATGTCTCCATATGACTACTGCGATTTTAACTCATCTACAACAAAAGCCCCAATTCAAGGCAACCAACATGAACCCCACCCAAAGCCACCTCCACACCACTGTCTGAATCACAGTCCTGATTCACAGCTCTGATTGTTCTATTACTTTGCTCAGAAATCTTATATTGCTCATCATTTCTTATTAAATAAAGTTTCTTACTTTCAAGGAAATCCATGAGTCATTCCCAAAAGTCTCTTCCTTGCCTTTACCCCTACTTTTTCACTCGAGGCCTTCAAGGACTCTGCCTGCTAGCCAAAGCACACGTGCCTCCTTCCTCAAAATGTCTATCAGCTTTGCACAGGTCCGTGTGTTTGAAACGCCTTCTGAACACACCTAAAGTTCTGATATGTTATCTGCACTTCAGTATCAGATTAAAGGCACTCTCCTTCATCAGGAATATACTAGAAAGGAGACAGAACTTCCTGTGTGAGCACACATGCCCTTCCCGTGTGCTTCATTCATGTTTCTGGCCACATACTCTGCTTAGTTTTTGCTTCCCAGATTTCCTTTGCTAGCTTATAAAGTACAGAGACCAAGCACCTTCCTCATGTGTACGTGAATTCTGCACAGAACCTAAAACTGGGATAAGTAGCAGAACATCTTGCAAGCACTCAACTATTTATTTGTTGAGTAAATGAATAATGTAGCAAGTACAAAGCAAGAGAACAACGTCAAGACCGTTTCACAAATGCAGTCACCATCAGAGAGTGAACTATTCTCGTAATCATACAGTCTGGAAAACATTAATTAGCTATAGTTTCAGGAAAGAGTTTAGCAAGATAACCTTGTTATTTTTTAATAATCTGTTTCTAGTTCATATTATCAAAAATAATATAAACAATACTTTAAACATAAAATATACACACATAATTTAAAAATCCAAAGATATATATTAAATGGACACTAAAACACAGTCATCTGTTGGTGTCTGCTGGGGACTGGTTCCAAGACTCCCACGGATACTAAATTTCACAGATGCTCAAGTTCCTTATATAAAATGGCTCAGTATCTGCGTAGAGCCTGTATTTGCATGTAGGCTACAGCAGGGTATGTCTACACATCACTTCATTCACATGGATACGGCACAGTGCTTTCATCTGGCAAATTCGAGTTTTGCTTTCTGGAGCATTCTGGGATTTTTCTTTTCAAATATTTTGATCCCAGGTTGGTTGAGTCTGTGGGTACAGAACTGTGGGTACAGAGAGCCAGCTGTAATTTTCCGTAATTTCTCAGCCCTCTCTTCCAGTTGCTCGTCCCATTCCAAAGAGGCAATCAATTTTACCAATTCTATGTATTTTTCCAGAGGTAATCTACACATATTCGAGTTTAGTTCTGTGTATTCTTTTGACCTTTTACAGATGTTAGCATTTTTATACAGAATATATTCTACCCTATGTTTCCACTGAAGAAGTATCTTGGGGATTTTTTAAATATACATGCTGTCTTTGTTGTTTAGAATGTTCTTAGTGATTATACCATAATCTATCATGATCTGTTTAGCCATCTATGAAATGGCATGTAGTTTTTTTCCATTCTGTTGTTATAACAAAACCTTGCTACAAAGGATTATTTTTGCACACATATCTCTTCACATATCTATAGTAAAACTGGAAAATAAATGTCTTAAATTGGAATTACTGGATCAAATTGTTTATTAAAAGCTAATTTTTATAAATATCACAAATTTTTTTGTGCATAGATGCTAAATTATTTATTTACCTCTGTATAACAAAATACCAAATGAAAAATTATGGGCTTAAAACGATGTACATTTATTTTCTTACAGTTTCTATGGGACTGAAGTCCAGATGTGTCTTAGCCAAATTATCTATGACAGTACCCAAGGTGTCAGCTAGGGCTACAACCTCACCTGGATGCTCAACTGGGGAAGGATCCTCTTCCAAGATGATTCGGGTTATACTCAGAGTACATCATCTTGCACTTTAGGACAGAGAACTTCACTTTCTTACAGACTGTTGGCTGAAAGCCACTCTCAGCAACTAGAGGTCAACCTCAGTTCTTTATGCCCTGGGCCCTGCAATGTGGCCACTTACATCATCAAAACCAGCAAGCCAGAGAATCAACAAAATGGGCATCACATTTCTTAGGACATAATCACGAACACATAATCACATACATCCTGCCCCCTTCTCTGAATTCCAGGGGTCCCCAAACCCCAGGCCGCAGACCAGTACCAGTGTATGGCCTGTTAGGAACCGGGCCGCATAGTAGGAGGTGAGCAGCAGGCTAGGGAGCAAGGCTTCATCTGTATTTGCAATCACTCCCCAATGCCAGCATCACCGCCTCAGCTCCGCCTCAGATCATCAGGCATGAGGTTCTCATAGAAGCACAGGTCCCTCGTGCCAAAAAGGTTGGGAACCACTACTGAATTCTTTTAGAGGAAGTTACAGGTGGCACCCACACTCGAGAAGAGTATTTATGGGCCCAAGTACCCCAAGGCAGGGATCATAAAGGACAGCTCTGAGCATGTCTGCCACCAATGACTGATACATTTAGAATCCTATCATATACACGAGTGTGCCTTAAACTCAACAAGTGGACGATCAGAGGTTTTGATTGCTTCCAGTCCGAGAGCTAAAAGCAAATGCGATCTCACTGTGGTTTTAATTGGCATTTCTCTCTTACCATGTGGGTATAGCACCTTTTTTACATATCTAACTGAAATAAATCTTTCCTTCTTGTAGACTGTTCGTGGTGCCCACTTTTCTATATGTTAATTGGTTTTCTTTGTACCTTTTTTTTCTTATATTAACTTGTAGAAATCATTTACATGGTTTACAAAAGCCACCTATCTCTAATAATGTTGCAAACGTTTATTCATATCTGGTGATTTGTTTTTAGATTTTGAGGATTTTCTTTCCTATGCCGAGACTTTTTTCCCCCCTTCGTTTAAAATAGTTAAGAAAATGACATAATTTGAGTTTATTCCCTTATTCAAAACTAATTTGGGGGTGGATGATTTAAATGTAAATACATACACACACATACACACATACACACACACACACACACACACACACACACACAGAGCAAAAGTATGTACATAGGAACAAAAAAAAGCACCACAAGGAAGAATTCTTAATTTTCACTCTACTGGGAATGGAATTTGCTAGAAGCCCATCTTCAAGAGTTCTGTGCTGAGGAGCTGGGAAAGGAAGCCATGTTATATGCACGGGCTGAACTGCTGGCTTTCTGGAGAGGCCTTCAGGCAGATCGGCTGTCGGGATCCCCAACGAGAGAACCAAGCCCATGTCCTCAGACAGGACAGTCGCCACTAGGCTGAGCCCTCTCCCTGCTGGTGGGAAGCTATTTCCATCCCCGCCCCTTTTGTAGCCAGCAAGTAAGAAATCTGTATCCCAAAGTCACATCCTCGATCATGTCATCCTTATTGCGTAACATTTCAACAACATCTCTCATATTTTAATCTTTTTTTTTCTTTATTTTTTTCCTTTGGTCTTTTCGCTAAGATATTATCTATTTAACTTGTCTTTTACTCTCTGTCTTCCCAGTAAAGGTAAACTCCATGACAACAAAGATTGTGTCTGCTTTTGTCACCGCTGATTCTCGAGTCAGCATGGGGCATGACACAGAGGGCACAGCAAGTATGGACTCAATTCCATGCTCTTTACTGAACAACTGAATGAATGAAAAGAGAAACAAGATAAAGATGGGAAAGCTATGAAGTGGAAGTCACTCAAACTATATCAAAACAAATAGAAGCTCTGAAATGAGCTGCCCAAATTAAGCATGATTAAGATAAAAAAATGTTGGTAATTAGCCGCATAACCAATAAATGCATACCTATATACAAACATGGATACATATATATGTACATTTCTTTAATAAAAAGGAAGATAGAAGAATGCAAAATATCTAATAAGTAACCAAGAGTGAAAGTTACCCCAAGAAGCAGAAGAAAACTCCCTTGAGTGTTTTGAAATGGGGCTTAATAAAAATATGAAGCAATAAATCATTAAACCAAGAGCTTAAAATTATGATAAAAGAGTGGAATGTAGGCAAAAGGAAAGTGTTTGGCCAAGAAAAATAGCTAATAATTCACACTAAAAATCCATAAAATAAATTAGGAGTAGCAAAGAACAGAACATACAATTTTGAAAGAAACTTGAATCAACATATTAAAATTTTTTAAATTCACTTGACAGGTCTCCAAAGGGTTGTTAACAGCTAACAGGTAATTTCTGCCTAAAAGTGACAGACATTTAGAGCTCGATATATTCCACTAGAGAACATATTTCCTCCATGAGAAAATACGGATGATTTATTTGCATTTGGCCCTTTTCTCCTTTTCATATTATCTTGTTGCCTTAAAGAAGCCTCATGTGAAAAATCCAAAATGGCCCATTTATACAATATAAGTTAGCTATTTTCCTTGGGTATTCAATGCAATCTTTATTTAAATATATTTAAATTTGATTCCTTAAATTCATCTCATGAAAATCAGAAGCTTTATTATAGAATTCTCAGAAAGCCTCCTGTTATCTATTTTTTGCTAACTAGACACTTGAAGAATTATTAAAACCTAATTTTTATCATATTTTTAACAAAGGTTCAATGATTGGGAAAATCAGAGTGTAAATTTAAATGAGTACATTTAAAATAAATTTAAAATTGTTAAATAAAAATGAAACTTTAACAAACCAAGGCATTCCAAGTCCAAGGGACCCAACACCATAATGTCCTTGAATAATGTATTTAATTGAATAAGTCACCGGGCCTGAGTCAGGCCCAAGCCAGTACCCATCCCCACCTAACTATTACCAGTATCCACTGATAGGAGTGGTACGTGAACATCCCAATCATTTTTTTCCTTCTTAAATTTCGGTGGAAGGAGGAAGTGAGGGAGACATGCCATATTACGTGGAAAAGCAACAGAGTCCCAACAGCAATTAAGAACTGCCTACGACTACGAAGTCCCATGATTTTTAAGTATGTGCTGCCCTTTATTTGTTAAAACATATGTTAACAATCGGCCTGAATTGAATTCGTTGTTTTGAAGCTTTCTTAACAAATCTGCTAGATCAGAGCACAGGAAATTTTTTCATATTTTCTTACCATAATATCGCCAACACTTAGATCAGTCATGAACAAACAGGCATTCCCTAAATACTTATCACATATTACATGCTGCCATGTATATAAATATATTTCTTTTAATGTTTGTATATATATATATAAAATATGTATGTAAGACATTTGTTTTTATTATTCCATCATGTGGAAGAATGTTCTCATAAAATTACTGGTGATTATTTCCGGTGATTACTTCTAAATTTTTTCTTTAGAAAAAAATTAATTTTCTCTAGGTAGCAGATGGGGATTTTCACATCAGTTTTAACCAAACTGTAACTTTTTCATAACAATTTAATTTTAACTTTGAATTCCATTCTGCCTGCTAACAGAAAAATGATCTCAATTCCAGAAAAACTCAGTAAATTGTTTTTTTCCAAACAGACTTCCAAGATTGAAATTCTTTCCATTGAAAATGAAAACTCGGCCTCCTCCGTGCATCCCCGTCCATATCCATCAGCCTATTGGCTGCAATCCCTGGGCCCCGGACGCCCCATTCTGCCTTCAGTCTCCTTCATCCACATGATCCACTAAGCCACCGCCACCATACTGCTTTCTGGTCATAGTTACTCTAGTCTCCAGTGCAGGGCTGGACTTGCATATTCTGGAAAAGATCCACTGTTGCCTGTTCAGTAGACCCATGGAAGACAGGAACAAAACTAAGCATTCGGATTCTATGGAAGTAATCTGGTGTTCCTTTCCCCAATCCGCCCATTAAGTTCTGCCTTGAGGAATATGAGTCACTATTCAGAAACTTCCATCTGTCATTAAACCTACTGCTGCTTCTTCCAATCAGCCATTGAACTTTTTCTCATTTGGAGCTGTAAACCAATGTCCTTCATCAGTGCACAGTAGTCACAAAGCAAGCATTTGCCCTACTAGTCTCCAAACCCTGAGGCGCACTGCTCAGGGGCACCTGAAATGATCTACACTTGAACTTCGGTGCCTATTTATCTTTTTGAGCTTCATTATAATTGAAGTTTTGTGTGGTTTTCATTGTAATTGACATATTATCTACAGAATAATGTATAAATAGATATAGGTCTACACTCATGCTGGTGCTCCTAGCACTAGTACAATTGTGCAATGCAAATCACAGCACCTTTGCTTTGGGGCACAGCAATTATGTGTCAAGTTCTGCAGGGAAAAATGCAAAGCTGAGTCTTCCAAAATCAAAATATTCTCTCCAGCAAGAAGCAGCCTTTTTCTTGAAGACCACTGTCTTCCCTGTGAATTTTAATAGCCTACTTTACAACTCAAAGACTACAACTTCATTTTTTTTCTGTTTTGCCAACCCTTGAAAAACCATCTCTGCATAAACTGTTTTTGTCATTTTACTTTAGGAAATAATTAATTCCACAGTCTTGTTTATAATGCCCTTTCTAACTTATTTTGGGATGGAGCTAACTCTCTACTTACGGTTTTGAAAATTTTCAATGATACAAAGGAGTTGAAAAGATAGTGCAGTGAATAACATGTACCTATTAGCATTATTAGCTTTTCATCCACTTTGTGTGTGCGCTTGTCCCTCCTCTCTCTCTCTCTCTCATTCACAATTCTGAAAATGCAAGAATATGTTGCAGACATCATGTCATTTCACATATAAATATTTAAAGATGTGTCCTGAAACAAGGACATTCCTGGACATAACCAATATACAATCATCAAGTGCAAGTGACGCAGGACAGGGCAAATGTCCCTGAGTCCAGGAAGGTGGGGAGAAGGAGAAGACCAAGCCATGCACAGAGAGAAGAAGAGGGTCCTTTGGTGGAGGCTGTGGAAAGAATTCCACACACACGCCAAAGTTAGAGTCCAAGGAAAGTTCGTTGGAAAGGGGTCACACTCCATGGACAGAGTGTGGTCTCCTGTCGGAGGCAGAGAGCGAGAGGGATCCTGAATATTCAGAGAACTCAGTTTATATCTCATCCTCAGTCCCCATTAATTTGATGTGGACATACAGTAAGGAAGGGGAAGAGGGAAGAGTAAGTAGCCTGAAAGGCCCACTGGCCTTTAATCCACAGGTGCCCCAGGGTTTTAGCCATAGGGAATGAAGGATTTTATCTGAGTAGAGTGGCCACTTAAAGACTGTGGTTCCGGGTTCCCCTTCCCAGGTGTGGGGGATGGGTTGTTGTTAATCCCAGCAGAAACCTTCCTTTGTTCTGCAGGCTTCTTCCTGGCCTGGCCTCAGGGCTGATCAGTGCACTGCAGTCTCAGAATGTTGCTGGATTCACATTTTTATCCTCTTGCCTCCTCCCTACATTACAAGGAATTTCACATTGACACATCATCCAAACTTCCCTAATTTTCCCAGTAACATCCTTGATAACTGCCTCATCTCACCCTAGACCAAGCGGTCACCTACTGTGATGACGTGCTACTGAAAGGGTCACAAAGATGTAGTAATGGGTTAAGGTTAAGAGCCTACGTGCTAATCGCCATGTCTTGCTTCTGGACACCTGCTTGCTTGAAAAGTTATTGTTTGACTATTACTCCTGGAAACCTAACAGTTGCCCATGGGAATCTAACAGTTACCCATGGGAACCTAACATTTTAACAGTACACTTTCTGCTTCTGTACCCCCGCTTGCACAACCCACCTTTAGGGTGACAGGTAGAGAACAGAAGAAATATTAAACCTTTGTGATTTAGACAGAATGAAGAATGAGATTTTGGGCTTAAAACCCTTGTATCTTTATGTTTCGGGGCTGCTCCTTTGGAAGGACGGCCGCCGGCTAATAAACTGCCTCTAAGATCAGAGCACTCAGGTTGAGTCTGGTTATTCCGGTCACAACACTACATCATTTTGAATTCAGTTACCACTTTTTCAATCTTAACAATGAATACAAATTCATATTAAAATCACTAATTCTCTGAAGAGTATCAATAACAAAGCGACGAAGACAAATTCAAGCTTACTTTGCAATCATTTCATGCTTAGAATACGTACCACTAAGAGTGGAAGTCAGAATTCGATATTTAAAGGTGTCGTGGATCACCTTTTGCCTTCTTTATCCAAACCAACTGGATGCAGGTCTACATGGGGACTAAACCCTTTAACATTCCCCTCAGCTCGACTAAATTCACAGGGGTTTCCTTTTCACTCTAGGCCTGGCCTCCATTTTTTTTTTTTAGTACTTACCTTTAGAAAAGTTGCAACTGTGAATTCTTTCTTTCTCTTTCAGATATAAATCTTCTACATCCCAGGAAATGTCTTTCTCAAGGACATTCCTTTTCAAAAGAAGGACCTTGAGAGCCATCCCTCTGAAATGTAATCACAGAGGAAGCTAGGGTTCCCATCTCCCAGTCTCTGGAGGCGGGTAGGAGCCCAGCACCCCAAGATGTGAAACTAATAATGTAAGGAGGAGGGAAGAGAATTAAAATGTGAATCCAGCTACATTCAGAGACTGCACCGTGAGGATCGGCCCTGCGCCAGGCCAGGCAGACACTTGCAGAAGGAAGAAAGATCTCTGCTGGGTTACTAACAAGCCATCCCCACACCTGTGCAGGGGAACCAGGAGCCAAGAGTCATTCTCCATGGCTAAAACCATGGCGAACCGATGGATTAAAGGCTGGGAAGAGGGAGCAGGCCTTTCACTCTATGTATCCTTACCTTTTCAAGCTACATACCCTCCCCATTCCTCAATGTACCTTCATGTCAAAGGAAATGGGTTAACAAAGTATTTTAAATGGTAACTCACAGGAACTAAAGAATGATATATAAACTAAGTTCCCTAAACATACCCCCCTACACACACTCACCATCTTTCCCAACCTCTCTTGGTCCCTCTCACTCTGTCTCTGGGAGGAGACCACACGTTCTGTCCATGGAATGTTACCCTTTTTCTAATAAATATTCCTTTTGACTCTAACTTTGGTGTTGAATTCTTACCGCACTCTCCACCAAAGGACCCTCTTCCTCTCTCTGTGCACGGATTGGTTTCCTGTCCCTACTTGGGGACATGTTCCCTGTCCTGTATCAAAACTACCTCCTGTCTGGAAAATAACAAAAGGAAAAAATGTACTCTTCCTTTGGAAAAGCCAATTAGCAAACATACATGGCCTATGACCCTTCTACCAGTCAGTGTGAATTCTGTAATTTCTGACAAGAAGATTACAACTCCTGATTTCTTATTATGCCAATTTTTTTCTATCCCATTATTATTATTATTATTATTATTATTATTATTATTATTATTTTACCTTTCTGATTCCCTTGATTTTACAGTTGTTTCCTGTATATAGTATTTTGAGGGTTATGTTTTATAGGCCAATTTCAAATTTCTATTTTTTAATACTTAAATGAAGCCCATTGGCATTTATTTATATAACTACTCGATTGTTCTTACTCTGTCAAAATATTTTTGTTTATGTGATTTTTTTCTTCATGCCAACTCTAATTAACTTAGTTATTCTGCTTTCTTTTGAGTCTTTAAGGATGCTTATATTTTGTTCCAGTGGTTTATATATATGTATATGTACAAATATAGTTACAATGCCTTCAATCCCTTTTCCTTTATTTAGGAGTCTAATATTGGGTTTCAGTTTCATGTTATATATTTCACTCCCACTTACTAACGATGTGAAAGTGAATATGTTTATATTAATTTCTCTTTCTTTGTTTACACTACTTGCTAATTTTTACACTGCAATATTTCTATGTTGTTACATATATTTTTTTCTACACGTGAATCCACATTTGTTGTAGTATAACATCTACAATTTTATATATATTCAATTTCCTCCGCTGGTTCTTATGGAAATTCCCCTCTAATTCTTGACTGGATAAACCAATTTTCTACTGGATCTTTTGGTATTTTTCATGAACTCACGATTTTTGGCATATGGAAAACTTTTCTCATCTTGAATTTTGAATTACAGCTTGGCTAGATATAAAACCTCTCTTCACACTTTCTTTCCTTTATTATATTGAAAATGCTGGAGTCTCTCTGATTTGTAGATTTCATCTGAGTCCAATGTCAACCAGGTTTCCTTTCCATTGTAGCTGACTTGGTCTTTCATCCTAAGGCCTTGAGTATTTTCATTTATTACTGACATCACCATTTTTTCAGAATGTCTTGTTTTTGAAAAATCTAGGACTACTTTCCCAGGTATATGGTAACCTTGTTAAAAATAAATTCAGGTCTGTTATGTCCAGAAAAAAACTTTTCGAATTATAGTATTCAATATATTTAGGTAGCATTATTTTTTTCTTCAAAGTTTCATTAAAAATATAATGGATTTTTGTCCTGACTTTTAGATAGTTCATTTCTTTTCTGATCCATTTTAAAATCTTTAAAATTTTCATTTACTTTTTTTCACTGTCTTTATTATACTTTTGGTAAAATCTAACTTCCCTTTGATCGTTTTATCTTTTAGTCCCAGATAATATTTGTTCATTTTCTTCATTTTTTTCCTTCAATTATTACAGTAATTTTTCTTCAATTATTCTTGGTTTGTTTAGTTCTCACTTAACGTCTTCCTAATTGATTTATTCTTAGTTTTTTTAACATTCCTGAACAAGAAATTTTATCATGCCTGCAATTGCTTATTTAAGGATATTTAATTCTGGTTTGGAGCGTGTGTCAAAGTTTTCTTCTTTGTGATCCTTGTTGGTGGAGAATTTTATCGATTAGTTGTGTTTGAATTCTCATATCCTGTTGTCTTCTTATTGTAGCTACCATTTGCTATTTTCTACTTGCTTTGTAGTATCTTATTTTCCTAGGTCGGATAAAATAGCTCTGCATAGATGGGGTGCATGACTGAGTTGGAGTGCAAGGGGTGGGTTACTTGCAAGCTACGTGACCACTGACAGTGGCCATTGGTGCTTGGTTTGAAATTACTGATAAGGTTTTCTGTGATACACTGTGTCTCACACATCACTTTATTTAACTGTGAAAGATGAAAAGCAGACAGAGAGCACATGCCAGATGATGGGTTTATCGGAAGCTTGTGAAAAATGTCAGGTGTAAGTCTCACTCACACACCCACTCACACACACACGTACATTGTTTAGCCTCAAAATACAGCTACCAACCTATTCATTAAGTCTCATTAGCAATTCTCATATTTAGGTGCATCTATCACGTGAACCAGTTGGTATCTATCACGTGAACCAGTTAACATAACTTAGCTTTCTTAACTAAATGTATTTAGCAGGCAGCATTGCAGAAAGGTGGACCCAGAGTGGGGTGCATGCTCTGCCACAGACACAGTGCATGATTTAGGGAGCATTTCCTAGGGAAACCTACAACTCCATGATCAGATAATAATGGTGGAGGTTTTGTGAGCTAAAATTGATTACTGAGAATGCAAAACTACTGAATGTTATTTCAAAATATTATCCAGTAGTCCTTATAGTCCTCTGTTTTATTGCAACTTTTAAAAATGAACATGAATCCCATCTATTAATTTTTAACAAAAAATAAACACTCAATATGGATGGCGATAAATCTATCACATTGTGATAATCACAGATAAATAATGTCATTCCTTGAGATCTTCTATAATCTTCATGAGTCTGATTCGATTATTTTTAAGTTTCTCTCCAGAATTTTAGTTCCATTACTTCTCAATATTTGCCTGTGGCCAGAGAAGCGCATGTCAGAAATATTTAACACAGTCCCTTTTGCTTCTAGAAAAGCAAATTCCTATGTCACTAAATTCTGTGAAACCAAGGATTCCTCTCTTGCTTTTACTGTCGAATCCTGAGTCCCCCAGACAGGTGACTGACACGTCGGCTTTTTTCACTGAATATCTCTTAAATATTAAATATTTTAACCTAATCACAGGATATATAGTAAAACTGATTTTTTTAACCTATTGAAAAGACTCTGAATCTTGCCTTCGTCAATATACAATATTCAAGCTCGCTTAATAACCATCTTAACTTTATAACATCATTATGCGATTGCTCGAAGGAAGTTTAATAACACATTTAGCATGAGAGAGAAATGGAGGAGAAGCTGAATTATTTCACCTAGATATAACAGTCAAGTGACATCTAACCCATGCATCTAGGCAATCTCTCCACCACCAATTAAGAGTACAGTATCAGAATAAAACACATGAATGAAGTGAGGCAGGGAGTTGTGCCTATAAAGGAGTATTTCTATGACCTAAAAGTTACACAATAAATAGAGAAGCATAACATGGCTTACAAAGGTCTCAAGGGAGTCATTGGAAGGAAAGTTCCAAATGCAACCTAAGATAACATCCCTGAGCGTTGGGCAGACTAGGAATCAAAATCCTTCCAGCTGAAAATTATACGAAAACTCAAATCAAATCCTGTGACCTTACTGGTATCAGAGGGCTGCCGACAACACCATAGGGACAAGGCACCTATTATGGGATTGTCACCAGAGGGGGGAGAAATAATGTCTCCCAGGCGTGCCACGTATTATGATCTTTGTTGTGGTTTTGGATGACTTACACTTGGCGACAAAAAATCTGTTAGGTGCCTTTAGCAGCCAGGAAAAGTGATAGTTCCTGAGAACAACTCCAGCAGCCAAGAAATCCATTCTGCTCTCAGAACAAGTTGGAACACTCACGCACACGGGCTCGTAATGCCCTTTTGTGAATTGTCAAGTTTAAGAGCGTAGCTTTTATTCTCCTGAGTAAGCTTCCCATGCAGCGGAAGCTCTGAGAATCTCTCGTTAAACTGCTGGAGGAAAGGAGGATGCATTACAAGATGTGAGATTTAATAACAAACTCGATTATTCTGTTATGTAGTGTTTGGCCTGATGATTATCAAGAACTGAAAAAAAAATGAATCACTAAATATACATGAGGCGTCAGTTTAGTGCATAAGCTATCAAGTAACTGAAAATGGAGAGGTAAAATCCGCAATACGT
Source organism: Macroglossus sobrinus (assembly GCA_004027375.1). Lineage (NCBI taxonomy): Eukaryota > Metazoa > Chordata > Mammalia > Chiroptera > Pteropodidae > Macroglossus > Macroglossus sobrinus. The sequence goes on from PVKZ01002389.1 coordinate 33,599, forward strand.
ATCTGATTTTATTTTTGGTATTTGCCATTTTGTCTTTTTTGGAATGGGTTTAATTAAGAAACTTCAAATTTTTTTCTCTCTTTTTTTTTTTTACAGATCCAAGTCGGGGTGAGGGACATCTTGTTTGAGGAGCAGTCCCAAGATGTCCACTTAACCTCCACCCCTTTCTGTCTGTCGTACAGTCTCCCACACGTGGCCCACGGTGCTGCTGGTTATGGTGGGACATCACTGGCACTGCAGTGCCCCAGATAAACGCTACTATTCCTCACAGATCTCAGCAAATGCATCGACATGGCAGTCGTGGCCGATCTGCCCCAGCATCCCTCCCTTGCCTCAGTCTTAACTGCACCCAAATAAGCATGGACCACGGAGGTCCCAGGAAGGGAATGCCGAAGAGAAGAAAATATGAGGCCGCATGCCAAAGTGGTCAGCTGTGGAGAGAAGGGGCTTGTATGTCAGGCCAGGGACGCTGTCTGACAGGAGGGTGGAGGGGCCTGGGCCTGGAGCCAGACGGCCTGGGGCAGGCACCCCGTTCCACTACTCACGTGCTATGCAGTCTTAAGAAACTTCCTTACCCTTCTGAGACCCTGTTTCGTCATCTATAAAAGGGGAACTCTCATAGCATCAAAATCATGACACTTAGAGAGTTGTTGTCAAGATGAAACAACATAATACTTTGAAACTACCTACAGCAAAATCTGGCACATACACAGTGATCAATAACCCTCATCGATGACTAATCATGATTACAATGGCTCGAGGGGAAATGGTCTCTGGCCTGGCATCCCTCAGCCGTACCTCCTTCGGGCCTCACAGCAAGTACCGTCTACCTCTCACCTAAGTGCATTCCATCTCCTAAGGGAGGTTTTCCTCATCCTGCCATCTGTTTAGAAGAAGGACCTTTCTAAAGTCCAGTCGTCTCATCTGGACCAGCTCTCTCCGCATCTGCATCAGGAAGGTCTAGGTGTTCTGCTTGGGGAAGCCAGCGCAGGCGCAGACAAGATCGAGGTCTCCTGCCAGAGGGACAGACCTTCCCCTCCCTTCGATGCCATGGCGCTGATGGGGGTGGAGCTTCTCGTTAGTGCGCAGGTTGGGGATAACCCCTATCTTCACCATGCCTGCCCCTCTCTGCTTTGAAATATGCCCTCACCTCCCACTTCATCCACAGGTACTCCTCTTTGTCACAGTTCTCTCCCATACACAGAACCAGGCTGAAAATGGGCCTTCAGAACGGGGCTGACTTGTCCCATAAAGGAGTACCCTCCTGCCCCAAGAGTCTTCCTGGAGTGTATATGGACTTGTCAAGCACTGTTAAGAGATTGTGGTTTCTTTCTTCCAGCTTCAAATGTTTCTTTAAGTTGCAAAAGAGGAAGAAAAAAGTCACACATGCATCTAACATCTTTAAATAAAGAGTAAAGGATAACAAAATTACAACGATCCGTTGAGTTATAAAATATTTCTTAGGTTTATTTCTTTTTGAGACCCTATCATCCACTCTCAACGGCCCTTGATGTTAAGTGGGGTTTTATTATCACCATCTTAGCTTTGAAGAGTTAAGAAAATTTTCCAATGTTATATAGATACTCAACTCTGGCAGGAATTATTTGGTCATATAAATATCATCCTTTACTGTAATGTGTCAACCTAATTACTGATAAATTATTTATACATCTTTGTATTATAGATATAAAGGCTAATAATGACATATCCATATAAACAGCAGGTAGTCTCTTATTGGCTCTCTGGTTCCTTATGATAATCAAAACATTAGTATTTATCATTTCTTTACAGCACATTTTTCTAGAAATTTTTATTACTACATATTATGGTGAACAACGAGCAATTGCCATTTGTGATTATCCTTGACCTACATAAACAGCAATTTATTCTGATTTGAACTAATGGTAAAATTAGGATTATATGAAGTATCCAAAAATTAGACATCTTAGCATAAAAAAAATAAATTTAAAAATCTCATTGAGATGACATTGTCCAGCAGGAGGGGATAAACATACAAGAGTGAATTTCTCATTATCTTTTATATCTCCCCTCCTTCCCCACCCTAACCTTAAATATTTTGTTAATCAATTCTGAAGTTTAGAGATAACATGCACCCTCAACATATAATTTAGTAGAGGCCTAAATGCGCTCTATTACAAAACACTCACCAAAGAACAACAATGAGGCTCATTATATGTTAATTTACTTTTGGAAAAATGAAAAATATCTTTGGACTCTCGGGAAATTTGGTGAAATATAGTTTCTGGACTGAAGTGTCAATTTCTTCCAGAAAAAAAAAAACTATCAAATGCAAAAACGAGATACGCGTTCTTAATGGTTCTGTAAACACGTCAACCTGTCAAGCTGTTTTCATGACGTACATCAAACACGGATGGATGGAGGGGGGAGAGGGTGGTGAAAGGCTACACACTGACCCGATGGGTCTACATGTAGGTTAACACTAGGAGAAACCCTCCGACAGTCGTGGCCAGCTGTGCGGCCCACGTGGGAAGCACACGCTCCGTGGGCTGACACGAGGAGAAAAATTCTGAGACCCGTTGTAAAGGAGTCGAAAAATGAGCAGTGTGAGTTCAAAACTAAATAGAAGCTCTGGCGGAGTGTGGTCCTTTGCAGTTTTTAAGGACTCACTGCAGAAAATGACTGACAAAGGTCAAGTGATGGAGACTAGGTTGCAATGGAAACAATTACCGAACACAGGACGGACACAGGAAAACAGCAAATAGGAAAGATTTTCATTAGGTTTCTGATTAAAATTATTCAGACAAAGATTTTGATCATTAATCTCTCTTACTGATAGACAAAAACTAAAATACAAAATAAATTAGAGGTTGTTTGCCTCCCTCCTCAAAAAAGAAGTCAATTAAGATAGTCCACCTACAATAAATATTTATTACTAAAAAGTATTTTGCACTGATCTATTTCTGTGCCACTTTCTGTATATAGTAACTTTTTTTTTAGCACCAAGTCATAGTATAATCTTTTTGAATAGATTTCAAAAGGCAATTAAATTCACTGCGTGTAGTTTAACTGCACCCAAAGAGATGACACTATGAACAGCTGGGACCAAGTTTATTATTGCACTTAAGCTGTGACAGCCATAAAATAATAGCCACCAAACTAATAACAGCAGTAAGTATTCTTAATCATAAGGAAAATCCAAGAACATAAGTGTTAAAAAAAAATACTGGAGAAAAAGAATCTTAAAGTGGAAAAAAAAAAAACAGAGGGAATAATGACGACCTCAAAATATACATGTATAGAGCATTAAATAGTTCAAGAACTATGAGAGATCTTTTATTTTGCATTTTTGTCATGAATTACTCGATTTTATGTTTTCTCATGCAAAAAAAGCACATTTTCACTACACTCAACAAAATAGCTAAAATGACTAACAGTGTCAAGTGGTGATGAGTGTACAGAGCAATAAAATCCCCCTTACACATCTAGCTGGGGTTTCAAAGTGTGCCGCTAGGTTTGAAATCATTTGGGAATTTCTAATAAAGGGAAACATATTCCCTCTCCATGACCTAGCACTTCCACCCCTAAAGAAACGAGTGTACCTACACAAAGACTCATACTCATAGCAATAGTACCATTATAGCCCAAACTAGATGATTCCATCATCCAGCAAGAGGCAGATGGAATATTTACTCAGCAAGAACGGTTCAAGCACAGACAAATCTAATGTAACATGGAAGACCCTCAGAATGTCAAAATAGCAGTTAATTTTGGTGTGTCTGTGTGTGTTTTGAAAGTACATGAGGACTCTTATGTGGGCCAGGATCTGTTCTAAACCTCAGTCTGGCTAGTAGTTAACTCTGTGCACCTATATAAAATCCCTGAGCTGTACACTTCAGATTAGCATTCTGAATCCACTCTATTGCATGTATGTTATCCTGCAATGTAAAAATACAAAAAATAATATATCCAAGTGTCTGAAGTGGTTTATTTCTGACTCCATTCAACATACTTCATTTTATTACTGTTTCTAGATACACTGGAGTCATCTACTGTCAAAAGTAACTCTCTGAACAGGCTTCCTGTGGTATATATGTCATTGACCCCTTAGTGGACGTGAGTTAAAGTGCCTTGCTTCCCCGCTGGAGCAAGTGGAGATCAACAAATTAGCTATTGTTTTAGGGTCAAGGAACAGGTAAATATATTTTGAGTATGGAACTGGATGTAGTCTTTGGGGTGGTGAAAGAGAAAAACCAGAAGATCAGAAAGAGCTATGTAAATAAATACAGGAAGTTGTCCCTTTAAAATATAAGTTACCAGAACTAGCAACAGACAGAAAGAGATTTCTCCACCTCATACTCTTCACTTTTGAGAAGTTAAGTCTAGTACTGTGAATATACTGGTTGAGACATATTATTAGTAAAATAGGTTTTATGGGGTGAAATGAAAACATAAGTAGAAAATATGGACATTTTGATTAACTGAATTTTATGAGAAAATTTGCTATGACTTATACCCTTTCCTCACAAAAGAGCACCTTACAGCGAGTGGCCTTTATAAAAATATCATGTAAATTAGGGACGATTTGTACGGTGCTTAAATTCAGTCATTGCAAAGTAAACATTAACTGTTAAAAAGGGAATTCTGTCTACGTGCAGGCTGCCATGTTTGCAGGTCTGAATTTCAACTAGCTCTCCTTAGAGAAATGTACAAAAGCAAAACCTATCTAGAGGGTAATCAGGAGATGTATAGAATTTTGAAATGTGGAGATGTTTTGATTTCACAGTATCATTTTCAGAATATTTTCCTAAGGGCATGAACTTTTAAGGATATGTGAATGCAACTTAATTCAAAAGGTAAAAAAAATGAAAACCTGCCTGAGAGATTCAAGAGCTGGAAGCTGGTTGGGAATTTTGTGCTTCCGGCCAATGGAATACTTAGTAGCCATTAAGATTACAAGGTAGACATACGTGTGTTGACAGTGGAAATTGCCCCTTATTAAAGAAAAAAAATGTAAAGGTTGAAGAATATATAGAATGACATATGTGATATACACGTAGTCACCGGAGTCTGAGCGCTTACATCGAGTGACAGTGGTTGTCTTGGGAAGAGAAACTGTAGAAAACCTTCTGATGCATTTTTAATTTTTTTACACTAAGCAAAAATTATAAATACTCAGCAAAAGCACATATCACATTTTTGTTGAGCTAACTGAAAGAACACGAATTAAAACGTGAAAATCATATTCTGGTCCAATCATAAAAAGCATAGCTTGTCAACAGTCCTCAGTCTTCCACTTAATAAATTAACACTGAAAAAGTGCCTGTGAGGCCATTTTCCCGATTTTCTCATGAAAGGATCTAATTTCCTCTTAAATAATAGAGCAATACTTAGAGCATCTTTGTAAAAAAAATGTATTAATTGTTGAGAACAATCACATACTTTACATAACTCTTTCTCAAAGAATTCTTTATTCAATTAGTAAGCACGGGGAAAGACCAAGGAAGATGAAAAGTGAATTTATAATTGGCCACGTTAATTGAGAAATTAATTGCTCTACAATAAGAGGCTTCCATAGCTGTATCTCTTGAGTACATAGTTCAATCATCACGTACATCACTTAGTTAAGAATTAAATATTCCATTTTCTGACACCTATCTAGGGTATTCATGGTGCCCCAAATATTTGTTCTTTATTTATCTTGCAGTGCTACCTAGATAATTAAAGGAAGTGATTTTCTGCTTGAAATTGAATAAGGCACTGTATTTCTATGTTTAATCTTAGCAAAAAAAAATCACCCACATACTGAAAAGAAAGAGAGATTTTAACTTATGTTATCCATTGCTCATTTTTCATGACCTGCTGAGACCTCAATTGCTAGGGTTAGCCATCCAGGTTTATAGGACACAGCCTCTGGTCTCAAGGGAACTCAGCCTTGTCGGAAGCCAAACAATTATTGCCTGGAGCTAAGCATCCTTTCATGGTGAAGAGCAGAGTGCAGTGGAACTCCCGGGAAAGTTCTCAGAAATGACTGGGTTTGGATGAAGGAGCGTGAGTCAGGGAAATAATTTATACAGGACATTTAAACTGCCTAAAATACAACCTAACTTAAAATCACAACCATGATCATGCAAACAAAAAGAATATGGCACTTCAGTTTAAAACAGAACTTTGAAAAAAAATACAAAGAACAGAATTCCTTAAAATGCATGTTAGTGCTTGTACAGTCATACAAAGCAGGCTAAGAGGCTTCTCAGTAGGGACGAGGCTAAAACTACATCTATCTGAGCACATCACCAAATGGACAAGGAGGTCAAGTGGGAACGATTGGCAACAAGGTAACATAAGAAGCAATACCAGGACAAAAAGCCATAGTAGTGATTCACAAATAAATGCATTAATTATGCCAGTTAACTACCTAATAAATGGACACTCAAGAGCCTGACAATAGTACTGACACTGACACAGGTGAGTAAGAGAAGGAAGAACAGCTTATCATTGCTAAGAGCAGTGAGATTGATCAATAGGTTAGCAATAGTACGATACTGATAGAGAAATGTGCTATTTGTAGGATTCCCTCACACACTGCAATACTATTCTATTAAATTACATCTTTAGTTATTAAATTAAATATTATTAAAGTACATGTACATGCATATATCACTTATACATCACTATAACAACTTTATAAGTGTTATTAACCTTATGAAGCATACTAAGTAGTCTTACAATGGGATTCTTCATGAACATCTGAGATGGTAGTACCCTTCTTTACATGGCTTTATAATTAAATTAAATCTAATATCTTTTTGAAGCACAGCAATTATAATTTTTAGCTAAAGTTTTGAAAAGTTTCCTTTAAAAAATCTGTTACAAGTCCAATTATTTAAATGAGACTAAGAAACATTTTTTCTACTGCTTAGTGACTGAGTAGAGAATAAAAGGTTGCCTTGACAACAGAAGATAGCAAAATAAAATGTTAATAAATTATAATTGTTTTAATTATTACCTAAACTACTGACTCTATAATACGTAAGACAAATACCGAATTTTTAAATCATAAAATCACACTAAACTTTCCTTTTATACATATTTAAAAGTATTAATTTAGATAATGAACTAATTTCTTCTTGAACTAAATCAATGTGACTAATGGGAGTGCAAAGTTAAATTTGTCATCTCACATCCATCTCTCAATAACGAATGGCCCAGAGAGAGAAAATGAGATTTGGAAGATTGTAAGAGATACTGATAAACAACAGCCTTCTTTCTTCATACACCACGATTTAAACCAACTGAAAACGGGAGGACGAGGCAGCAAATCGAGAGAATATTGGCATTATAGCTTATAAAGCGTTTAGTGGGGAGCATGGCTTGGTTGCAAACTCGTCCCAGATTTGCTGATAGGGAAGTACCCTCGATAATGCTTAGGCAGTTAGACAAAGTGCTCCTTATGTCAGATGCTGCTCTTTCGAAAACTTGCTTCATAGAGGAGCAAATCAGTGGTCATCTGGCCACCAGGAGGAGGAAAGGGAGACGCTGCTCTCTACCAGCCAGCTTCTCCAGCTAAGTAACTTCTTCTCTCCCTGGGATGTGTGGAGAGACAAAGCCAGTAGTGGTAAAAATACTATTGCATAGAAACATAAGGCATTGGGGAAACATTCTAACATTCAGCATTCTTCTTAAACATGTATAAATATGGGCTTTAACCTCTCCCGTTTTAACGTCATTGTTTCCATCGGTATCTCACTATTGGTAATCTATTCCTACATTTAGAAAGCCCTCCTGCCCCCCAAACGAACCCATCTGCCTTTGTGACTCTTCTAGGAACTGCTATGGGTTAGTAATTGTTTACTCACAACAGACTCTGAAACATATAATCAATTCCAACGTTTTCTTCACCCAAGATGAAAAATTTATTCCACATACGATATCTTATCTCAGACTACTGTACATTGCCTATCACAGACCTGCCATGTTAATGCTATATAACGCTACTTTCATAGTGAAACAGGGCTACATCAACATGTCGACATTTTAAAATCAGGTACAATGCCATTGCTATCAAACTGGTATAAAGTTGTTCATAATATTCCTTTTATTCCTTTTTACATCTGCAGGATCTGTAGAGGTATCCTGTCTTTCTAATATGGATAATGTGCATCTTTTTTCTATTTTTGTTCAAAGCATCTAGACAGAGGTTTATTAATTTTATTGATTACTTCTAAGAATCAGCCTTATTTGGTCTCATTTTTTTATTTTTAATGTTATGGCTTCCTATTTTTTAAATTATTTTCTAATTTCTTCACATTTGGGGCTTATTTTGCTCTTCTTTCTCAAGTTTCTTAAGGAGAAAGCTTAGCTTATTGATGTAAAACTTCCTTGTTTTATATTCTGAGCATTATTGCAATAAATATCCTTTTAAACACTACTTTTGCAACATTCTACAAATTTTGAGTCTTTTTCATTTAATTCAAAAATAATTTATAACTTTTTTTAACTTGAATTAACTTGAATTGACTTTTTTTAACTTGAAATAACTTGAAGTTATTTAGAAATTTGTAACTTCTAAATTTGTTATTTAATTTCCAATAGGGGATTTTCCCTAAATATCTGCTATTGGTTTTAATATGTTTCCACTGTAATCCCAGAACATACATTATATGGTTTCAATTCTTTTAATTTTTGGAGATTTGTTTTATGACTCAAAATATGAACTTCTATAGTGAATTCTCCATGTGCATTTAAAAAAAAAAAAAACATCCATGCTAACATAGTCATTTTCTATAAATGTCAGTTTGTCAGTTGAGCTGTCCGAGGTGTAGTCCTGGTCTTTTTCCCTTATCTATTTTCTATCTATTTGTTCCATGAGTAGCTGAGACCAGAGCATTGAAGACTCCAAAGGAAACTGTAAATTTAGTACATATCATGATTGTATGTCTTCCTGGTAAATCAGCCCCATTAACTTTAGGAAAATCCCTATTATTTCTAATAATATTGCTTGCTGTGAAGTCTTTGTCAGATATATAGCCATTCCAGCTTTCTTTGGGTTTGTCTTTTGCAATATTATTTTACTTATCTATTTCCTTATATTTAAAATGCGTTTTTTAATATACAATTAGGTTTTGACTTTTTTATCCATCTGACAATTCTCGCCCTTTAACTAAAGTGTTTAGACCGTTTATATTTAATATAATTATTGATGAGTTTGGAATTAATTCTAGCAACCTACTATTTTTTATTGGGCATCTCTCTTCTTAGTACTTCTTTTCTGCATTCCTTTAGATTTGTCGTTTCTACTATTTCATATCCGCTTTTAGCTTATTAATTATACTCCTTTCTATATTTAATTGATTATCTCTGCTTTATTTGTACCTTAACTTAGTAAAATCTACTTCCTAAAAATATTGAAATACTTTAGAGTGTAAGAATATTCAAACTGTGTACTTTCAATTTTGTCCTTCTGCTGTTGTCATTGCATTTTCACATATGTGTACTCTTACTATTTTTATTGCTCTAGACATTTTAATGTAATTACAACTTGTAAAAATTGTACCTATTATAAATTTTGTTCTTTTCAGCACTCTTCAGGTCTTTCTGTAGATCCAACTTTCCCTCATATCTTTTGCCTGAAAAATTTAAAATTTCCTGTAGGGCAGGTCTATTGGCAATGAAGTCCTCAGTTTTTATTTCCCAGAAAGAGAGTTTACTTTGCCTTTCATTAGGTACTAAAATCTATATCACCAACTTTTCTCTTTTTCATTTATGACCTTGTAGCACTCTATTAACTTAAAGTTTCCAGGAAGTCTGACAAAAATTCTGCTGTCTTGCTCATCTTATTCTACTATCTTTTTTCCTCTGTCTTCGAATTTTATTTTTCTCTTTGTTTGAAGCAATTGACTCTGTTATGTTGAAATGTGGTTTTGTTTGTTGTGTAAACTTCTTACATCTGTTGTTGATGTCTTATATTTGGAAAACTCTCTGATCTCTTCAAATATTGATTTCATCCTACTTTCTCTATTTTTCTTGTATTGTAAATTCATGCATATTACAACATTTTACATTGTCCTCCAGTTGTTGGATATCCTATTCTGTTCATTATTTTTTAACTATTTGTCTCTTTGTATCTTAATTTGACATTCTATTGATACGTTTTCAAGTTCACAGATTCTTTACTCAACTACATAACTATGCAAAATTTTTCAGATGAGCCCATCAAATAAAATTTTCATGATATTGTTTCCAGCTCTTCCCTTTGTCACTTTCTTATCATTTCCATTTCTATGCTAAAATTCTCCATCTGTTTGTATCTGTTTTCTACCTTTTCTACTAGATTTTTTTTTTTTTGCATATAAATCATACGTTTTTTTAATTCCTCTCTGACACTTCCAACATCTGAGTCTGGTTCTGCTGATTACTATATCTCTTGGAAACATTTTGATTTTTCCTTTGCTTTTTGAATCCTTTTTGTGTGTGTAATAAAGAATTTGTATAATTCTTGATAGCTTTTTCCCATTAATTGAATCCTTGCTTTAGCTGTATTAACTAATTCAAGCATTCAGCTACATAATTCTGATGCAGTTCCCTTTCAACTCATTTTTATATATGCGAAGGCTGGCATAGATTTTGTTTATAAACAAGCCACAGCACATCAAACTCAAATCCAGTGTCAGCAAAAGGTCCTAGATGCTCTTGAGTATTTTTTCAAAACCCAGAACGAGTCCCTTGCTATTGGCCTAAGTCCCCACATGCCCTGCCTACCATTTTCCTAAGAGCCTGAGTATGTAATTCAGACACTATAAAAACAGTATCTGAGACATATAAAAATATCTCATACCATAATATCACAAGCTTCCTTAACCTAACAGGTTGCTCGATTAGATCTTCTGAGTAAGATCTAAATCTACAAATGAGAACAACCAAGCAGGAGAGAGCATTGCATGATATGATATAAAATAGAGACATTTACAACTTCTATATGCAAACATGCACCCTTGGTGCACACTTACCTAAAAAAGTATGCTTTTTAGCCCAGACAATAATTCACTGATGGTATATTATCATTCTAATAACTAAAGGATAATAGAGGGTGAACTTTCCCTAATAATTTTATCCTACTGATCCCTTTTCAAAGGCTTTATTTTAGGTGAATTTTCAAAACACAACCAAAGAACTAGCTAGTCTAGATCAAATCAGCTATTTCACATAATTGTTATGAAAGTTTCTTAAGCTTTGAAAAAGTGACAATGATGTCCTTCTCATGATGATGTTGATTCCTAGTGAGGACGGTATCCTCACGTTCCAGAGTCAAATAAATTATGGCTGCATAAACCAATTTTAATTCGCAAACATCATTTTTTAAATTGACACTTATTCAAGTGTCTGTATGGTTGTCTGCATTATGCATTTAGCTATTATTTTTAAATAGGCAAAGTCCCTCTTACTTGAAGGTATGAACAGGCAGATATACAACTGTAGGCAAAGACATATACACATACACACACGAGCATGCACACACACGAATCCTCAGTTTAAATGATCCAAGCATGGTCGTGACTGTAGACAATTGAGCTGGTTTGTGTCCTGCCTTTACTACAATTCTCTTTAACCCACAGATTCCTTCTCTGTACAAGAAGAGTAAAAATATCATGTGGCTCATTGGATTATGACAACTATCAGATGGCATAATTCATTTAAGTTGTTTGGCAGTGTGTAAACCTTTATACAGTCCCCGAATTCATCATAAGTGCTGATTGTTCTAAGCATCGTTACAACTGTCCATTGGACATCAGACATGTGGCAGCTACTAGGTTAGTGTCTGGGATGAAAGTCACACATTGGCTGCAGCCCTCAGGTGGGTCACAATCGACTAGATGAAGTGGATAGGTAGAGCTGACAATAAGGAAGGAGCAGGTGGGTCTTTCTTCTCCGGGAATCAAGGAGAGGAGTGCTGGGAAGGTTTAGTGAGGAATCCAAAGCTTGGATTTACCTACTTGGATTAAGTAGATGAAATTGACTAATGAGCAGGGAAAGAAAATTACCTTTGGGGCTGAAGATTAGTGAAGGAAGGGGCCCAAAGCAGGAAAAAATTATATATACGTCTATACGTACTACATATATGAAGTAGTTAAGACTTTATCTTATCAACCAAAAGATTCTTTTGAAGAATTTTAAACAGGTTGTCATAATGACCAGATTTGAATTTTAGAAAAATAGCTCTGACAGCAGCATGCTTCAAAGGTGTGAGGCAGTGAGTTAAGACAGTCAGAAAAACCATATCTATTCAGTTTTAAATAAAAATGTCTTGATCGGTGAATTGGCAATAGGAATGGAGAAAAGGAGTCTGAGCCAAGAGTTTGGGGCAAAACCACCTCGATTTTGTAAACTGGACATAGGTATGAGAAAACAGGATGTGTGTAGACTCTACGTTTTCTCTGTGGAGTAACAGAATGGTTGTTCTAATCGCTAAATAAAAGTGCAACAAGCTAAAGAGAAAGATCAAGAGCTTGAATTTCAGGAAGCGACGTCACTTCCTGGTAGAAATGCTCAGCTCACAGGACCAGGTCTGAGGTCTGAGATCAGATCTGGGCAGCCACCAGCAATTTCTCTTTTGGGTTTTGATCTGCAGCAAGATCTGCAAATAGAACAGGCACAACCCCAAATAAATATGAAAATACAGGTAAAAATATAATTGGTTATGGCATATATTGTAGTTGTCTCCAGAACACCTATTTATTCTTCATTGGGTAATCAATCCAGGCCAGGCTGAGGTTCGACATTCCCCTGGGGAACGCAGGGCGGGAGTGAGCACGAGGTCTGGTTCTGGCTACTGAGGTGTGATGGGAAGTCAGATGGTGGGGTTTCTGGAAAAGCACTCCTTAATTCTAAGCAAGAGGTACAGGAAAGAACAGGCTTTCTCTTCTGTCTCTGTGATGTGAGGCTTCCAAATGCATTCGCTGCCTTACCATGGATTTGAAAACAAAGTCAGAATGGAAAATACCGTGTGGGAGACTCATAACTCTGTTACTAAGCTCTCGCTTTTCAGGTCAGCTTGTTCTCAGAAGCACTTGACCACAAGGTCTTCCAGCTCAGCCCTGTCTGGGTCTCAGAAGAGGCCAAACCACAGAATGTTCTATCGCCATTGTTTAGCTTTGTAGCTCATCCCTATTGCATACTTCTCCTGACTTTTATCATTCTTCACCCCCACCTGCTAAGAGCCAATAAGATCGTGCCAAACACCCAACCACCTAGGAGACCTGCCCCCCTTTGTCTCCACTGTATAAATTCATTTGTTTGAAAAATAAACTTAGAGGCTTGATCAGAACTTTGTCTTGCCTCCGCTCCTTTTTCTCACCCATTTTCTTTCAGGTTGGATCCTCCTCGCCGCCCCCATGAATAACTAGGTCCCGCGGGTCGGGACAATACCGGATGTGAAGGACAGAATGGATCCTGTTCCGACAACAGTGGGGTCACTCTGGACATTTAAATAATCTTCATCATTAATATGTATCCACCTAACATTTAGTGTTTTCAAAAAAACTAAGCAAATGTTTTTATAATTACTCGTAACTTAAATCGAACTAGGCCTGTTTTACTTTATCCCATTTCTTTTGTGTTCTCTGAATCTAGGTAAGTTTATCATTTGTTCTTTTATGGCAGAATTATCTCACCCATGTTTGTGGAGTACAAAGGAATTTCCTCACAGTAAGATTAAAACAATGAGGATATGCATCGAATTATGAGATACCGTAATTTTAAACTCACAAATAAATTTTTACTATCTCTCGTTGTCAAGGAAACTACTTTGTATGCTCCTGTGTCGAATTACTAAAATGGTGGGCTTTTTAATGCAAATTCTTATTCCATTTTCACTTTGTATGTTGCATTAATTGTTGTAATTTATATTTGATGAAGCTATTTAAAGTGTTTGCCAATAAAACGCATGAAAAATGGAACACAAGTCATCCAGATATTGCCATGCACTAGGCATCAATACAGAAAATAAATCTAATACCCATCAATTGAAAAAAGTCCAAAAATAATTCTCAAGAAAAATACCGTAAATTTAAGTGAGTATTGAGATATGGTGTTGTAATACACTATATGAGTCCTGTCTCCAGGAAGGCAAAACACTTTGCAAAAGTGATGAGATATAAATATTAGTCTATAACTACAGAGTTTAAACAATTTTATTTATATAGTCTTAGGAATCATTAGGATATTATAAATTCCACATCGAAGCAGCAGTATCTTTCATTAGCTTGATTGATCTCAGTCTGAAATATACCATCAAATATACACTGAACGGGATTAATAAATAACCTATAGCCTCAAAAATGATCAGTCTGCATTGCAAGCATTCTTCAGCAACTTCTCATGGACTTGTAAAGTTAAATCAAAATATACTGACTGCATTTTAGTTTTTCAATGAAAGGACATAGGTGTAATTCATACGTGTACATAGGTATACTTTATCCTGAGACATCGCTGGGAGGGGCAAAAATGACAACACTGCAGCTGTCCTGCTTCAGCCTCATCGTGAGAGGGCAGGGGTCTTTGGAAAAGACAGGAATGCTGGGAAAACAAGACAGCAGGATGAGAGGAAGACTGGACGTGAGGTGGATCGACTCCATGAGGGAAGCTGTGAGCGTGAGTCTGCAGGAGCTGAGCAGGGCTGGTGGGGACGGGACTCTGTGGACGTCACTCATTCGTGGGGTTGCCGGGAATTGGAGCCAACTCAACAGCATGAACGACCACAATACAGATGTAAGGGAAACACATACTTAAAAGATGCTATGGAAAGCTACAAGATCTTGGTTGTCTTTATCTTACTTATTCAACATTTTAAAATTGGAAGTATATTTATTGACTAAACATATGTTCATAGTCTACGCTGAGCATTATGCTAAATGGTAAAATAATGTCAAATGTACAAGTGTCTCCTTTCTATGCAGGGGACTGACATTGATGACTGTGAGAAACACACAGACATGTAGACAGTGCAACTTTGAAATAAATAATAAAGAAACAAAATGAAAATCAGGCTACTGATTTGACAAGGTGGGACAAAAATCTGAGTGGTAAAAATACTGTGGCTAATGCTCTGTGTCACTGATTCACCAAGTTCAGGTGAACACACATATGCACATTCACATATTCACACCCACAGAGGTACCTATGCATGTGCACATACGTGAGCACGCGAGCGCACGCACGTACGTGCGCGCGCGCACACACACACACACACACACACACACATTGATCTGGCCCAGCTTTAATCAGCCACGCATGTGCTGGGCTTTTAACAGTCACCTCTGTCAATTTCGTCCTGTTGTGCATGCGCAGTGCCCTGAATCAGACACATTATAATTATTTAAAAAGTGACCACACGGTTCTCCACAGCCAAATTCTTATCCTGGGTCAACATAATAAAAGCCAGGTCAAATATCCTATGCATAAAAATTTGATATCTGTGACATAAGCAAGGAACGGAGGGGGAAAAATGAATTTTTTTTCTGCTGACAAAGGAGAGAGAAGCAATTTCTCTCTTCCCCTCCCAAAGGAGTCTCCTTGGAAATATAATGGGGCTGGGTCTTTCTTCCAGTTCTTCAGTATATAAATAAATCTCTCTGAGGACCAGATAAGTTACGTGTCTCCAGGAAGAGATGGCTCCAATCTTCCTTGAAAGGTGGAGTTATGTAAATCTCTGTGTACTTCTCACAATCTCTACAGCTGTAAATTGATGTAAGGCTTACTCTTTGGTCCAGGAGCCCAAGTTTCTACAAAATTAGTTCGGAAAACTATAACTGTATAGAGAAATAAAGATATTTTCTCTATGATACCGCAATAGGTAAACAACATAACAAAATTATACACTATAATAAAAAAAAGTACAGAGAAAATTAATGGAGTGCTGGAGTAGAAATTAAAGGGGTCACAAGAAGAATGCCTGGGGAGCTTATTTTAAGCTAAGACATAAATGTGGGAAGCTAAGACATGAGTGTGGGCAGAGTTGATAGCAAATGAGAGAACTGTTGAGACAGAGAAGGGTTTGGCATTTTTAAAAATTAAAATAATGATATCAGTAATGAATGCAACTGTTGCAAATGAGGTGAGGGAAGTATCACGCCCTGTGGTTTAGCAGGCCTTTCAGGTAACAAGGTGTATTTTATTTCACGAACAATGTATTTAACCTTTGTTGGTTTTAGAAATTGCACCAATATCCCCCTTCATATCAGTCACCACTTTGCTTTGTCTATGGTACTGTCTACTTGGCAAAAAATCCATAATATTGATGCAGTCAAACTCCTATTACCCTAGTATCTCAAGTTTGAGTGTCTGGATAAGAAATTCTTCCCTATTTGAAGTAGAAAGATCGATTCCCACATAATCTTAATTTTTATGTTGTATACGTCCACATTTAAATAATTAACACCTGAGAATATGTTTTTATATGTGGTGTGAGACAGAGAGATAATTTTTCTCATGCCACTGAGCAGATTATCCCAATAACTTCACTTATTCCTAGGTTTGTGACACAATTCCACCAAAGACCAAGGTCCGCCACAAATGTAGGAGAATATATGTACCATATATATGTACCGTATTATATATGTACCATATGATGGTCATTGCCACGTCTTTGTAATACGTGCTAACACCTGGTAAGGCAAGCTCTGTCCTTTGGGAGTATCCATTCACATCTGTACGATATTATATGTCTGTAATCACTCAGACATTATTTTATACCCCTGTAGTAAGAATTTCTATTTGGCACCCAACTTCCTTTTCTCTTTCTTCCTTCATAATGTTGCCATAGCTTTTTCTGGGCACATTGCTTTGCAGATAAAAAGCTGTATTTTTCAACTCTTCTAGCAATTAGAAAAATTTCTGGACGCACTGATGCAAGTGAATTGCTGTGTTTATGTTCTTCTTCTGTTTTTATTTCTTCTGATAGGAACGTGACTGGGCTATCTAGAACTCCACTCAGCACTAGTTGAAACAGTATTGAAAATACTATTTATGAGACACAGATTTTTGACAGCTTTCCTGGTTTCTGTTCTGGAGATTTGTTCAATTTTTCTATCTCGTCTTATGTTAGCTTTACTTATGTTTAATTTATTTAATTTGTACTTGTAGAACGAGCAAATTATTTCTTATAATTCTGTTAATTTACTCTACATTTATAACTTTGATTACTCCCCTTTATCATTGCCCAAATTCTATAGTTCTTCCTTTATTAATTCAGAACATCTAAATGTTTACCTCTTTTTTATTCTTTTTCCTTAAAAATCATTTATTTAGTGTGTTCATAATTTCTATTCTGATACTTTAGAAATAATTTATATTTTAATATTTATTATCCTGTGATTATCTTATCCTATACTTATTTTGCTCTTTTTAAATAGAAGGCATTGTTCATTTCCTCATTTTATGTTAATACAAAAAATAAGACTAACATTTTCCTCTGAATGCCACTTTCATTATATTTTTTTTGGCTTAAATATAGAATACTTTGTTTTTATATATTTTTTAAATGTATAAGTAAACTATAACATGTTAGATAGTATTAAGTTCTATCAAGAAAACAAAAAGCCTACAAAATACTTAGCAATGTAGGAACCACACACAGAAATTACCAGGCAACTCTCCTAAGAGGTAGCAATTCAGCAAGGACTTTAAGAAGGTCAGCGAGCAAGGATGTGCAGTTTTGGGTGAGAGAGAGAGAGAGACACAACTGGCATAAACACCCTGAGCTAGAAAAGTTCTGGCCAGTTTGAGAACCACAATGCAGGTCGTGGCTCTGGCAATGTTAACTTTTAGGAACCTTCTGCCTTTTACATCAGTAGAGATAGAAAACTATTCCTGACATAACATGATGAACGATTTTACAAGGAAAACGGTAAACTCTAGCCATTGTGTTGAGAGTCCAATCTGGGCAGCGCTTGGGGGTGGGGACACAGATCGAGATGACAGTTTCTGAGACCAGGATGTAGTGGAAAAGGCAGTGAGACGTGGTGTGAATTAGACACATCTGGAAGGAAGAGTAAAGTGAGACAAGAGCAGAACAGAGAAACAATTAGTTTAGTAGAATCAACAGACCAGAGCGTAGGTCCCCTTGTGGTGAAACGTTTTGTGAGTGGGCTGGAAACAGAATGCAGATCAGGGCAGGAGGCTCGAAATTGAGAAAATGGAAGTGTTGCTGTTACAGATCACGGCAAAATGTGGAATCGGTCCTAAGAACGAGTGACTCCGACTGTGGAGGGCACAGTCACTCGAGGAACTAAGAACGCAGGGTTTTGAAAGGTTCACCTGCACACAGGCTGAAAGGATCGGGAATCCAGTCGGAAGTTCTGAGAGAGAAGGAGCAAACCAGGTGATAAAACCTTCATCGAAGAAAGATGATTTACCTCAGTATTAGGAGATGACTGCAGCAGGGTGGGCAATTAGATGACAAGACACGGTGGCAGGAGATGCAAAAAACGGGAGGGAGTTTAGGGCAAAGGGAGAGAGATTTGGACCTGGCAATGGAGAGAAATAAAGGCATCAGCCCCACCTCCAGGCCAAACAGCTGGAGGTGAGGAAAAGCGAGCAGCCCTTGGGTGAGGGGCCTGCAGAGGACGCAGTGGCTGTGGCCAAGAGTCCACTGTCAGTTAGACAAGTTGTCAAAGAGGAGAAGGAGAGAATGAGAGAATTGTGTTGATGACAACGAGTTCCAGGGGACACCTGGGAGAGGGAAAGACAGGCGAAGGACAGGAAAGCAGAGCAGTGCGGAAGCGAAGGAGAACTGGGATGTGCAGACGAGGCCGAGCTGAGGTCCATGGCTGAGCATCATGACCCCATGTGGCCAGTCTTAATGGCCTCCATCTGACAAATGAGAGGGCGGAACTGTGACAGTTGAAGGAGAGTGTGCCGTGGGGACTGGTCCGGAGCGCTGGAGGTCCCACGGCCTCCTGATTCTTCCAGCCAATAATGTAAAGCTGGGGAAACGGCCCATTCAGAGCTCCTGACCTAGAGTTCCCTCCCGCGTGTGGTCCCTGCACTGGCAGCATCAGCAGCGACATCTGGAACCAGGGTCGAAAGGGAGATGAGACTCGAGTTCTCAGTCAGACCTACCACACAGGAGGATGCTCTGGGGAGGGGCGCCGGCATCTGTGCTGGGCGAGTGGTCCAGGCAATGCTGAGCGGGGAACAGGTACCGCAAAGCGTGAGTTCTGGGAGCAGCAACTGCCTCCTGCCTGATGCATCCCTTGCTCATCTGGAGGCCAGTGTGTGTGGGGAGACAGTCTGATTCCAGCCGCTGTGTCCTTAACCAGCATGTGGCATTTCCTCATAATGACCTCACTTGTGACATCAGAGTTTAAACAACTTCAATGGTATTGCCACAGGAGCAGCAGGCACGACTCAGGAAATTCATCCAGAAGATTAAAAATTGAAATGATTCAGATGACTAATTCTGTTGAATTTAAGTTTCTAAACAAAATGAAAGTATCCTCCAAAACATATATGTATGCTCCAAAAGTAAAATTAATATTCTTTCAGATAATATGGAGATGTGAAATTGAACACTAAACTGTATTTCTAAAATAATAAAAATGTCAATATATAACATAAAAAAAAGTCAGAGAGAACTGAAGGTTACTAATAGGATGCTTTTCTATACCATTCAAGGAAATTTGTTTATATAGTTTTTTTTTCGATCATTGCACTTTGAGTAGCTTCTATACTTCACACTGCACATCTGATACAATAAAATGGCTAAATACAGATGCTGAAGCCATGTGTTAGAGCAGAAAAAAGTCTTTCAAAACTGTGATTGAAAGGATAATTAACAAACGGATAAAATGGAAATAGAGTCATTACTATTAATTTATGTTTAACTCCACGTGAAAACTTGATAGATTTCAGATCTCAGTATTACTGAGACCATTAAAACGAAAAAAAAAAAGTTTCTCAAGAAATATTAGAAGACAAGGTCACTCAATAAACAAGCAGTCCAGATTAATTAATTCATTTTCTCAACAATTTCATTCGACAAGCCAGTGTGTTGCATTTGTCCTACGACTCTGCAAAGCCAGGGTTTCTGAACTTCAGGCATTTTGTACTCCTAATGGTGTGGTGGCACAATAAAACGCTCCTATCCATTCCTCCGCTCACAAGAAAGTTCCACCTTCCTGGGTGTGAAATCTTTATAATTAGAAGAATGTGTTTGGGCTTTCAGTACTTTCAGTAATTAAGATCTGCCTATTTTGCACTGTGGTACTGTGATTTTTAAAAAGAGTTACATGATTTGGCCTTCATTCCCAGTTCTAGCAGAGCTTCTGAAACCCAGGGAATTTCCTAAGTGAGGAGAGTACCCCTAAAGGCATGTCTTGTTATGTTCAAGAGTGACTTTTGGATGCGCTTAAGGATGGGGGCTGGTTGGAGGAAGGACCAATCGTCGGACAGTGGCTAGAGGTTGAACCAATTGCCAATGGCCAATGATTTAAGCAATCATGTTTATGTAACAATGATGTCTCCAGAAAACAAAAACAAAAACAAACAAACAAACAAAAAAACAAAAGAATGGCATTTGGAGAGCTTCCAGGTTGGTAAACGTGTGGAGGTTTGGGGAAAGTGGCATGCTCAGACAAGTATAGAGGCTCCAGGCCCTTCCCCCACACCTTGCCCTGTGCTTCTCTTTCATCTTGCTGTTTCTGAGTACTGCCCTTTAATAATAAACCAGTAATCTATTAAGTAAAATGTTCCTCTGAGTTCTGTGAGCAGCTCTAGCAAATTCATTGAACTCAAGGAAGTGGTGGGGTGGGGGAGTCACAGGGACCACTGATTTATAGCCCATAGGCCATAGAGAAGTACAAGTGATAACCTGGGCTTTCAACTGGTATCTGAAGAGGATGGGGGCCACAGTCTTGTAGGGCTTAGGGCTAACTAAACACTTAACCTGTGAGATCTGCTGCTGTCTCCAGGTACATAGTGTCAGAATTGAGTTGAATTGCCGGAGATTCAGCTGGTGTCTCAATGCACTGCTTGTTGAAGATGTGAGGACAAGTTATCCAACTGGGTTAGGAATCTAATTATGAATGAGGACATACCTTAACTCTTAATCAGTCACTAGCATTTAGAAGTCCAGGGAAGATTCAACAAGAATCCGTAAAATGAGGTGTTCCTAGAAAACTGTAGCAGACATTGTAATACTGCATAGAAAGACTCAATGGGAAAGAAAGATAACTAAAAAGATAAATGCTGCTTTGTCCTACATTTGTATAGAGCACACCCAGTTGAAATATATAGCAGGAAACTTAACCAAAAAAAGATGTGGGCTTTATAATTTAAAGACCAGCAACATACTCGCCAACTTCAACTGAGGCAAGACCATATCGAAAGCAGAGTCCAACTTTTATCTACAAGAAGCATAAACTTGGCTGAAATTAGTGGGTTTTAGTATGAGGAGTAAAATCTCTTTGTTACTGTAACAATCATAAGAACATATTATACAAACACATAATTATAGAGTTTGATTAATAATACCAATGATTTCAATGGCTGGATATATAATGAATAGAAATTCCATTTAGGCAAAATATTATTCTAAATACTTCATGGAACTAATATATTCTTACCAGCTAAGAAATTTATAGAAAGAAACAACGCAACAAGAATTCTAATCGTGTTACAAAACTAAGCCAAAATAAATAGAAGTCTATCTAATAAGACTGAAAAAAAAAAAAGCACATGTGACAGCAAGACCGTTAAAAGAACAAAATCCAACTGAGCAATTGAAGATCTAATTGGCTTTAGTAAACAATTCATGAACCAAGCTGCGTCCCACATCTGGCATTGGGAAGGGCATTCAGAAGGACCAGAGAAAATGGAAGGTTCTTGCATGGAGGAGGGTGAGCAAGGGAGCTATTAACAAATGAAAAGAAAGGATTATTTTTAGGCCAGAACTTCATCTTTCGGTGGGGGGAAGGAAACAGGCGAAGGTTTCTGTCATGCAGATTGCCTCTTCTCTTTATGGGGGATGGAGAGGGCCAGTGTGACAAATTACCTTAGCGGAACTTGACCAGAAAATTACAGACTGATTAATTAAGACTTATTTTTTTCTAGGAAAAGCTGAAATAGCAGCTAGGTCTGTTATTAAATCTAGGTTTGGTGTCATGGGCTTTAACAAAAGTGAGGCTATTTGGGGTCTGTGTTTTTCTTTAATAAGACTATATTGAAAAAATCAGAAATATCATAAATTATGATTAAACCCATCATAAACAATACGTGCTTGAAATTATGCATTTATTGATTAACTATTTCTAACTAACTAGTAATTTTCACATATAATTGCTTAAATGAAGCCACTAATCAGAATGCTCAACCTCTGGATGCATGTCATGAGTACACGTGTCACAGCTACACATGTAATTCGGTGGCAGATTATTATAATCCCTTACATGATAAACCCTGAATTACTGAGTTTCACTCATGCCTCCTACAGTAAAACATTTACACTTTCTGAGCCAAAAGTTCCTCATTTTTAAAAAAAGTTATATCAATAAAAATATCATAGTTTGAAGAAAATAATGAGTTGAAAATGTTTTACTATTACAGAAATCATTAAATATATGTAAGAAATAATCACAGCAATTATAAATAAGTTGTTAAGAGCATACTCAACTCCCATAAAATTCAACAGTCTCAACACTAATTTCTTCTCTCAAACTCCAAAAATCTATACTGAACAAAATAAAGAAGCCTCCACCCAACAAAACAAATTTTAAAAATTTAATCAAGTTAAATAGCACAAGTCGGAGACAGAATATTCCAAAACTTAGGGTGTAAATAAGGAATAAACACCCAAATCCAACAAAGCCAGCTTCAGAATCCATTCAGAGCAAAAAAAAATTTGAAGGAGATACTTTGTGGAAAACAGAACAAGTCAGGACCTACAAGTGATAAAATGAGATAAATTTACCCAAAGAAATTCATCCCATCCTGAGCACAGAAATCAGTTCTGAGACCTAATAGACCGTAGCAAGTAACGTCAGTGGATGATGCCAGTACCCCACAAAGACCCTCTAGAGCTTCCTTTTGCTGGCATCTACAGATGCTCCCATCTCCATCCCATTCCATCCAACAGCCAACACCTGTACCACTTTTATAGAGACTATGTCAGTCTATGGGGCTCCCTCTACTTGTAGGCACAGGAAAAAGAGGTGGCCTTGACAGGCGATGGCAGAGAGCTGCTCATCAGGACAGTTCTGAGGACCCACGGAACGCTGCCATTTCTCGCAAGCTTGTTTGGCTTCCCTCCCTTTCCTGTTCTGCTTTCTAAACTTTCTTGCCAGTTTCTTTTGGGAGCATTTTGACAATTTTTTTTCCCCCTGGAAAATCCAAGCCAAAATAACTCGCTTCTAGGAAATTGAAAGTAAGAGACTTGAAATTAATTGTAGGAGTTCAGAGGAGGAAGTGGTGCTTCTGGGGGTGAATCAGAGTAACCTCAAACTCTGCAAGGACGCAGATGGAATAAGTCAATTTTCCTAAAGAAACAACAAAGAATGATGAGCCACATCTCTCCCCTACTTCTTCGAAGAGCACAATCAATTTAACAAAACTATGCTTGACTAGTCAATATTATTGGGAGATGGATTCAGGTCGCAGCCCCAGCTAGAGAGCGCTGCTTCGTCAGAATTGATGTTCCTCTGCAAAGTGACTCATATCCAAGACTTTTTGAAGACAGCCATTTGCCCTGATTTGGGACAATTCTGAAAGAACATTATGCTCCAGATCTCCCATGGGGACAGACAAAGCTGTATCACAGCTCTATTTTGTCCTCTGCCACCACCTACTGTGTTCCATCCACTCCTTCCCACAGGTGTTGATCCTAAGAGCTCCCCTGAAGGTTAAACTTGATTTCAGAGTCTGTTGGAGTTACCTAACCTGTGACATAAACCAACCCAAACCCTCAGCACACCACTGTTATTGCTGATATGAGTGGTGGTGGGGAATGTAGTCATATAAATATTGTGAGAAAAACAGAGAATATAATAAATACAATAAATTTCATGTGATGAAAATTCTCTCCTCTACAAAACATGCATGAGGCAGAGAAAGGTCTAACCAAAAAAAAAATCCTTAAAAAATTATTTGCAAATGATAAAATCCCTGTGTCGGACTATCAAAACCTCAAAAGAAAAAGGAGGATATGAATTAAAAATTGTCTATAATAAATTTTAAATAAGTCAAAGTAATCTTAGAAATAAATATTAAATTACAAAGGTCAAGGAAGAAAGCCATGAAAATAGTCAAACCAATGAAAATAAAATACAGGGATCTAATGAGAAAATAAAACAAGAAGTACAAAGATTCACTGATGGGTATACAAGATAAAAATAGAAGCTATGTAATATATGTATATATAGAGAGAGAGAATCCATAAAAAAGAAAAACAAAACAATAAAGAAGAACATATATTTAAATTTATCTAAGAAATTTTTTCAGAAGTAAACGAAGACTAGAACCCTCATATGAAGTCCACGATAAACCTGGGAAACTGGCCTGGAATGGTCATTTCACTGTTACATCCTATTGCCGTAAAATTATTAGACTTTAACAAATGAGCAAGAAAAACAAAAGCAAAATACCCCTCAGAACCTCCAGGAAAAAAAAATAATACTAAGGCAGGGAATTATAGGAAGAGAAAGAAGAGAAAAATAAAATCAACTCAGCATCAGAAATTTGAGAGCACAAGAATGAAATGCAACAGATTTGTTAGAAACTTAAAAACAAAAGGGTTTACCAAGGATTTCATATTTGGCAAAGCTGCCGATCAAGTACCAAGGCCCTAGAGATAGAGTATTAAATATGCAAAAACTCAGGAAAACACCACACTCTCACACTTCTTTCCAAAACTGCCTAGAGAACATGCTTTGCCACCCAAGGGTTGGAGCAGCGCAGAGAGGTGGGGGGAGTAACTAGCAAAAGAACTGATAGGAAGCAACACACATATTCTATGGTAGATCTAAGACTAAAACAAGCTGGGGGCAGTGGGAGAATAACAATGTCCTGTGCTCCAGCTAAAGAGAAGTAACAGACGTGAGTCTAAGGTTTAGAGGATGTTAAAGGCACAATAATCTCCCTGAAGTGCCAGAGTGAACAGGTTGGAGTTGAACACTGAACAATCCAAAGAGTAGAGAACTAACGAAGAAAGACTGGGAATGGAAACATTTTATAAGGTCTTAATGTAAATATAACATTAAAAACAGGAAAACTTCATGACTTAAAAAAATAGAAAAAGATTTTAAAAGGATGAGATGGAGAAGTAGATGCAGAACATGTAAAATACAGTAAAAATAAAGTAATATGACTGGTTTGAGACTGAAGATATGAGTTATGTCGTAAATAAAAGCTGGCTCTACTCATCTATTAAAATAAACTAAGCATTTGGTACCAGCAGTGACTATAGAGACCAATCGAGAATATTCCACATGAATAGGTACATGAACAGTTGGCATCTCAAATCAATTTTTAAAAGATAAACTTTTTCATCTTGTACTAGTCCATCTATTTGGTACTTAGACAACTCAACAGCCAACAGAGAATAGTTCAATTTGAATCTATCCTGTATATCTTAATGAAGTAAGCCAAAACAGATTAGCAATGTAACTATGAAAATGAAGTACAACCCTTTTGAGTATTTTTTACTAACTTTTACTATGCTTTTGATTTTAAATAATGTTATTTTACATATCATAAAACAAAATTAAATTAAGAACAATGGGGCATGATTAACTATGACGATAAACAGAAAAAAAAACTTAATGGTAAATAAAATGAAAAACAGAAAAAATATATGAATCGAACTTTTTAACACATGATCTGATTACACAACATGATTTGGGTATATTCTAATTGCCAAAGGAACTCCAGAGAAATCTTAAAATAGATTAAATTTTTATTAATAATATTAGTTTAGTCATGCCAAACTATATTGTATATATTTATGTGTTAAATATTGCATAAATTAACAGTACACTGATGTTTGGGGTAACCGCGGTGATTACTCTGGGAAACCTATGATACAAAGATCAAATGGAGAAATGTCCCTGGTTCACTGAATGGCTTTGAAGGTACCAGTGAGAATGCCTGGGACCCAGATATTGGACTGTAATACCATTTCCTGCTAAAAGCAAAAAAGTGTCTAAGGGAGGTCACCTGCTCCAGATACAGGGCAAGACACATGCGCCGTGTGCCTGAAATATCTGGTTGGAAAACAAGGAAGGACACAGACACTGACACAGACACAGACATTTTAAAAGGGCGCAAGAACCAGCTGCACAGGGTTTCCGCTGACAAATGGGAAAAAACTTGAGGATCTAAAACTGTAATGATAGTACTGGATTAAAATACATTTAAAACAAACAAACAAAAAACCCATGAGTCCCTAATTATAATAAAGAAAACAGAGAGAAGATAAACCTTTTCTTTTGTCTCAGAAGAATGCCATATGATAAACATAAAATATCCCAATAATAACTGGTTAAGGCAAGGGTCAGGAGTCGATACTAGATCTTTGAGTAAAATGTTGTTGGGGAGCAGAGACAAGGAGACGGTCTCAAAGTATCATCCTGCAGATTATGCACTACGAAGAGGAACTGATACTTCCAAAGTTAAGAAAGCCAAGTGACCCGACTCAGCATCACGACGGCCTGTCCTAGGAAACAGACAGAGTCCATTCACCCAACTGGCCTAGGTCCTTCCAAGTCATCAGTGACATAAAAGAACAAAAGCAGCCTAGAGAATTATTCTAGTTTTAGGGCACGTTAAGGAAATGCAAAAACTAAATATAGTTTTATTCTCTATAACTGGAGTCCATGTTTAAATTTTTCATAAAATCTATTATTAAAAAATTAAACATAAAAATATCATCTTGATGAAATTCCTTGTATGCAATCACTTTACTGTGATTACGTCAGAGAACATCCTTGTTTTGTGAAAATCCCGCTACTAAGGAGTGAAGTGTATTATACCTACGACTGATCCTGAAATGGTTCACCAGAGAAAAATATGATTGTATATATTTAACTAGGAAGATAAAAATATGACAAAGTATAAATAATTGTGGTAACAATGTGTTTACCGATGTTCATTAAACTATTCATTCAACTTTTTCCATATATTTGAAATTATCAATCTAAGTTATAAAAAAAAAAATGCTTCAGTTCTTATCAGGGCCATAAGCCATCATAGGACAATGTTAGTAGGGTGCTTAATATATGAAAACCAACTAGAATAAAATTTCTTCGTCATCATGTTTTCCAAAATAATAGCTGTAAAATACTTCATGGGTTAGAAAGAAAAATACGTGAAGAAAAATAATTTGGAAACACATTAAAATGCCTCAAGTGTAAGGAAATGATTTTTGAGT
Organism: Macroglossus sobrinus; assembly: GCA_004027375.1. Taxonomy (NCBI): domain Eukaryota; kingdom Metazoa; phylum Chordata; class Mammalia; order Chiroptera; family Pteropodidae; genus Macroglossus; species Macroglossus sobrinus. The sequence goes on from PVKZ01002389.1 coordinate 60,993, forward strand.
TTTCTCTTAAGATATCTCAACATACTGTAAGAAAATAAATGTAGATGCCATTTTCCTTATCCTATCTATTTTAATAATTAACTGAAAATACAAGTTCTTGTTAAAAAATAATTCCTGGCCGACAGAAACCACCCTGTCCAACGCTGGAAGCCAAGCTTTTCAGATCACGGCTTCACTGCTAGGTTGACAGGACATGGCAGTGGCACTCCGGGGGACTCCATCTTCCTCTCCAGCCAGCATCATCGCCCTGGCACCTCAGTTACATGTAGCCCTCAGCTGACTGACACTTCACTGGGCTTATCGTGTTCTTTTACATTCTTCCTCCAGAACATCACGAACCCCCTTTTGTTCTTCACAGGTCACTAGAAGGTCTTGCCTGGTCAGTCTCGTGCTAACAAGAGTCCATTATCTGAAATAACCACTTTGGGCTCACTCTCCCAGCCCCGATTATCCACCACAGTGTGGATCGATCTGTCGTACATCAGTTTTTGAGGGAAGACGGAAGTAAATAAAATACTGCCAGAAAGAGGGCTCAGAAAATCTATCAGATACCTTTACTTAATTTTGGTGAGCTTTCATACCCTCCTTGCTTCGATATTAATTTTTAAAATTGCAAAACCTGCTACTGTTATTCCCTTCTTTGCTGCTGGTCCCATCGTTTCATATAATTTTTACAAGAACATTTTCTGAATTACTTCTAGTTTCCAAATGATTAATTACCACTTCTTAATATGGACTATCCAAAAAATTATTTATTAGTAGTAGTTTCCCCTGTTTAAATATTATTAACTATTTAAGTTTTTGTAGTAGCCACTTCCTATAAGATATTTTGTCCTGCATCAACTAGCTAAGATTTATTAAAATTCGTCCTAGACTCTAAAATCCATGAGGTAAGGCACCTTGTCTTTCTCAGTCACCATTAAAAGCCCAGCTGATAGCAAAACTCAGGGTTGCCAGCTGTGCCAGTCTGCATGACAGTCCCCCAAAATGCCCATGTCCTCTTTCCCAGAACCTGTGAACATCTTATATGGCAAAATAAAAAATAAATAAAAATGTGTGTATCTGATTAAGTTAAGAATCCAACTGGGGCTGGGGGATTATCCTGGATTATCTCACTGGGCTCTACTTAAACACCAGGGTTTTTGTTAGAGGAAGTTCAGAGTGATGGAGATGAGGCTGTGCTGCTGGCTTTGAAGATGGAGGGACCGGAGGACTGCAGGTGGCCTCTCGAAGCTGGAAGAGAAGGAACGGTGTCTCTCCTAGGGCCTCCAGAAGGAATCAGCCCCACTGACACACTGACTGCAGGACAGTGAGACCGATTGTAATTTCTGATGTCCAGAACTCTAAGTTAATAAATCTGTGTTGAAACAACAAATATTTCTGGTAATTTCTTACAGTAGCAATAACTAAGGCATCAACAAATAATCTTTGGATTGTACTGTTCTAAGCTCAGGTTTTATACATTAAGTTAATTCTTTTTAGATCATATGTAGAGTCAGGATACAAAATGAGATTTTTCTAACAATGTAACCTATGCTATTTTTATAAGGTTTGCTAAATTATGATTCATTCCATAAGACTGCTGTATGAAAACTGTACCATGTGTTAAGTACTGAAGTATTTTTTTCTGCAATACTTTAAGTAAAATAGAGGACAGCAAATAAATGAATTTCAGTATGTTTCAATGATTAATATGCATTTCTGGGAGGAATGTGGTAGGTTCAAATTGTTATCTATGAAATATACTGATACAAGTATTCAGTTTACTTGCAATTTATGCAGAATGCTTTCAGATACACATCATTAAAACAATGGCATGAATGTCAAAACTGACTTTAGATATTAGTCATTTTGAAATAAGTTGTAGATCATCTCATTTATAATCATTCAGTACAAATTCAACTTCTCTCAACTATTCCTATAATGTACGGCATCAATTTTTGTGTTGAATGCTATAATTAATTGTATTTGTTTTAGCATCCATCCACATCCTAAAAATATTTTCTAAAAATCAGGTTTATTGATTATAATTTATATACAATAAAACACACCCTTTTAGAGTGTGCTGTTTGTTGAGTTTTGGCAAATATATACTGTTGTAGATTCACCACCAGAATAAAAATATAGAATATTTACATCTCCCCAAAGGGTTCCCACTAGCTACTTTTCAATAAAAAGTGTCCCAGCCCAATCCCTGGCAATCACTGATCTGTTTACTGTCACTTAAGTTTAGATTTTTATAGAATTTGATATAAATTGTATCATACAGTAGGTAGTCTTTTTCATTTGGCAAAATGCTTTTGAGATTTCATCCATGTTTAATTCTTCCTTCAATTTTATTGAGAATTAAAGGGTACTTTTTCTAGTTTCATGAAGTGAAAACTTAGATCATTATGTGAGATTTCTCCTGTTTTTAAATATCAATATTTAAAGTTATAAATTTACCTCTAAGCTCTGTTAACTGAATATCGCAAATTTTATAATTTTCCATTCATTGAAAATATTTTTAATTAGACTTTTCATTACTCAAAAGTATGTTTTTACTTTCCAGATATTTTGGTGTATCTCTAGATTTTTTATTATTTAATTTCTAATTAATGCTTCTGTATTCAGAGCAAATTATTTTTTTCTCTTATTCCCCTTCAGCTGTTAAATCCATCCAATTAATTTTTATTTCTATTTTAATTCACTTATTTAAGTTTTCAGCCCTAGAATTTTTATTCCTTTTGTACTGTTTCTATTTCTCTGACGAAGGAGACTTAACATTTTTTAAAGTGTTTTTGAAAGCTAACTTTCCTTTACCTTTCTGAGTATATTTATCGTGTCTTTCAAAATCTCGATTTCCTAATTCCAACCTCTGGATCACCTCAAGACTAATCTCATTTAATTCTCTTTCTTTTTTCTTTTTCCTTTTTTTTTTTAAGGTGAGGCAACCCTTGGTTGACTCACAGATTGCAAGGAACTTGTCAGCTTACAATCCCTTATTTTTTATTTTTTGCACCTACAGTAGCACCTGGTCTTCCTAGGTGGTCTCCCATTCAAGGACTAACCAGGCCTGACCCTGCTTAGCTTCTGAGATCTGATGGGATGAGGCTTGTTCAGGGTGGGATGGCCGTAGCCTCATTTAATTTCAATTGAGAATGTTACTCAATTTCCTAGTCCCTTTCATGTCAAGAAATATTTTGGATTGTCTTTGGGAACAATTGTATTTTTATGGAAAAATACGTGTTGTTCAGAAGAGGCTCTCCAGGTTATCTGATTTTAGTTTTCTGCCATTGAGTTATTTTATATCTCTGTAAATTGCGTGTTACTTATAGACCTATAAATTCTATTACATCTAGTGAAAGTTCAATTGACTTCTTTCCTTGATGTAGAATAGTTTTGCCCTGCACTTGAACACTCATTTCAATATTCCTAATATTTATTTATCTGCTTATAACATCTATCTGGTCCCTTCCTTGACAAATGAATAGAATAAAATCATTCACGTGTGTTCATTCTGATATGTGTATGAGGCTCAAAATTCTACCTTTTCTTTTTTGAAAATTATCTTTGACAGTGGCCTAGATAGTATGAATGTTAAGTGTGGAAACTCTGAAATCTGTCATTACTCTCTGTGAGTAATGTTTCTTCTGTCTTTAGCAGGCAATTAATTAGGCTGAGCACGAAATGCAAAGTACTTCTTGGACAGTGGCTCCCATCTCAGCTCAGATCTGTCATCTCTGGGGCTGCTCCACTCAGGCGTGGCTTAAGCAGCCGCCAGACGTGGTCAGACAGAAATCCGAGATCCCTTCTCTGGCCTTTTCAGTGAAACTACAAGATGGGTATCCTGCCCTGCCCTCAATGTGGCTGAATTACCCTAACTCCTAAATATGGCGCCTGAGGTCACAAAGACTGTGACCTCTCTGCCACCCCCACTCCCCGGTCCATAGGAGCTCACCCTTCCAGAGAAATGAACAACGGAGAACGAACATGAGGTGACAATCACCCTCAGCACTCCACACCTGCCTGCTTCGTGCCACTGCCCGGTGCCTCCGAGAGCTTTGTGGCACTGGGTCCAGACATGATCACTGCTCTCTGTGGCCGCATCGGCCCACTCGGACCTTACTCAGTCACTAAGGGAAGTACAGTTCTATAAAAAAATAAGGCTTCGCACAAATGTAGGTTTGTTATAAAGATGAACACTGTGTGTAATAATGGATCAACACATCTGAGTCTATAATATGCTCCACAACATTGGGATACGTGTACAGAAAGCACACATTTAATATGTGACATTTTGCCCAGATGCAGTCTAATATTTGGATGAGACTGTAATCTTCATAATATATAAAATTGAAATTTTAATATCTTGCTCTAAATTGACGGTAGTATAAGTTACAGTGTCTCAGGAAATAAAATAGGTAAAAATTTGAATTTTATTTTCAAAGTTGCACTCGGTTGTATAATCAAGAAAAAAAAGGAAAGAAAAAGAAAAGAAGGAATAAGGAAGCCAGTGATAACTGTGATTAAGAATGGTTACAAATGAAAAAGCCCCGCTATAAAAATAGAATCAAATTTTCACGAGCTGCTCATCTATCTTCAGGCACTTTCGTTATTACCCTTTTCAAAATGCTCATCTTTACCTGTGACTACATTTTCTATTACCCTTTCCCATAATAGCTATGTATTTGTCCCCTCGGTGGGATGTTGCACTCATAACTCTCACACCCTTTATTTCCATGATGTAACGAAACACAGTCTGTTGCTATGGCAACGATCAGCATCTTGCAGCCTGAGCCACTGTGATTACAGGTTTCTGGTGCTAGACTCTTTCTTTCAATCAATCGCAGAGATCCCTTTTGTTCTTCCCCACACTCCAAATTCAGTGCCTAATGTGCTTTGATTAATGTTTCAGAGTTTAACCAGTGTAGTGATGTGTTAAGTGGTAGTGCTTTAGCTACATTTTTTTACTGCTGCATTATTCAGCCTATATGAACACATCACTGCATCACAGTAAACTAGGTGTGTCTGACGTTCGAAATATACATTAATCCGTCTTGAAACAGCAAATGTATTTTGCAATTTGTTCACGTGAGATTTAGGTCGTAGAACCCCAAGCTTAAACACATAAATTATATTTTAAAGGGAAACCTTTTATTTTCTATATTCAGGTCACGACCCTGTATTCTGTGCTGAGGACAGGGAGACTATTCAGACCACACAGGGTCGGTCACCCCAAGCATGACACTACCAAAGTGTTACCTTGTATTTAGCAAATTCCAGCCAGACATCTAGCCCGCAAGGTTAAATACGTGTGTAAAATTAAACAGAAATCCTGCTGAAATTTTACCTTCATGATTAGGTATGTTCACAAGTAACAGGCCTTTCCCTTTGGGTGTGTATTTTTATTTTTGTTAACATAAAGGTGGTTGTGAAATTTTTCATTCCAATTTAGACCACAGCGTCAAGTCTAAATGACAGCTAAGTTTTGACTTCATAAAAATAATAAAAAAGCATGCCAGATTGTGTAGGAAACAAATCTTCATATAGCAAACATACTATAAATTTCTTAGTCAAAATTAATTTTTATAAATCTCGTATAATATTTAAGTCGCTATTTTTGCAACGTAACCTATAAAATGTAATTTTCTTGATCTTTCTTGCATCCAAATTTGAAAACTAAATTAATAGCCACTGATAAGAAACATCACCCAAGAACCTTCACTCTCCGCCTCTGATTCAATCTCAGATCCATTTAAATATCAGCTGGTAATGTGGTTGCCATAAAAAGCCTTGGACTTTATAATACTGAATCAAATTACTTCCTTTCCGAGAAGAACAAAGATACCCAAGCTTAAAGTGCTATTCAAAATTCACTAGATAAGAAAACCAATTTTGTAGACTGTCACCTAGCATGGCACACCTAAATTTCCTTTCATAATCACTAATATATAGACTAAGTAACTTATATAGTCTCAAAAATCACGGACATTATAGATGAATCTGTACCCCTTTCTCTACCCCCTAATTTATTTAGTCCCAAATAAATCTAAAAGACTGAAGTCTATTTGGAAAGGGAGACTATAAATTTTCAGAGAGGGATAATGTAGTCATCTAGAACATGATGTTGCCAAGTGACACATTTTTGTGTGTGTGAAAGGATAGTGGTTATTTACAAGTTTATGAGTTTAAATTTAAAATGTGTATCTGGCACGCTCAGCTCCTCCTTTTCAGGCCTGTTCTTAAACGTTAGGGGTCTCTGATGCTGTGGCCCACACACCCATTGCAATTTACTCTCTCAAGTTGCCCTCTTTTCAAAACTCACTTTCTCAAGAGGATCTGTCAAACTAATTTAACCCAACAATGATCATTAATAATTGTAATGCATTCTGTCTATATTTCATTAGGAAAAGCTAGTCCTACTTAACCGTAAAAAGTGTCTGATTGAGATGGGTCCTATATGAGCCAGCAGGTGAGGTGGGTCACCTTCCGTGGCAGCCATGTTTCCAGTCTGGATAATACTCTGTCTCTGGTAAGGCACATGCCAGAAACAGCACCCTGCATATCAGGAGTGTGGTTATAATTATTGTATATGATGATGTTCATATTACAAGCACTTATGGGACTTGAATCAATCAAACAAAGATGCAAATATGTTCCTTATGGTTCTAGTAGTTTAGTGCATGTACCTACGACAACACAGTTAGGAGCAAGATAGTATAGATTTCAATGCCACAGCAACTGACAGTCAATTTCAGAGAAGAGCAAGAGTTTTCAACAACATGGATGATATCTAAAGGAAAATCTATTACTTCAGCTAGAACTTTAAAAGGAGGTTGTTTTAGATTAATACAAATGCATTTGCATGGAGAATAAAAACATAGGCTTCAAAGACAGCTGGCACAAGGCATAGCTTGAAATAAATGACTCTAGGAAAGGAAGCCAGCTCACTCAACGTGCCAGTCAACTATATTCAGTCAATCAACTAGATTTAGTCATGCAAATCCGATTTAAAATATTGATTCGGTTTGATGGCCTTTCCTTTGAGTATCAAAAGAACTGACCTATAATTTAGAAATCATTTTAATAGAAATCACTGAACATTTCAACGACTACTTTCACATAAGAACAAATGGTCTATCTTAAAATATACTGCAAATTTAAATAAAAATCATTGCATTTTATTTATCTCTGATTTCTATTTCTCAAAATGTAAATGCTGTTGAGTAAGATATCTAAACACTTAGCTTTATCACAAATGTTTTTCACCTGTTTCTTAAATGATTGAATTTATGTAAATACTAAATACTATAGAATACTTAGAAATACATAAGCCAATAAATTCTAGTCATTTATTTAAATTATTAAGTTGAATGTAAAATATCGAATTTTTCCATGGTGTTTTCTAATTATTATTTTCAAAGCAAGTGAGAAAAGATAGGTTTAGAATAATACGAATTGGATTCACTTTGCTCTCCATTACCTTGAATGAAAATTATTAATTTTCTATTTTTATTTTAATATAGTTTTGAACCAATATTTTATACCACTATCTATCCCAGTGGTTTATTATTGTATTTCTGCTATACAAATTTCTAAAATTTGGTATGAAAAACACTGGTGAGAAAAGAAAATATCAGAAAGTCTGTTTATGATCACCTCATCCTCTAGAAATTTTCCATTCTGTATTTTATGTAGAAATATGAATATGTGCTATTTAAATCACATGTGACATAGAAGTCCAAGAAGTTATAAATGGAAAATTGTCCTTCTTACTAAAGATAAAAAAAAAAAAAACTGTATTTGATTGAAGGATCCCTTCAAAAGAGACTCAAAATTGTATGCAAGAATTTCCTAAGGTAGAATTAAGAACTGAATTTCTGATGTGATGCTGCATCATGTAGTTTTTCAATGTTTAGCAGTTTTTTGATATAATAGACTTAACAGTAGATACAATAACAATAAACTGGGACAGAAAACTAAGGAAAATTCACCTGCAAAACACCTATTTACCTTTAAAATGGATCCTAAAAACTGAATAAATGAGCCTAGAGGGTATAAACTTGGGGACACAATAGTGCATGTAAATTCAGGTTATTTCAAAGAAAGGAATCAAGAAAATACATGGAGTATAATGGGAAAATTTCAATTCAAGAGAAGAAATGCTTCATTGGAAAGTGCCTCTGATAGCAAATATCACTAATTTGGCAGAGCTCGTTATTTAAAGAGAAATTTTATAAATAAGAAAATTGGTGATTTTTGCAGTACTTAGTCTAATACCATCTAAAACAAGATTACATGTTTTCAAAAAAGATTAATTTATCTAATCAAGATTTGTTATTGCTTTTGATTAGAGCATATATTTATTAGAGTAACAGAAAATAACACGCCAGCCAAGGAAACTACCTATTAGGTAGAAATAGTTTTTAATTTTCTTCACTGAACATTAGCTGATCTGTCCCCTAAACAATGACACGTAATTTGATCCCCAGAAAGCAGCTCTTCTCTTTGGAATCAGAGGTACCTCTTTTAAAGCTCATACGCTTCCGAATGTGACCAAAGAAATGATACACAGCACTCTACTTTGCGTCACACGGTGAGGACAGTCCCAACTTGGCTGAGCGCACTCTTGCATTTGAAGGTTGGGCAGCAGTCACCTTGCCTTCTTTGATCAAAATTACTAATCCCAACAACTCTAAATCTGTGCATAAACTGTAAAACCTCTCATAAATGTCTCCTTATGAACACTATGGAATAGTCACAAAGAAGTGTATGGGCAAATTTTACGCAGCATTTGAACTATAAATGCGACATCACCACTTTCCACATATCATGGAGTTTAGATGCAACGTCACTCAAATAAATTATAAGGTCAGATGTCATAGCATATTTGATTCGGTGGAAATAGCTTATTTATTTAGTGTAAATTTTAATAACATGAAAAAGCATGCATTTTTCTTTTTTTCAATTTTTATGCTTTAAACTTTTGTCTTGAATGGTGTAACACACTGAGAATCTACAAAAGACTGAACCACTTAGGATGCACGACGGTGTAGCAGGGAGACCTGAGATGGTCCCCATCACCCCCATGTCTTGTATATCCCCCCCTCCCTTTGAATATGGACGGGACCTGTGACTTAGGCCAAACCAAAAGACTGCAGCAAAGGTACAGGGCATCACTTCCATGATGACGATACACAGAATTATAACTTCTATACTGCTAGCTTACTGTCCTCGTTTCTGTCTTGGATGTAGCAAGTTTTCACACTGGGAAGGTACATTTGGCAAGGAACTGAGGGCATCCTCAGGCAGACAACCATCTCGAAACTCAGGACCTCATTCCAACAGCCCAAAAGGAAATGAAATCTGCCAACACCGTGTGAACTTGGAAATAGATCATGCCCCAGTGACACCTTGATGACAGCGCCATGAGAGAACTAGGCAGTGGAAGCTGAGCCACGCCTGACTTGGACCCATAAAAGTGAATAGTTCTAAGTCGCTAAATTTGTAGTGTTTTGTAACACAACAATAGATAACTAATATGAACAGAAAGCTCATTTTCTACTAACCACTAAACTGTATTTATGTCACTTCAGTGGTTGAAGTATTAATAGAAACTCATTGTAAGATTTCATGGCAAAGGATATCTCACCAACTAGAAGTCAAGTTCAGCACTGTGTCAAGGTCCTAGCATGCCTGGTATGTGTTCCTGCTCACCAAGGTATCTAACATTATCTTAAGGACCCACCATTTAATAAGAAGTGAATTCTTCATAATGATTAGGAGTAGGCAAAAATAATGTTATGGGTATAATCAATTCTGTATTAATAAATGACATTAAAGAAAACAAAGGTTGTAACCACGCTGGCCATCATTCCATTTCCCAGAATTAATTATGTGACTATGATCGTATTATTATTTCATCAATATTTCTATTAACTGACTTAACAGACGACATCACGGATTCAGCATATTGCTGCAATATGAGAACTGTGTTGAGATATATAAAGAAGCACTATGACTATGCATTCAGTCAGAGAAAATTTATACGGTGAGTCTATTCAGATTTCCAGTGGGATGTATCAAATTGAGATGTCAGTTTTGCTTACCTTTTCTTATCCCTAACTGGAAAATGTCTTCGTAATGAAAATCAAAGCAGCTGTTCTGCCTTTGAGAAAATCTTTATTAAAAATCTAGTTATGGCTCTGATAGGAATATTATCACACCAATGCTTTTGAACTTCTATTTCATTTAGAAATAGATATAGCCAAAGACAAGTTGTTCTCTTTATCAAAGAAATATCTTTACCAACCGTTTGAACTCGGTAAAAATTTTAAAGAGAGCAGCAAAAATCATTCTACTTTGCTTTTCTAACAAATAGCAAGTTTAAATATATCTAAAAGGGGGGGGAAAGTATTTCTGTTTAAAATGAGAGCCAAAAGTGAATTAAGCAAGTGAAGACATTTTTAAGAGGGAAAAATATGCATCTGATAGCTCAAAAAGGTGAAAATGAAAATGCAATCAGTTCTGTAATGAATTAATAGCTACAGCCAGGCCTCTCGTGTGATTTTACATGAACCAGCTAATGAGCAGAAGAGACACTGCCAAAAACACGGGAGTCAGCACATCCAGAAGCTCACTTGCCTTTTAAAAGGCATTATAAATAGCACATGGCTGTTTCTTCAAAATCTACATGTTTTCCTTTTCCTCCCACATTTAAAAGAAATTGTTAATTTTTTAGAAAAATCTAGAGACGTTATGGTAACACAGAAAAGCTCAACGCTCCCCAGTTTTGTGTCACGTGTGCACTTCTTTTACTTATCTTAATTTGTGTTGCTCTTAGTATGAAATGTACAACCAGCTTCTCGAGCATAACTCCTGTGTCCATCCCAGAAAGATGACACTAACGCACGTGGAAGTGGCACATGTCAGCAGATGTTGGCAGGACACGGGAAGTAACTTAAAAGACTGGAGCTCATTACTGGGCTCACAGGGAGGGAACACTCACCCCCATCAAAAGGGCGAAACCTCCTGACATGACTCTTTTGTGGACATGTGAGAACAAGGACTTAACAGTGCTTGATTACTGAGCTTTCAAAGTGGTACCCAACTGTTAACGTGAAACCTTCTGATGTTCAAATATTGACACCTAAGTCAGACGATTTAAAATATGGGGGAGGCTTAGGGATATATGTCTGGCTGCAGGTTACTTCCCCAGGGGCCCATCCTAGGCTAACCCCGTGATTCCCTCGCTGAGGGACCTTAAGTGAGATGCTCATGACCAAAACGAGACCAACCACCCTCTCCGCTGGGAAATGAAATATGATAAAAGATACTTAATAGCTACTTCATCTAGGGACAAATCACCTTATAAGGCATCGACAAATATAATAAGAATATACTCTAGGGAAGCATTGATTTCTAATCTTCCTTTCGTTTTTTTAATGAGTTCCAGTAGTTCTGATAAATACCTTTTCGTAATTTTCCCCCACAAGTAGCCCAATTTGGGTTTTGTTGCTTGAGTGGGAAAACTAAGCAAAAGAAAACACCATCTACCACCTCCAACCAGTAAACCTTCCTTCACTGAGACAGGAATCAGTCTTTCTCTTTTCATCCAAACCCTTTTCTCAACTCACGTGGTTTTCAGCCAGGAGAAAGACAGCAACTCTAGGGGTGTCTGAAAGGGGGGAACAGTATTCTTGGTTGTCATTGTAATTACGGGAGGCAGGTGCCATTGGGGTTCAGCGTTTCAGGGGACAGAGTTTGCAGAAGTTCCAGAGATGGCAAACATCCTGCAATGTGAGACACAGTTCTGTGCACAAACTTCCATATCATTCAAACACCGAATGACATACTGCTTTGTTTCTAGAACAACCCAAAAGGGATGCCACGATCAGCCCAACATCAATAAGGTGTTATTTCAAAATCCAAAAGCTATTTTTTTATTTGTCTTTACAAACTTTATCTTTGTCCTTGAGTATTTACAATATGCAAGAAGGGACAATAGTAAGTGGCCTGGAGTACTTGTTAAAATAAACAGAAAGAAAACACTGTCTTAAGAATCTTAAACCCAAAGATTATACATTATTTCTCACCTACTTGTCTGCCAGCTTTTACAGAGTGAAATCCTCTATCACTTGTCTTCCTATATCATGTGATCACTAGAGAGAAACGTGAAAATGTCATTTTAACGATCATTTATTTTTTGGTTCCTCACTAAAAGGAAATCCAAGTTTTCCCCTTAATGGCATCTACTTGTCATTTAAGTAGACAGTTAACCATTTTTACTGCTGCAACAATAGGCTTATTAGAGAAAGTACTTAATACACATGCATGTAGAAATTAATATCTACACTTCCGAGTTTAGCACTTTGGGGAGTGTGTGGAGGTTGTGAGAACTGTCGTCTTTCGTGGGTTGCACTGTGTGAACTCACGGATAATAATGAGTAAAGCAAGAATTGTCTGAATTTCCTTTAGCCTCATTTCATTCTTCATTCTCATTCAAATTCAGCTACTTTCTTAACATCTTCTGACCCCATCCAAGTCCTTTTGTCATCAGTAGCTGGCGTGTTTATTGAACACCTGCCACATGTCAAAAATCACCCACAAACTGCAAGGGCTGCTGGTCATCAACAGATAACAGTGACATCACAGCCATGCAGACACCAATGGGGGGCGTGTTTTTCATGCAGTTGTGGGGGAAGAATATTTTTAGGCCTTCAAAGCCTGATGTCACTAAATCTTTTATAATTCTGTTCTCCTTTCCTACAACTGTCTTGTAAATACTCGTTTATTTACTCAATTGCAACTTGACTGTATTGTGAGCTGCCCGGAGCAGTCAGGATCACACGGCTTATATCTCCACGTCTGAGTGACTTGCCTGGCACATAGTAGGGTACTTACTAAATGCTTATAGATGAACATGTGAAAAAAATTCTAAATTATTGTTTTAATCACGTGTCCCTCTGAATCACTGACTTTTCAAGATTTTTTACTGTATTTGGAGCACTAGGTGAGTGACTGTCTGGCAAATGTATCTCTCACTAAAAGAAAGGAAGGAAGGAGGGAGGAAGGGAAGGAGAGAAGGAGAACAAGACAGGACAGTACAGGAACGGAAAGGAACGTCGGTGACCTGCCATGCTTTATTTACTTAATTGAGTGACTGGAGTCATTCTCAACGACTGTACCCAGAGCACTCCAACAAACATCTCATTCCTTAGCCTAGCATCACTGAGAGCTAGAACTGGGCCGTGGTGAATGCATGAAGGGAAACTCTTTCTTAAAAACAGGATGATGTGTTGCTGAACTTGGTGTGAAATTCTAAATGGAAACCTAAATCAAGCCCAGAATTACGTGAACACAGTTTACAAGAGATTCCTACACTTCTAACCAGAATCATGAATCTGATGCGCCCACTTGGAATACGAGTCATCGCTTGTTACTGAAAGGTATCTCGAATGCAAGGCACTTCGAGGAAGTGGAAAGCAACAGGTAGGTGGCTTGGAGACAGAGAACGCTGGACCCCTTCCTGATTTGGCCACTTACAATCTGCAGAAACTCTCTTAACGTTGAGAGCTGCAGATTACTCGCTTTTAAATATACCAAAGGGTCTGCTACGGACCTTAGTTTATCTCTGAAGGGACTGAAAGCGCTTTGCCAAGTCCTCGACACACAGTAGGTGCCCAGATACATTAATCCTCCTCCCACACTGAAATCAGGAGAGACCCCACCTATCCAACTCCTCTGTATTAATTCAACCAACATTGGTGGAGGGCTGCTCTGGTAGGTATTACAGGAGATACAGGGATAATACAGACAATGGCTCTGGCCTGCTTGAACCTTAACAACTTAAGTTTGAACCCAATCACCTTATACAGACCTAGAGAAAAGGGGATGAACGAATAGTAAAGGTAAAATGATACAGTGCCGCAGGATGATGGTGAGATTACTCTGAGCTAAATCAATCTCCAAAGATTCCTTTAAGAATGAGAAGGGCGCACCCAGCCTAAAGCTTTGCGTCTCACATTAAGCCTTCCCTGGCCAGGGCAACCGCTAGGGAAATTTAATCTTTTTTCACTTTCTTGTATCGAATGTGGTAGTATTAACTCACTTATCAAATTAAAAGAAAAAAGTGTGAAGTTAATAGCTTTCGTCACAGTGGTAAGGCTCGTGCTGGGTTACAGCACACTGTATTATATGGGTAAAACCCCCTAATTGGTTTGGAATTAAAATAACAGATATGTAACATCATTCATTCTTGGGATATTTTTATCTGTAAAATGTACTCATCTCACTCATTCCAAGAATTAGGATGATTTAACTAGGCAATATCTACAGGACAGCATCCTAACTGTCAAACACTACAGAATGGAGGTCATTTTAATAAGTGGCGTTCAACTAGCAACTTCAACTGATCAAAACTTATAGTTTTATGGGTTAGAAAAGGATTTTCCATTCACTAAGATGATTCATTGAAGGCATCTATATACATGTTTAACTTCCAATTTTAAATTAGTCAACCACACAATTTTAAATTCATCAACCACTCCAGACAATTCCCAGAGTGTATTGGAAATAGTAATATTTTCATTGTTATGGTATTAATATCTCAACTTTTGCTGTAGTTGAATGATGCCAAGCTTTAGTAGAATAAAAATAACAATCATACCTTAAACTCCAAAGGAAAAACTAAATTGAAAATTTTGAGAATGCAAGTTTTTATCTTGTCAAAGTGAACTGTGATTCAGATTTTAGGGCAATAGACTTGCAAATAAAAAAAAATGACTTTTCTTTTTCTTTTTTTTTTCTTTTTTTTTTTGCATTGTTCCCATCATTTGTTGTGAAGTACCAAACCTTCTAGTTCTTCAGATGAAAAATTTAGAATATATATCTTTAAAAAGTAATCTAGTTTATCGACTGAGTTTTCACTGATTTGATATTTGTACTTCATTTAGACAAAGGCAAACTTTACTTGAAAGTCATCAACCTACAGAAAAGCAAAAGGTGAGATTCAATTTGAAAGGGAGGGAGAGGACAACGCTGGCTCAAGCGCCTTAACAGGTGGATTAACCGACTGGATGACACCATTTTGCATAATTTAAGTCACACGCCTACTCTGGCTTTAACAGCATCATAAAAATGAAGCCTTAATAACGCCACTTCCTCACGAAAATTTCAAGTGTCATCGAGACTATTTTAAATGTTTATTGAAAGGTGGTTTCTATAATTGGGACAATAAATTCGCGAACTCCTAAAAATATTGGCCAAGAAAAACTATGTATGCCAGTATTTCAATTTGCCAATTATGAACTACTTATTCGTTAAAACAAGACCTACCGCAGAATCCATATTTAGAAGCAATAAAATTAGGTTTCAAAGTGTATTTTTCAAATGCCAACCCTGAGCCAAATAGGAATTCCTGCTAACTCACAGCTATTAATTAAAAAAATAATTCACAGTTTTGGCATTATTTCCACGTTCTTTCACAGAAAGCTTCAAATTTTTAAATCTTGGTGGAAACCCTGATGGTGTGCCTACTGGACGACTGAATGAGAAAGAAGAAAGAGGACATAAGGGGACACCTGGAATGCAAAGATGTTGCTGGTCTTCTCAGATCCAGCCTCAGCTCTGACTCGATACTCCGGAAGCTTCAAGGAGAGCCACTCACCCTCTTCTAGAAAGTTCCTTCCCTTTGTATACATGAGCTGGGTTAGAAAAGGATTTTTCTATATTTTGACAGAGCTCAAAAACATATTTTTTTTCATGGAGAAGGAATGATAATAAGGAAATGAGCTTTAATATATAAAATATAACTTAGTGGTAGCAAGTCCCAAATATTCAAAATAAATTAATATAAACATCAGCAGTTAATTCTTTGGAGCCTGCTATTCCATTAATAATAATTTTTTTTTAATCAGTTGTAAGATGCAATTGAAAATGGAATCCCTACTTATTAGCATTTTAAAAAATTTTCCTTGTTTTTGGAATACTCTAAGCAAGGTCTGAACTAAAGGATTGCCGTTCACTCAACCTTTGCCTAACTAAATTCTTACATCATTCAAGATGCAGTACAAATGCCTCCCTTCCACAACTCCAATGGTTTCCCACTTAAAATTCGACTATACTTTTCCTCATTTAACGATTCATAGCATACTTTCTTGTATTTGTCTCTCAATGTTTCCGTTAATGACTTTCAATGATAGTAGAAATCTCTCAGATGATGAGGAACTCGAAGTTTAAATTACGCACATTGTTCACAATCAAAGTACAAGAAGAGAATTTATCTGGTGGAGAGAGAAAAACATGCCAACTTTTGTAAAGATAGCTTTTAAAATGTAAATATATGAAGCTGGATGTGTCATTTCTTCCTTCCATGCCATTAAATACAGGATGTAGAAAATAACACTGTACAGATGCAGGAGAAACCGTCGCACAGTTGGTGCCCTTGAGTTTTTCACACATAGAAATTATTTTTTGCTTATCTAAGTGTAATAAACGTTGTTTGTTTAAGAGTTTCTTTTCTATGTTGTTTATGCCCCTATTTAAATTATACAAATAAAAACAAAACATTTTAAATATTTTTTAAAAAAACAAGAAAACAGTATCGACAAAAAAAGAAAACCACATTTCATATCCCAATAACTTTTCTAATAGAAGCCATGATGTAAACTCTCTATTAAGTCTATTAATCTCCAATTGTGAAATTTTTTTTCTAAACAATAACAACCCTAAGTTATGGGAAGATCTTTAAAGATTTCTAAATAAAATGAGACCAATACATTTAATGTCTATGAATTAAGTACTGTATTTATCAAGGACCTACTATGTGCTGGGGAATTCTAGCCACACCCCACTGCCCGCAGGAACCTGCTGTTTGGGTGTGGGTCACTGCACCAACCTCCCTGTCTCCTTGCCTCATTGTTCCTCTTTACAAAATTCAAAACTGGAAAACAATGATCTTTACAAAATTCAAAACTGGATATTTTATTCCCCGCTGACCAAACTTTATGGCTTCCTGAAACCAGGAAGATAAAATGACATGTTCACATTTCATGCAAATCTCTTTTTCCTCTGACTACCTAACCTCGTTTTTTTCACATCCTCTCCCTCAGCTCCAGCCATACTAGCTAGAGACTAGATCCTTAACACAAATGCATTCTCATGGAGCCAGCCAGCTAAGAGCAAACGGTTCCCGAGAGGGCGAGTGAGGATTGAGAAAAAAAGAGAAAGAGAGACAGAAGATAGAGTTGGGAGGGCAAACAGTGAATACTGCGCCCCAGAGTTTATTTAGCACACCATATATATACCCTTGGATGTGCAGGAGAAGGAACACCCACACATATGCAAATGATCGCTGACCTTTACATAAGTTCTCTCAAAACATCCTTGTTCCTGTTTTCATCTCTTATTCCCTGGGGCAAGGAACATTCATCTCTTTCCATTAAGCCAAACTTCCTCCTTCAGTAACTAGCCCACCTGCCCTGCAAACTTCTAGCTTGCAGGCAACTCCAACCCTGTCTGCAGGGCATTCAGCAAGAATGGCTCCCAACACGTTGGCCTCCATACATGTACTTTGTATTAAGAGAGTATCTATGATTTTTTGTATTAAGTTTTTTTTTTTTTTAATCGCAAAGCCTGCTGGATTTTGTCTCATGCCTTTTCTGCCTCAATGGACGTGAGCCTTTTTTTTTTTCCTCCTTAGTTCTAGCAACACAGTGGATTACACTTTTGGATTTCCTGATATTGAAACTACCCTTGTATCTTGGAAATAACTCCCACTTGGTCATAATGTCCTCTCTTTTAAATGAACTGCTGAAATCTGTTTGCTAGTATTTTTTCATAAGATTTCTGCATTAATATTTATAATCAATATCAGCCTGTAGCTTTTCTGTTTCGTGTAATCTTTGTTGGGTTTAAGGATCTAACTTATTCCAGTTTCATAAATCAAATTTAGATATTTTTCTTCTCAGTCTATAATTTGGGGCAATTATGTTGCATTACAATTATCTGATCTTTGCTAGATTTCTTCCATAAATTTGCAAGGCCCGGAATTTTTAATGGAGGAGCTCTGTAACTACTTCCTCTCTCTTTATGCATTAGCTCTTTCTGTTTCTTCTAGGAAAATAGTCTGTGTCTTTCCGGGATTTCAATTTTATATTTCCTTAACTTTTGCTTTGACCGTTTTGTTGATTTTCAATAAACTAGCTCAGGGGGTTATGATTTCCACTGCTTTTTTTTTCTTTCAATTTTCCAATTTGTTAAATGATTGAAAGAGAACCTAAATGGTTTCCTTTCCCATCACCATACACACCAAAAAGGTAAATATGTGAATATATGACGGAATTGTTCATTAACTGGATGGGGGGAAGCTTTTTACAATGTATCGGTCTCTCAAACCCTCATACTGTACACTTTAAAAATATTATACTTTTATCAATCACACCGCATTAAAGCTGAAAAATTGTTTTGTTTCTATTTAGTTTACTTTGGTACTTATTTTCTAGCATTCTGAGTCGAGTGTGTTATTCAGTAATTTCCATACTTCAAATTTTATTAATAGAAATATGTATTGCTATAACCTTGCTTTGGAAATGTTTCATCTGTGCACTATAGATCCAAAGGTTGTCATTCACTATTTTGAAAAAAATCTTTAATTTTGTATACTGTTTTCTCTTCAATCCAGGCTTATTTGTTTGTATATCACTCTTATTTTTTTTTTTTTAAGAATTTGTGTGTGTGTGTGATTTCTATGGTAAATTATTATAAAGGTTTTATGTGCAATTTTAAAAAGTATATTTTATATCACCAAGGTTCAGGTTACATATATTTTGGTATATGTATAACATGTAAACGCATATTATATATTATATTCATTACATATTATGTGTTTCTTTTCTTAGTTCCAGTGCTACACCATACTCCATGCCATATCACTCAGCACCAGAATGAATGTAATTGCCTCTTCCAAGTTCCCCCTGCTCCGCCTTTTCCTCCCTTTAAAATGTCAGTGAAATGTGATCCTCGGTTACCCTCAGTTTTTAACTTGCTTTCTGGGGATGTCTCTGACCCTCTCGTCCAGCAACCGTCCCCTTGCTCACTCTGCTCCAGCCACACTGGTGACCCAGCTGTTCATTTAAAACTCCTATCATGTTTCTAGTTTAAGACCGGCTCTTTATTTTTCCTGAATTATTCTACACCCAGGTAGCCACAGGTTGAATTCCTCCCCTCCTTTCAAATTTTTATTCTAATGTTATTTTCTTGATAAGACTTATCCATATCACTCTATTGAACAGTGTCACTGTCCTCCCACACCAATGCACTCATGTCCCCTTTTCATAATGATGCTTTATAGCTCCTTCTATCCCCATCGTTTCACTGAATAACATACCAGACTGTCTGCCTATTTCTTACGTGAGTGTTCTTTCTTTTTTGCTTCTGTTCACTCCCACCTGCCAAAAATTCAAGTCCCTTAAGAGCGGGGACATTTGTCTGCCTGGTTCGCCACCACTAGGACAGTGCTGGGCCATAACTGACACTTAGGAAACGACTGCTGAGTAACCAAAATGCGACACACTGTACATGCAAGTACACTGTTAAATAACACAAATATCCATTTTAAAGGGTAAGTCGATGATATGCGCCGTCAGATTTAAGTTGAAGGGTTATCAGTTGACCTTCTTGAGCGAAGAGGAAAAGTCCTCTTTTCTTTTAATTTTCCACCCTCCACCCTCTATAACCAGTGTCTAACGTACCTCCCACAAGTGCAATTAAGCTTCTAACAGGCATAAAGCGATGTCGTAAATAATGGTCCTTCCACGAACATAGGATTTTCACAGATTTGAAAGTTTTCTTAGGACTCAAAAATAGTATGGTCTGTCTCAGGCATCAGACAACCTCTGTGATCGGGCATGTGATAATACACGGCATGTTTTCAAAGAACAATCTTGTAAACAACTTGTGAGCACAAGGAAAGTGAAAGCTTTTCTAGTAACAAGGAAACATTCAAGAGATCCCAACTTTCAGAACTGGCTCCCAGAATAACAAGAGAGAGCAGTCTTTATCGTTCAAATTATTACATCATCAATTACAGAATTCTATTTGGAAAAACTCAAGTCAATCTGAACAAAACGATGCTTCTGACCTAGAAGGTGAATCTCAAGGTTTGGGGCAGTGGGGAGGCTGTCATTTTCATGGCCTTCGAGAAGTTTCTATAGTTGATTGTTTATCTCAGATTTTGATGCATATAAGCTCTTTTTGCACCTACTTTATGTGCTGCGACAGCCAAAACATGTGGGGAGGCCAAAAGCCAGAAAGTGGGTTGATTTCCCAGGACCTGTGATAGCCAGCCACTATGGCGTAGATTTTATTAAATAGTGATTTTTTTTTTTTAATTCAGAACCATTCATTGGGTAATGTTTCATCTTACCTATTTTATTTATATAGGAACAACCGATGATATTGATAAATAAATAATGATATCCATATAGCACGGTTAACAAAACCAGAACTATAAAATGGTGACTCCAGAGGCTTTGAGAGCACCTGCAGTTATGTACTCACCACGTTTCCCTGTGCAACGGAATGTCTCGTCCTTTTCTTGTCGTCCACTGCAAGCTGGAATGCAGAACCGCCAAGTTCACCGACGCCCCTGCCAAGAAACAGCAGTGTCCGTTACCTGGGAGGCTGGATTCTGCAAACCCAGGGGAGTGGCAGACTGTTTCACTAGGACCAACGTGCAGACATCACCTCCTTGTATGAAACGCGGCCTTTATTTCCTCACTTGTGGAATGTCACATCTAATCACAGAGCGCTCTCTTTTCAATATTACATTATTTACTTATTTATACTACACACACGATTTCCCATGAGGTATTTTTTTTCATAACTTTTGAGTTATCAGAACAGTTGCCATCCAAAAGTTGTGTCATTCCAACTTTCCTTAGTAAGTCCTTTGAAATAGGTGGTAAATAAAAAAAGATGTGCTCACAGAAAATAAAACATCCAAACAGTCTCGGCCTCATTGCAAGGCAGATAAGGACAGTTAAACTCTCCTCTCTCGTTTCACTCAGGCCCACAAAGCTACTCGTGTTCGTCCGATCGTGAGCCAGCCGTTCATCTCGGGGAACCATCTTTTCAGCGGTGACCCTGGAAGTCCTCGCTCGGTCGCCATGTGTGACACGTCAGAGGCCGTGCCACCGGGTCCTGAGCTTAAGCCCATGGTCTCATTTCCTGTATCAACCATCAGTACCCGTTACGGCCATCTCTGCCAACATCCTGAGACACTGGGCTTTTTGTCATTTCTCCCAAGAGACCTAACTTCTGCCTTGTGACCCGTAGCAGGAAATTTTGAGCAATATCAAGAGAATAAGGCTGAAAACCGAATGAGATTAAGACAAGATGAGGACAGAGGGGGACAGAATTCCTCACTGTGGCACGAAAAACAAATCACACGGAGTCAGTTCACAGCTACATGAAGCACAGAGAGATGAAGACGCGTGAGGGCGTTCGCCCTCGTTTGAGGATGTCCCCAAACTTTCTGATCCATCTTGTGAAGCATGTGTGCCGGAGCCCACCGGCTAAGATCGAACAGTTCCTGAGAGGGGGAGTGAGGATTGAGAAAAGAGAGAAAAAAGAGAGAGACAGAAAGAGAGAGACAAAGAGATAGAGTCGGGAGGGCTCACAGTAAATACTGCGCCCCGAGTTTATTAAGCACAGCATATTTATACTCTTGGAAATGCATGGGGAAGCAAAATCCACAGATATTCTAACAATTGCTGACATTTACATAAGTTCTCTCACAACCTCTTTCATCCTATTCTCTGTCTCCCATTCCCTGGGGCAAGGAACGTCAACTCTTTACATTAAGCCAAACTCCCTCCTTCTGCATAGAGCCCACCTGCCCTGCAAACTTCTAGCTTGCAGGCAACTTTAACCCTGTCTGCAAGACAGGCCGCAGAAATGTCTCCCAACACATGTGTTAAGGTTTTCCACACCAACAGCTGTTATTTTATTCACAGAAACCAAATTTTCTTAAAAATCAGTTTGCTGACAAACATGGCGCTGGAGTTTATATCTGAATTATGATTCGAAGATGTGATTAGAATCATAATTATATAGAAATTGTAATTATATCAATTGTAAAATATAATATAGGTGACACATATTTATAGGAAAATGATGGTCTTGATCAAATACTTTTCATTGTCTTACTGAGCTAATTAGAATATAGAAATAAATGGTTTTCATATCTATTTATTTTAGCATCCCTCCTTACTCACAGTAAAAAGTCCCAGAGCTGGCACTACCCAGAAGCCACTTTTAATTCAGGGCCTGATTTTAGAAAGGCAATATCAAAAGGAACCATCGTAGGAGACGTACTCCATCGACAGAAGGGAACAGTCATGGGTGTTTTAGGACAAAAAAGACTTGCAGTCTCATTGACAATTTACCTGTTAGCATTCTCCAAAGGGAGAAAATCAGCATCATTACAAATTTTATCTTTCATAGAAGTTGAAATTTGTACTAAAAACAACTCAAGAACATGAGAAAATTCAAAGAGAAAGCCCCATAAGTTAATAGGTTCTCAGAAAATAGAGTATTATGCTAAAAACATCTGCTTTCTAGGCAGGACACGCTAATATGCACTGTTTCTGTTTAAGACTAATTCTCCCAAGTGTTTTATTGCTCATTATTATTTATGTTACTTTGGTTAATAATGATAAGACCCATACGCATGTTCTTAAGATACATGATAAATGTGTAATAAAACATAACATTAGCTTTAAAGCATACAAATTGTAAGCCTACTATAAGTTAATTCATATCCCGTTTAATTTACCCTCTTATTTATAATTTACTATGTTTTTATAAAGAAAAATAAGCAAAGCATTTTCCTGTGACTAATTTCATTTTTCTCATTATTGATTTTAACCCCCCTTAGAAAGTGTCCAAATAATCAAAGGTGAACCAATTTAAAACAATCCGAAATGCTGGAAATTATATTTAGGTTTGAAATCTCACTGCGGATTACACAACTGTCAGAGGGATAGTTACGCATCTTACCCTGTGACTGAATTCCTCCAAAGGCAGATGGAAGGCCGTTCATTTGGGAAGTGAAGGAAAACAGGGGCAGGAGGCTGAGGAACATTCTAGAGCAGGCCATGGAGAGGACATGACCTCTGCTGAACACCTCCCTAGGTGGCCTCCAGGAATGAGACGCTCCTCGTCTCTCCCTTGTCCTCTGCCCGCCTTTCCTCGGCGGGAGACACTTTCCAAGACGCAGCCTAGAGAGAGCGAGGTGTCACTGGGTCCACCTGCTTAGCATACTTGGCTGGCCCGCGTTAAGGCCTCTCTATATACGTAAGGACTCGGCAGGCTGCGGGGACAGCAGTATCTCGTCCTGCGCCCACCAAGGGCCTCCCACGTCACTCCCTTGCCTGTTGGACCCACCACCTACCGGTCAGGACCACTTTCCAGGAGATCCTTCCTGCGGCCCCTCGCACAGGTGGGCGTGAGTGCGCAGGTCCGTTTCCACGTGTGTCGCTTTAACCAGGTGCAGCTGGCGCTCGTTGCCATGGCTCCACATCTGCAGATTCGACACACCACGGGGGGCAAAAAATGACTCGGCGTTTTGCAACCAGAGGTGCTAAACCGAGGATTCCCAACCGCAGATCAAAAGGACTCTTTTCACAAACCCATGAATGCTAAAAACTGACTGTAGTTAAATTTGGGGCCAGTCAAATGTTTTATGTGGATTTTTGTATGCGTCAGGGTCGGCGTCGTGATCGCCTGGGTTACCAAAAGGTCACCTGCGTTGAATTTCTCTTTGTCAAGCCAGGGATCACTCCAAGTCCGAGGAGCTTGATTCTGCATACTAATTTCTGGGGGGTCAATGGAAAGCACGTGCCTCTGTGTTATGACATTTAAATAGCATTTTAGTCATGTCAGGTGAATGAATTTTTGATGGGACCTCAAAGTAGTCTATAAAAGAAAAACGACTAAATCATAAGTAAAGTTTCTACTTGCAATAATAAGACACATAGAAGGGAGTCCAATTTAAAGAGCTACTAACCTCCAGAATAGAAAAGGAAGGCATTATCTATAATTCAAACTATTGTATGGTAATTAAAATTTTTCATTGGATAATGTCAGTTTCATTAAAAACCAGTTCTGTTTATCATGGCGTCTGTCAAAATACACAGCTTTTAAGAT
This sequence comes from Macroglossus sobrinus, assembly GCA_004027375.1. Taxonomy (NCBI): domain Eukaryota; kingdom Metazoa; phylum Chordata; class Mammalia; order Chiroptera; family Pteropodidae; genus Macroglossus; species Macroglossus sobrinus. The sequence continues at coordinate 85,185 of PVKZ01002389.1, forward strand.
GCTTCTGTTAGTCAGACCTTTTGAAAATTCTTGTTATTTGTGACATGTCAGAATGCAACGCTTTTGAAAATGTGTTTTCTGGGTTATATGATATGCTAATATAGTCCAAGTGGCTGGGGCAAAGGAAAACATTAATTTTGCTTTATCACTTTCTTAATAATGACAATATTTTTCTAATTAAAAAGTATAAAAATTGAAATATGATATATTTACATACTCAAGTTCTATATCGGTGTATCATTTTAAAATATTTTAAATATGGTGAAAGATTAACATTTAGGTTCATATTTAATGCTGAAATGGCACTATCATGAAAATAACTCCTTTGGGTGATGATTACAGGATGAAAAAATAATGTTCATAAAAGATTCTTTTTGCTTATGACTAAATTAGCTCACTCAGAAACATTGAGTGTTGGCAAATAATTACTTTTCTGTGTATAATAAATTTATTTTTGCAATTACAATAATAAACTGGATTTAAAATAAGTTAAAATGTTAAAGAAGAGAAAAATATGGCAAAAGTGCACTTCTCAGGCTAAATCTACCAAACATGCATCTGAGCCACTAAGAATATTTAAACTCTGGGATTGGCCTATTGTGATCCCCTCGGTACTGAATTATATGCCAAGCCTTCACGCGGTCTCAAAATTTTCGCCACACTTAGATTTCTTAAAAATTATTAGTAAAAAAATAAAAAATAATAAAAAAATAGCTGAACTCTGACGTCAGCGGTTTACACACGAAGGCCTGTCTCCGCTTTGATACGCTCATCTTTACTGGAACGCTGTCATACCTATTCACTTAGGCTTGCTGATGACTGCTTTTGTGCTACAATGGCAGATTGGAGCAGCTGTGATTGAGACCTACATGGCTGAAAAAGCTACAGTATGTACCAGCTGGCCCGTCACAGGAAAAATGTTCTGATTCATGTTTTCTGTTAATGATAAAATGTCTAAAATTTATATAAACCCTAGTAGGGCTAATTGAGAAAGTCTGAGGAAAACTCATCCTCAGCTAGTTATATATGTATCTACTTTCTCTTTTTTTTCTTCTCTGAAAGCCAAACAATATTACTTTGTGTGCTGAGATATATTTTGTACATGAGTCAAATCTAAATTTTTATATTAACGGTTGTTCCCATCAGCTATTTTGATTACATATGAAATTGACTTCTATTTTTTAACATAGATGTATTAATATATCTATGTATTAATATAGATGTATTAATATATAATTTAATATAAATGTATAGATATGTTTGTTATTGTGTATAATAAACGACCTGGAAACTAAATGGCATGAAAGCATAAGCATTATTAGTTGCTCATGAGCCTGTAGGTCAGCTGACTGCCAATTGTGCTAGTTGGGCTAAGCTGTGGCTCTTTGGTGGGCTTGTTCGTGCACTGGCGGATAGGAGGCAGATGAGGGAAGGCGTGGACATTCAAGGGTGACCTCCCTCGGGCAGAACCTCCTGCTCGTGGTCTCATCCTCTGGCATGATTCTCATTGTTTGGCAGGGATCCGAGAGACAGCGGAAACACGTAGGGCCTCTTGACACTTCAGTTCAGAATTGAGGGAGAACCGGAAAACTTTTGCAACCAATTTATCGTGGCTATAAGCATTACAACCGAAAGATTTTTGTAACAGTTTTTTGGGGAGAGCAAAAAAAAAAAAAATGTGCTAAATTCATAGATACAGAGAGTGCTAGAGAATGTGGGCCATTTTTGTAATCAACCTACTACAGATGTCATAAATTACCGCTGAATAATTATATCACCACTTTTTTTGGAAGTAAGAAATATTTTAAGTTCTCCTCGGGATATTTTTTCCTTTAAAATTCAGGAAAAACCACTTATTATTGGAGAAATGGCCTATTATACTCTGCTTTATGTAAACAATATTCTGTATACTCAGAGTAAAATTGAATTTATTTTAATTGTAAGAAAATGGGGGTGTTTTTTTTTTTTGAAGCACATAGTCAAAGGAGAAGCAAAGAAGTTATGGCCTAGATCCCAGAAACAAGTTAATAAATCATTCACTCAGAGTTAGCCCAAAGCCCTTTTGGTTTTGCAATAAGTTGTGAAATCAAGAGTTTTTAAAAAGAAATAGTTGATGTCTATTTGATCATCAAAGCCATAGCAACACACAGATACAATTCAGGAAATCAGGAGCTAAAAATGAATGAAAATCAATCTAAGGCCAACAATGTATGACAAGATTTCTCTTAAACACTCTAAAATTAACCAATATATTTCATAACATAAGGTTTCATATATAGAGAAAATACTTTATTATGATCAAAAAATAATTATTATTTCTAAGGCCGACCAACCTAGCTGTCAGACTTGCAAGAGAAATTTATTCTATACAGAAGGAATTAATTAAAAATGTCACCCACAAACACAATCCTCATTCTTTGTTTTAAATAATTCAGCATACTAGAAAGTTTAGAAAATTCTAATGTAATATTCAAATGTAAGATATTTTAGTATTTCACATTCCTACTTGTTAGAGTTGCACCCAAACTTTTTTATTTCTCTAAATAAAAACATTATACACCATCAAATTAATCAAAGCAAATAATCGAATCACTCAGAGTTCTAATTACTTTGATTACACCCTTAAATTATAAAGTACAATTTTCGTTATCTAATCAATTACTGTCACCTGTCTACAAAAACAAATAAATAGCAAAGAACATTTTAGTAAGCACATCTCATTAAACATAGTGTCATATGTTCATTAAATAAAAATTAGATATTTTTCTAAAAGAACGGAATTATATTTGAAGTCAAAATTTTTTAGGGAAATAACTCTTTTTTATTCTTCTGACACTGGTACATTTTTGCTGACTTTTGGAGAATCCACATATAAAAATAGTAACACCCAAAATAAAAACAAATTCTGAGAAAGCCAGTATTTGCATAATATGTCTTTATTTTAAAGAACATTTTATTGAAATGTTCTGAAACAAGACATTGTAATTTACACTGTAGGATATTTGACATATACAAGAAGAAAATGCAGTAATTTTTATTTCATGTGTTCTAAAGAGACTAGAATAACCTGATGTTATACATTTTTGTGGATTAAAAAAATGGGAGAATTAATTTTATCTTGGCCATAGTTGTTTTTTTTTGTATTCATACTAAACAATACTAATAGTTTGAATAACACTTTTATGTTATACACAGGCTTATATACAGTCATGTGTTTTCATATTTTCTGGTCAAGTGTATATATTTTCTATAATAAAGTATAAGTTCCTTAAAAGCAAATGATTTACTTCAAAGCAATGAAGTATTTCAATGCTATATGTCTTCATAATAAATGGGTTGATTAATTAACAGATTAAATTGTATAGGAGCTCTGATTTGACCTTTTTAAGCAGGTATGATCAGTGTTCTAGAAAATCAGTCATTGGCAAACAATAGAAAATAGAAATGAGTATTTTGAAGCCCATTGCATTGGATTTAATTTGATTTTCTCTTTCTCTTTTTTCCAAAACAGAATTGAAAGGCTCTTTTCCAATGTCAGCCAATATCAGGCATTTTGCCAGACAGGCCAAGAAGTGGAGGTAATATCATAAGCGGTAATGACTAAATTTATTTTAGAGCCTCTGCTTCTATAGCTTTGGAAAGAAAGTGATTCATAGCTGAGAAATCAGGATAAGGTAATCAGAAATCCCCGGAGTACCATTCCTGACCTTTAAAGCCAACACACATTCGCAGGATGGAAAACTGAGCAGGAAGCCCGTGTTCAAACCCTCGCCGAGTTACTCGTGGTGTTTCAACAGCTAGACAGGGCTCCTTATCAATATTTCAGAGTCTGATGGAGCAGGTGCCCTTTGTAACCAAAGGTCACATTAAGAACTCAAAAACAGAGTGGCTCGAAGAAAGCAATCTTCAGCGCTACTACTAAGTCTAGCTACGAGGGAACATAGAAAATAATGTTTAAATACATTTTGGGGAAACATTTCAGAGAACTTATTTCTAATGATGGACTTCACTCAGACACTTCAAACACTATTATTTAATGGCAAGAACAGAAATATATTCATGCCGATATATGGATAGCAATGTATTTTGTTAAAACACATAGATGAGCTAAATCATATTTGTGGGACTGTGAAAAATGCACTTCCAACGATGTCATACACTGAAGCTACCCCTTCCTTTCATCTCTGCTTTTCACGGTATTATCTAATGCACCTTCCTACTTCTCTCCAAACACAAATTCACAGATAAGTCATGCCTTTTCTGACTCCCAGCAGCTCATCATCATCATAGCATAAAGATTAGGTTCTTGAGTCAAAACCCCACTTTCATTATGGTAATAAAGGAGTTACATGCTACCAAAAAAAAAAAAAAAGAGGCTGAAAAAGATGGTTGAAACTTCCGTTGGCTGCATATTTTACATATGGGGATATAGGTAGGAAATACATTATTAGTTTCTCTACTAGAATAAAGTATATTAAGGATAGAAAAATGACCAGTTCAGTGATTTTATTTTGCAACTAAATGAGGTTCTATGTTGTGATGTCACAAAGTAAAGGTCGTGATCTTTAATTCTGAAAATGTGTATGGATGAACAATAATACTATGCTGGCTTTTCTTTAAGGCTTACAAAAAGCTTTCAAACATAATGAAACACAAATGATTTCCTAACCAGGATCAAAACATCAGATTATTCGTGATAGTAGATTGAAAAGGTGTAGTTACAAAAGAATTTGAGGAAAAAAAATGTCCAGGACAAAATATAGTGATTACAATTCCAGACCTGGAGTGCTCAGCTCTGCCTTAGCCAATTCTTTCACTATAAGGTTATGACAGGTATTCACACTAAAAAAAAATTTTAAATGAAAGCAAGTGAATATCTTCTATTAATGGAAGTAATGCCAGAACTCCAATGTTAGGCTCTGACGCAAGTTGAATGATAGAATGTGGAATACATTTATAGGCCTAAAATGACCTTTGCTTAATTTCTAAATTGGGTCTTATCGCCAGTTGGCCAACAGCATGTTGTGAGAAATTAAAACCCTGAATATCTCAGGTCATAAGTGACTTCACTGACCCATCTTGCAGCTTGGCTGGTCGTGGCAGGTAGGAGAGAGAAGCTACAGGTTACCGCAAAACTTTTTCTTGAAGGAAGAAAAGGAGGAGGGAGGAAGGGAGGAAAAAAGAAAGAAAAGAAAAAAAGGGGGTAGGGAGAATGGTCCATTCACTTTATCAGAGTACAAAGTCAGATTAGCAAGCCTTTGGGAGGAAAAATATCCATGGAGGAGGCATGGTGAGATAGGAGAAGACAAGCTTTCTTAACGCAAATACAAATAAAAATCTGTGAATCCAAATTTAGAGTTTGAATGGCTTGCAGATTCACAGATTTTACCCATTCTCACCAGTCCCTACTCCCGACGGGCCCAGGAGGCCCTTCACCATCTGTCCCCCTACCTTTCTGCTTCCAGCCTCCGCCTTCTCCGCCTCACTGTGGACCTCATGCCTCTGGTCCCTGCATCTCCTGGCTTGGCACATCCTGTCCTTCCCCCTCTATGTGATGAGTTCCTCATGCCTTCAGCTGCAGAGCAAGCCTCCCCACCCTTGGGAGACGTTTCCTGACTCCCACTGAAAGGTCTCTACACGCCTTCATCCATGATCTCAGCCGTGGATTTTACGTAAAATCGTAACGTACTTTTTTGGCGTGTATCTTTACTGTCTCCCTGATAAACGATGAACTGGATGTAAAGTAAATAGAGCTTCATTTTTGTGTCCTTAAAGTGTGTTCCTTTACAGGTACTCAAAAATAAGCAGGCTATCAATACAGCAAAACAAGAAGTAATACAAAATGCTTAAAAGACATGATGAAATTTGCAACTGTCAAGAGTCAATAATAGATAAAATAGTTCAATAATGGTTTAAGTCTTCTTCAATGCCAATGGCAACTGTCTTTGAAAAAAATCCCTTTTCAATTCCTGAACAATGCGTAATCGATTACGTAAACAAAGCATACAGTATATGTTAGAGTGATATCAAAAAGTGGCCCCATTCTCTACCCCTGCCTGTGCTCTCTCACCCTCTGTACCTCATTCAAACCTTTGAAATTCAACCCTTTGAATCTGAGCTGCCCCTGTGACTTGCCTTAGCCCTTGGATGCTACCTTCTGCTGTTTCTTTTAGAGCCCCTCCCATACGAGAAGCCAAGCCAGGCTGACTTCCTGGAGCCTGAGGGGAGCTGAGCGGAGTTAAGCAGACCTAGCCTAGGGCACCCAGACCCACCCAATGATCAAACCATCACATCAATGTAGACACATGTGAAATAATAACTTTCTTATTGTGGAACCACTAAGTTTGGGGGTGATGTATTACTCCACAGTGGTTAACTGACAACACAATTTTAAAAGAAGAAAAATATCTCTTTACCTTAGAATAGAGACCAGACCAATGCAGCTAGGATCAAAATTATATTTAAATATTTTACATGGAAGAGTAGATAAATGAATCAGTACAAAAAAGTATCTAAACTAAGTTGAAAATGGTATGATTATTCTTTTCCATGGAACATTTTTGTCAGATTATTTTGTGAAAAACAGTTATTGCTACCTCAGGGTTTTATATTCACATAAAAATAATTAAGTGTCATAATAAAAGAATTTATACCAACATAAACATTTATATCAATTTCTATTTTTGTATTGCTATCCGGCATCCAATTTCCTTGTGTGTTATATTTAGACTCACAAAATTGAAAATGTGTCTTTCTTGTTTGATTGCCTGGCTCTGCCATCACTGAAACTGAGAAATTGAAACATTTGTTTTGTTCTACTATTTTATTCTATTTTTTCTTTTTAATCTCTTGGATGAATAACTTATTTAAATGAATATCTATGATTTATAAAGCTATTTTATTATCTGGAGTATTAAACTACGTGAAGATGAATAATCTTTCTATTAGAATACTACTATTGATAAAGGTTTGGAAAACTTACATAAATATCACCATTCATAGAACTAGAAATATAGTTCTATTTGGATCATGCTTTTTATCTCACAGAGGAAAAAAAAATCACATTTACCTTGTACTGTATGGAGATTTCAATATTGATTAAATTAATTTTCTGCACAAGTCTTTTTTGTCTTTAAAACTAAACATAATGCATCCTTTCTTCTTTTTCCCAAAGATTCAGGACAGAGTTTCAAAGGCCTTCGCAAAGTTTTTAAGATTGAAAGTTTTAAAGTGTAAAGACTTCAAACTAGGTAATTCTGCGAAATAATAAATGTGTAGTAGATAGAATTTGGAAAATTCAGAACCACGTATGAAAGAAAAAATATACACTTATAAAAAAATTTACACTGCATTTAAGCTATTCTCAAGGTTTTAATCAGAGGATGATAGAGCATATAGCTAAAGACTGTAATGATATCTCTTCTATGTAGAATCTAAAAAAAGCCAAACTCGTAGAAACAGAGTAGAATGGTGGCTGCCAGGGCTGAGGCATGAGAAACATGAAGGCATTCTAAGGGTACAAACTTACAACTAAGTGGATAATAAGTTCTGGAGCTCTAATGCACAGTATGACGATTATAATCAATACTGTTACCAACTTTAAAGTTGCTAAGAGACTAGATCTTAATTTTTATCACCATAAAAAAGAAGTGATAATTATGTAGCATGACAGAGACGTTACCTAATGTTACAGTGGTATTCATACTGCAATGTATAAATATATCAACACAACACTGGACAACTGAAACTTATACAATATTATATGTCAATTGTATCTAAAATTTTTTTAAAAGACAAATTATCAGTCCAGCTCAGATCTCTTCACTGAGTCTTAAACCCATGTGTCTAATTATCTACCAGACATTTCAATCTGAATACACTATCAATCAAACAAAATCCTCCCTTTCCCCCACAAGCCTTAATTCTATGAGTTCACGTGATCTCTCCCTTTGTTCAAACCAGAAACCTGGGCAGCAGCCTTGATCTTAGTTGTTCATCAGAGCCCTCCCTCCTCTTCAATATTCAGTTTTACATCCCACCCAATCTATCTCATAAATACTTTTCAAACCTGTTTGCTTGACAATTTATTTAATCCAGTTTAGTCTAAAATCCTATCACACCATGACTCAAGCCACAAGTCTCTAAATGGTCACTGGGCATTTATTATGACCAATTCTAAAGGCCCTCTTTTCCAGACCCGTGGGTCAAGGGTCGGCTTGGTCCACCAGGCCTGCATGTCCCAGGCCCTGATACACTCCTGTCCCTGGTCCAGGAACACTGAGCGACTTACTGGTCCACATCACGTGTTCCTTGGGGGTCTTGCAAATTTGATTTCCTCTTCCTGGAACTCTCTCACATACTCCTCCTTTCCCTGGATAGGACATCATCTCCTCTAGGAAGGCTTCCTGAGTCCATAAAATGGGTGTGGATTCTCATGTTGGTCCCATCCTGTCTTCTCTTACATCAGGTCCACTCTGTTACTTCCCTACCTTCATCTCTAGTGAAACTGCAAGATCTCAGAAACTACAGCCTCTTTTTCTCGCCCAGTTTAATAATAGCTTGATAATAGCTCTCATGTCCAGCAGAGTTCCTGACTGATAAAAAAAGAAGTACTTTTTGAATACATTAAATAACGAATAAATAAACGTATAATAACTTTAAATGGATAACCCTGACTTGTCTATTGATTATGTACAGTTCAATGTGGATTAGTTCCATGAAATATTTTTCTTAATAAAGCTTCCAAGATCAAATATTCCAAGTGAACCAAAAAACAGATTGTCGTTGTGAGAAGAATGTTGACTCGATTCAGGATAGAGGAGACCCAGTTTTGAAATCTAGTTATACCTGTGAAACCATCACCATAATGAACATACTCAAAATTCATCACACATTGTACACTTAAGATAGTGTAGTTTAGTGTATGTCATTTATAATTTAATGAAGCTGGGGGTTTTTTTGTTTTGTTTTGTTTTGTTTTTAAGAATAGGATTAAAGTGGCCAAGGGAAAACAATAAAGGTTGACAGTTTTAAAGACAGAACGTTTTATCTAATATGTACATCCATTTCTAGGTTGTAGTTTTTCTGAAAGGCAGAGGAAAGAGAACCACGTGGCAGCCGCATAATGCAGGATTCCGACGATTACAATCACTACCCCCCTAGCCCGATTACCTGATGTGTTTCTTCCCACCATCTTCTCTTCGATTCATCCTCTCCTTGAAAATGTCACAGAAACACCGAGAGAAAACACTTAACATTTTCAGTGCTACCCAAAAAAAATGTGTCGTAAGCCACTCCGTCTGGTCAATTACACATGTTGTTAAAAATGGGGAAATAATATAATTACATTCTAGACTGGGAGCTGGAGAGAACCTCGCAGACGATTCGGTTCACGTTCCCGATATCACAGGTGAATAAACTGAGATTCAGAAAATCCCGGGGTCTGAGCGGGGAGGAAATGGAGGGATGCTAAGGGTACAGGCAGCTGGAAATAGCATCTATGTCCACCCGTTTAGAACACGCTGCCAGAGCGCTGTTTTTGAGTAGCTTTTTCGGTGCAATTTATTATTTAACCAAATTCTATATCAGTCATCTTTCCCCAAAAACAACAACAACAAAGACTATAAATAATATATTGCATGATGAGTTTATTCTATCCACTTAGGTAAAAATTAAGGGGATTCCATTTTCGTCACTGCCTTATTGTTTCTGTCAGTATTATTACTCTCTTAAGTTTTACTAACAGAAATAACCCACCGAAACTTCGTTCTCTAAATGCCTAGATTGTTATATTAAAGTGGTAGGAATTTGGCCAATGTATACCTAAATAATAAAATTTGGGGTTAGGAACAGACTTTTTAAGAAAAGCAGACACTGAGGAAAATCTCAGTCTGTTATTTCTTGTGAGCACTGAGATTTGACTTATGGCCATCTACTTATTTTAGCCTTGGGGCTGAGATTGTGGTTCATTTAAAGATAAAAAGCTTACAACGCTTCACAATAAAGTTGCAATATATAAGCTTTCAATCATAAGGCAATATTCTCCTATGGTAATAGAATAACTGCCTGAGAAAAAAAAAAATTTGCATTAGTCATTGCTTTGAATCTTTCATTTTCACAAGCACCAAGCCACATGTTGTAAGACTGAAAGGCATTTCAAGGAATAAAAATGTTGTCGACTGCTATGCTGACTAATTTTCTTTCTCTAAAAAAATTATAAAAAATAAAAAAGTCATTTTTCTTTTTTTTTTCTGGTTTTGCTTTTGACAGGTAGCGAAAAAATGGAAAGAGATTAAAATGATCGTTTTCTTTTTCCCAGTAATTCAAAGAAAGCATGAAGCATCCCATAAACAGTATTTATGGCATGATCCTAATAAAATTACAGCCCTAAATAGGTGACTGACTATCTTTTATGCAAAGTAGCTATTGTATTTATGGCCTTCAAATATAACATTAGAGCTATTATCTTTCAATTAAGTTATGGCCGAAAATAATATATGACACAGCAAGTTTAGCGGTTTTTAAGAAGTATAAAATATAGTTTCTGTTTGCTAGAAATGACCACTTGTGACCCTATTCCAGCTCTTCGTGTCCCATTCAGAAACGTGAAGATATTGAAGACATTTATTCACTCAGCTCAGACGATAACTCATGAGTTCATATAATCTGCTTGCTTCCAGTAAGTAGAAACCAGTCCGTTTTAGTCCTAATAGGTCTTGAAATGGTAACTCACACATAGCCAAATGATGTGGTATGCCCTTACCAAAAACACACTTCCCATTAATCAGGATTTTACTTGAAAACCAAAGCAAAACTAGCTGGACGACGAGTGGGATATCTGTGTGTACAGCACATGAGATAGCTCAGCCAATTTTCAAAACATAAACCCACCCATGAAATCACCACCCAGAAGAAACAAAACGTTGTCTTCATTCCAAACACACATACTTCCAGGTCCAGGCATTACTGCCACCAATAAGACAACCACTGTTCTAACTTCTCAGACCCTAGCTAAGGTTCGTATGTTTTTACCTTCCTCATAAGTAGAATCATAGGGTAGGTTTCACACTGGTGCTTCGCTTCTTTTTCCCAGCATTAGATTTATGATATTTATCTATCTTGATGTGTCTAGTTGCATCGCAGTCTCATTGCTAATTAGTATTTTAATTACCCAGGCTTTTAAAAGGTGAGGAATCAGTATATTTTATATGTTATGAATATATTTTGTTCCATATGAATATGTTCTGTGACAATTTAAATGTATCTGCGAAATGGCAAGTTGATTTGAAAAGAATTAAAATTGATTGCATTTTCTGCTAGGTTCCACTGTTTTCCTACCATGTTTCCTTTTTGCCTTTTGATTAGTAAGTGGGAATTATAAACAAATATATAGCATAAAAGAAAAAAATAGAAAATATAGATTACCATTACCACAGTAACAACTATTAATACTGCTTTTCCAAAATAATACATTTCACATTTGTAAACTGGTTTGCATTACATCTATGTTCTCTAGTGTGAGGAGATTTTATATTTTATATTTGAATAATCCTGAGAGATAATAAAGCGTCTTATATATTTTTTAGAATTTATATGCCATGGATCTCAGAAAGAGCAATTATTTAACTACATCTTATGTGTCCTGAGCAATACTGACTGTGGTGTGATATTTAGAAAAAGCAAACATCAGCAACTACGAAATAATATTTGCCGTCACAGTTACTGGGCTTAAGGAGAACAGTTTGGGAGCTGAATATGACTAAACAGCCTTGGAGGTGGGGAAGGAAGAGAAGGAAGTAATCAAATCAGGAGAATGCAATAGTCCTGTTTTTACAATATCCTTAATTCTTTTTCTCCATTTTGAACATTTCACTTTTACATACGGGTTTTTTATATCCCCTGCTCCTTCTCACAATTCCCAAAACATGATTGAGGTTGAATTTGAACATGATATGGGTGGGAGGGGAACTTTACATTAGACAACCATAGGAAAATAACTTTTGGGCACTTATCTAAACCCAAAGATAAATTTTTCAAACATAAATGTTCATTGTCTATAAGTCATTTATGGGATCCTCTTAGCTGGTAGTGGAGAGCCATGTCCACTTACTGAAGGGCTAGTTCTGGCCTCATACAGATCCACGGGGCTGGAAAGGCCTTTAGAAGAGCAAGCTCTCAGAGCAGCTGGTTGGGTGGCTAGCATCTAAGAGTCTGGGGGCAAATGCCATATTTATTTTGGGGAGATGAGAATCATGGGTTCTTCTACAGGTCATGCAAAACTGGTGAGAAGGAGGACCAAAAGTGAGAAAGTCAGGACCAAAGTCCTAACAGATATCACGAAGGAAAACAAGGAAATAATTTAGGTGATAGGGGCAAAAGTCAGCTGGCCACTATTTCAAAAGCAAGGACCTGATAGCAGGTAATACTTCCAATACTCAGCAGCTGGTAGAAAGCTATTCAAAGTTTCAGCATGAGAAATTCCGATTTTAATCTGGATTATTCATGCTTACTCTAGGATTTCTTATACTTCTGCTGAGTTGGGATACAATTGGCCTTGGGCCTGCATTCCTGATGAAGCAAGGTGTGGAGGAGCCAATGTTGATGGGATTTACACCTCATACAACATCAATCAACTGTTTCTTCCCCTCCTTCCTCTTTGTAAAATTAGGTTGAGTAAAATCATCTCTAAGTTATTGTTGTGGTCTACAACCCTCAATTTTCCCCCTTTTTCATTCTTTTACATGATCTTTTTAGAGCTTAGCACTTCTTAAGGTCATTGCAACCATATTATTCTGAAAATTCAGACATTCAGACCCACTGAAATAGCAGAATTAATCTAGCCATAAAAATAGACAGAGGTCTAAGGCCAAAGGAAACAGCGAGGGAGACTGTGATGAGAAAATTATACCCACCCTCACCTTTCTATTTCCTTTGCCATTGGCTTTTATTAGATGCTATATTTCTGAAGGAACCATTCTCATTTGCTGCAGGTAAATGCTTGTGTTTTGAATTTATTGAGACAGACAGCAGAAGGCCAAGGTACAGGCCAAGGGTAACTAAAACAGGGAAAGGGAGCATTTGAGAATGATGTATATGATTGCGAACTTCGTGGATTAGACAAGTACTGGGGTAGGGAATGGTAAGTATTTATAGAAAAATATACCAGACTTGCTTTTAAGTGAATAGAACAAGGGAAAAAACTGGCCTACTTTTTATGTGTGTGTTGGTTTCCATTTCCTCCATTCTTAAAGCTGTCCTGAGTTGCTATAAATAACTCTAAAGAAAGAAGGTCCCTAAAATTATAATGTGTTGTGTGTTAGATTTTTATTTTAGTCATAGGCTTACCTAGTTTTTAAGGGCGAGGAACACATTTTTACATAAGACAAATTCAGTCTTTGGACTGAATGAACTCCTAGAAAACAGGTAGGTAACTTATTCAGCCAGATGACATCATTTTTTTCCCCTAATGTAAATGCTCAATAATATTTTCCATTTGCAAACTCTTCCAATGGGTTTAATTGAGCTCAAATGTTCTTATGAAAAAAAAAAACAAATAAAAGAAAAAATTCAAAGCTCTAAACTAAACACATTTTATACAGCTTTCTTTATAACAGGTATATTTGGTTAGCACAGATCAAATAGCTAAGGAGTACTTCCTTTCTTAATAAATATTAAAAGCACCAAATGAGAATGTACTTTTAATTTAACTTAATCCTATTCAGAATGTATAATTATTTCTACTAAATTCGTTTGTTCAAAGCACAGAAATCTAAAAGATGGCTTTTACTTAAAGCCATATAGGCTTTTGAGTGAGTTTATAATTTAAGTAAGATGCTCTTACAAATATATATATATATTTGTAAGAGCAATATTTGTGTGTATATACACACACACACACACACACACACACACACACAAGTATTTAACTTGCCTATTAACCTCCTGTTAAAAGAATGTGAGTGTAAATTGAGGGTCTACTGTCAAAGAAAAATGAATTGATTTTCTTTAGTTGATTTATTTTGAGATAATTACAGATCCACTTGCAGTTGTAGGTGATATTTCAGAGAGATGCCATATACCTTTGACCAGGTTCTTCCAATGGCAACATTTTGCAGAACTTTATCATAAAATTACAACCATTCTATTGGCATGGGTGCTCTAGTTTCATTCAGTTTTACAACCTGTCAGTTTGTGTATCCACCACCACAATCAACATAAACAATGGTTCCATCATCATAAGGTTCCCTAGTGTTGCGTTTTTATAACAGTAAATTATTTTTATTTCCTAAAAGGTAGGATGTCAAAATAATTTTTTTTAATTTTTAAGAAAATTGAAAAGGGTAAGATAATATGAAAAAAAAATAGTACAACATAAAAGAATACAGCAGAAAAGAAACACAGATGATGACTGCTTAGCCAGCTTTGCCCCCAGAAAGCAGAGCCTAGGATAAAGGCATCTACAGAAGTCATTTATTTTGGAGAATTGACAACAAGGAACTGAAGTAGGAAACTGGGACAGCTAAGACACAGAAGGTAGAAAAACTACTTTAATGGTTTGTGTTTCAAGCTGATCACCACTGACAGCAAAGGGGTCTTGAGCCTTGTGGGATGGACACTATGAGGAACCATGTAGAATGCATCACAGAATTCACTAGTGATGGGACGGAGAGGTGAGTGTTTACTCACAGATAGCCACTTCAGTCCCTGTTGGCCAAGGGCTGCCTAGTCTATGGATATTGACTTCTTCACACCTACAGATACTGAAGTGGGTCAGTGCCAAGTTACATCCTAGGGCATCCATGCTGCAACTCAGCAAAGATTCAGGACAGAGAGCAGCTGACTCAAGATGCAGCTGAGAAAGATGCTGTCGGCTTGTGAATCTGATTAATACAGTGAGAAATGTACATTGGACTGCACCCAATAAGTGTCTGGTACCCTGAGCTTCGTAGATGAGACAAGCTTAGTTATAAGAAAACTCACTTCGGACGAGGTGCCCACTCAAACATCTATTACTCACACTAAGTGACTTGAGAAGTCCCTGATGAACTCATTACCTTTTTCTTAAGGAATTAGCCAAATTGACTTTACTATAGATTCGCTTTTCTGGAAGCAAATTGAGATGAAACAATGAGAAGTGAATAAGCGCAGAGACCTGTTATCGTTGAATGTGGTAGTTTATGAAATGCTTTTTAAAAGGAAGGGTGGATTGTCAAAAGAAAGGAATGATAGAATTAATTTTGAAATCTTTATTGAAGTCAGATCATACTAATAGTCTCCTCTATCACTGAGTAATTTAAATGATTTGGTTTTAAGTTTTTTGCCTAAGAAACAAATATTACGAGACTCAAAATGTCCAATTATCATCAAACCAAATAAAATCAAATTTAAACATTATCAGTAGATTTGTTGCTTAACCACGAAATTTTAAGGCTTCCTAGAAAGTCCACACAGTATAAACTAAAATTATGTGGAATTATTTTAGTGGTGGTTGGAGTGGTTGAGCGGGAATGGGGGGTGGGGATGGGTTGTTTGCACAAAGGTCAAATAGAGGCAACTGATTGAGGGTTTAGCTTGATATACTGGCCGATAGAAAATTTGATTCAGTTACCTCTGGCTCTTGAAGTCACTTAGAGAATCAAACTATTCTTGGATACAATATAGGAAGATTTTAAAGACTGCAGAGTAAAAATATTTTCAGATTAGAGTTTCTCTGCACTATTTTCATTCTTTGATCCTAAGTTTTTTCTGATTTCCAAATAGCATGAGAAAACTGATAAGTAATTGGCCGTATAACTAATCAGTAAGTGGGATTCTTTAGAAGGGAATATTTCTAGTTATTGAAGATAATCATCTGTAAACCAGGACTATTTGGGGCAAAATAAATAGTGTGGTCAACCTACTTTAAAAGGCTCCAGGAGAATTTTTAAAATTAGCTTTCTTGCTTGTCTTTTCCAATCAGCAAATAAGTAATAATCACAGTAATCATCATTATTGACAATACTATTGATGGTTGCATCCAGGAGCTGCTGAGTTAGCTGCTGAGTTGACAGAAGCTATTAGCAGATATTTAAAAATATAAACAAAATGGACAATGTCTTTCTGGGTAAAACCAAATATTTACAAGGTTCTCAGGAGCTTCTCAAAACTTCCAAGCCTGTCCTCACTGGAAATTTTGTCTGATTCCAACACAGTAACCTGAGTGTCAGGTGCTCAGACAAAACCTGGACCTGTGGGCCAAGGAGTCAGAAAAATTGAGAGAACTGGGTTGTAGCATATGTCTCCTGATATAGGATTCTTCCAATCAGCAGAAGCTCAGACAGTGGGGCTGACACCAAGGAACTCACCGTTCAAGGCCAAATATGTGGGACATTGAGACAATGTTCTAGATGCTCATCACTCTGGCTCTGGACCAAGATGTAGTTTCCCGAACTAGCCATTAATTTGAGGCTCTTTTTATTATTATTATTATTATTATTATTATTATTATTATTATAATGGTAATAAAAAAGCATATTGTGAGATCTACTTTCTTAAATTTGTAAGTATACTGTACAGCATTATTGACTATGAATGCACATTGCATGTTAGACTCCTAGAACGTGTTTGCCTAGTGTGACTGAGACTTTGTGCTTAATGCATAGCAGCTCCCCGCTCTGCCTCCCACAGCCCTGTGCAGCCACCATTCTGGCTCTCCCTTCCCGTGAGGTTACTGCTTTAGATACCTCATCTAAACCAATATTTGGAACCAATATTTGTTTAGAAGGAACCTGAGTGATTGAACTGGAACAGGACAAAGAGGAACCCCTTTGTGTCCCTGCGGTAGACTGAATAGCATAGACTAAAAAGATCCATATCCCAGTCTCCGAACTCTACAAACGGGTTATCTGACTTGGCAAAGGGGACTTCGCAGACCTGTCAAAGCTGAAGATCTTAAGGTCATCCTCAATGATTCAAGCGGGCTTGATGTCATCACAGGGGTCTCTACAAGAGGGAAGCAGGCGTTTCCGAGTCAGAGAGCATGATATAATGACCGAGGCAGTGGGAGAGAAATCACAGCAAATAAAATGATGCCATCGCTAGCCTCTAGAAGCAGGAAAGGCAAGGGAGCATGGCGCGCTGACAATATTCAGACCCGCCGGAAAGAACACAGCCCTGCCTACCAATTTTGGACTTCTGTGCCCAAGAACAAGAAGATGATAAAACTGTCCCATTTTAAGTCACTAAGTTGGTGGTTATTTTGTCACAGCAGCAGAAAGAGCAGTAATTACATATTCCACCAGATATACGGCCCGGCCACAAGCTTGAAAATCTCACTCAGCAAAACAAAATATCCTCAGTTACCTGTATTCATCACTTTAAAAGGCGATAGAGTACACGTCATCGTCACCTAAGAACCGTGGTGAGACTATCGACCTCCCCATGTGATCGAAGGAGAGCAGACTTCCTGTGAGGAGGTCAAACACGTTTTCTATTTCCCGCAGGGACATTTTACAGCCCAGCCTACACTCTGTGCCCCACGAAACTAAAGCAAATGCTAAATTGGTCTGACCCTGAACCAACGAGGCTTGCAAAGTTGCAGAGTTACATACACATCTCGCTTTTTGTTTTTCAATTCGTGATGTGTGCTCTGAATCAGAGGTCAATTTGCTCAAAAATCAAGGGTAGAGTTTCTTGTTTATCATCCTCTCCTCCTCTCCTTAATAAGGTAATCACTGCAGAGGTCACTCGGCGGGGTCAAGGCAAAACTAGAGAACTCAAATACGGTCTTCTCCATGAGACTTACACCAATCACCCTATTTATAAACTGCAATTCCTGCATCTCTCCTTGTCTTACTTTTTCTATTTCATTTAGCACATACTGTCTTCTGACTCACAATATATGTACTTATATGTTGCACTTACTGTATATTTTCTATCTTCCCATGCTAGAATGTAATACATTGGGTCAAGATGTTTTTCTTGGGTCAGTGATACACCCAAAGTCCTATAAGAATTGAATAAATAGATGAGTTAGTTACCATAAAAATTGCAGAGTCTGCCTCAGGACAGGAAGACTATATACTGATTGTTCTGCTTCACCTCAAGATCCAATACTGAAAGTAACTCAGGATTTTGTTAACCCTTTGGGACGAGGGCAAGTAAGGCTGAGTGAGGATGTATCCTTCTTACTGGATTATTTTAAGGAGACTTCTCTGAGCTGTTTAATCTTGCTGCCTGATAGACTATGAGAGGTGTCCAAGAGTTAAAACTCTCCCTGTCATCAAAGTCTCTGCCTCATTCGCAACACAGCCTGAGGTTTACCTATGCAGAATGCACCTGCCTTGGGAACACACGAGCTAAGGGCCTAGGCCACTGCGTGGTTCGTCGAAGAAGGGATAGTGGTTCAGGGATGGCAACTCCTGTATCTCTGAGAGGGATGCTCTGACAATCAAGGAAACCTATCCTCAGCAGCACCCGGCCCATCTAGTTTCTAAGAAAGGTTAAATATCTAACAAATGGAGGAAAAACTGTGCACCAAGTAGAAAAGCAACAAAAGGACACCCACAGACAAAGCAGGAAGTAGCATCAGGAGAGAAGGTAAGAGTCACTTAATGGCAGATGAAAGCTATCCACGCAGAAATTGGAGAGCTGAGTCACCACGAAGTGGAAACACGAGAGCAGAGAATGGGGACACGCTGCAGCTAGAGTAGCAGCTTCTGGAGCTGCTATGGTGTCACCAGCATCTCTGTCAGTCTAACTCGGCTGCTGTGTCCTGGATGGCGGATCACATCCTGAGGCTCTCTTTTGGGGCTCCTGAGATGGGTTCTGGCCTCCCTTACCTTTGTCCTTACTCACAAGTGTGCAGTTGAGAACAGAATCTCAAGTTAAGTGCTCTTAATTACTGTTGACGATAACTGAAATTCATTCTGTTTCTAGCCTCTGTTTAATTGGATGGTGGAAATTTAAACTGGGTCAGTTTCTAATCCCCGCTCCCCTTCTTTCTCTGGAGTTGCTTCAAATTTTAGGAGGTGTACGTAAGACAAAGATTTTGGCAACATTGCGATCAAGTGTGTGCAAGAACAGCGAAGGGGTGGGTGGGAGTTCACCTTCACTGAGTCCTGCTATATCTGTGCATGTGTGTCTGGGTGTGTGTAAGCATGTACACACGTGCACAGATACACAACGTGCATATAAACATATGGGTGTACAAGTGTCTACGTAGAGCCTTGGATCCTGGATCCACAAAATGATATCCTCTTAAATCACAAGATCTCTTCATTAACTCTCAGCTACTTCTAGGCCTTTCTCACACCCCAAGCCCTGAGCTGTCTAACCGCTTAAATACACCGTTTTTCATTAGAGTCTTTTGTTGATTCTCTACCTTGAGAGGTGTTATATTTTCCTTCTGCTCTTGAATTCTTTAAACATGTCAAGTCATTGCCTAGCCCCCTTATCTCCAAACCTGGACTTGACCCCTTAATGGGACCAGGAGATGGTGGAGCAGAGCTAGTGTCTGTTTCCAGAACATCAGTATCTTTTCAATATTCACAACTGTCCTGGAACTCAGGAGATCATTTTCAGAACTCAGGGACAGAAAGCCTTCAACGAGTATTCTCTAAAACACACTCTCCAAGCCAGAAAGGTGTCCCTAAGTCCCTTCTCCACTGACATCAGGATTTTTAAAGCAAAGGCCAATAAGAATCGGCTCTGTATTCTGCTGTGTCATCCCTTCCCTGAGATGATGAAACTGGAAAACTAACTGCCCAAAGGAGGCAAAGACCCTGGGATATGACAATATTGAAAGAGAAAACTTGATTAATATTTCAAGATAATATGCTGAAATATTCACATGAATTATGGAAAACTAGGTAACCTGAATACTCTGAATTTCTTAAAATAAAAAAAGGACCCGGCCAATCTCAGATGAGATGGTTCCCCTGTGAATATCAGGAATTTTAGTGTAGACAGTATATTTTTTATAGACGCTCAGTTTTCCACAAGAAGATTTTAACATTGTACCATCAGTTATAGATGCATTCTTACCTCTGAAAAAGTGACATAATACTTACTTGCCACCAAAAGAAAATGTATCCAGATTATGAATAACAATGTAATTATTTGATATTCCCTTACATTTGCAAACTGTTACAATAATTTTCGCCAGCAATGAAAATGTCTCCCATTCCAGAGTCTGAGAAATCATTATAACACCTGCAATCAAGTGTTAGCATTGTAACGTGGCAATTACAAAGAGCTCCTTAGTATATACCTGCATTCAAAGTTTATAGGAGAGATTGGCTGTGAACTTTAAGTGAACCAAGTTCAAAGGGATGAATCATTTTATTTTTTTCCTAAAATGAAGGACGTGCATGAGAGTAGATGGGTTCCCCCCTCCCCGTGCTCACATCAGTAATAACTTTATAAACTAAACGGTTACAGTAATTTCAAAGCTAAAGAGGTTTACTCTTCACCTTGCAAGACTTACCTGATGCACCAGCATCAGATCCTGTCTCAGTCCTACTCCAGAAGTGGCTATATTTCAAATTGTCAACTATTATAGCAGTCTTTGGTTGACCACACACAGGATCCGGCAAACTATTTATTCCATATAAAGTATTCAGTATTTAGCAGTTTCCACTATGATTGGTTGTTTAAGTAATTCTTTCTATTAAAGTCAAAGATTTCATATCTCTTCTCTCTATCCCCTTTTCTTGTGACAGGGCTGTAGCATTACTCACTTTGCATTCCAAGAAGACATTCAGTTTTCCCAGTGGCTTCTGTTTCTTCCCACTTCCACTGCAGACGTATTCAGCACGTCAACAATTCAAGACTCTGACCCCCTGCCAATCTGTCAGAGAAGGCAGCTAGGTTTCAATCAACAAAGTTTAAAGAGAGATTGAGAGAGAGGGAGATTTGACCTAGATATGGTTGCAAGCCGATTTTCAAATCGGGTGAGGACAATGAGAAATCTTTCATGTCTCATAATTTGGGAGGAGGTCTGAAAGTGACAAGAATGCAAGAATGTTTTTATGGTACACAAAAAGGACCATTTTTATTGAATGTCAAAATGTTTCATATTATATAATTTTATTTATTCTACTTCAATGACCTGTAATGTATGCCACATGCACTGGTATCAGTATCAGTCCTATCAGATTCTCAAAAACGTATAATTTGCTAAAGGCAGCAGTTGTACTTATTCCCAAGTACAACTTAACATTGGCCATGAAAATAGAAGATGATAGAATTTCTGCAGTGTGAGTGAGGGGACTGTAGCAATGATGAAATGCCCAGGAGTCAACTGAAGTATGGCATAGGGTTGGTGAATTGAGAAGTATATTAATTTGATGTTGGGGTTGGTCATTTTATTTGTGTTTCTGAAACACCCAGTAGGAATATCAGACAGACAAGGACCTGCATGTAGATGGAATTCGGATGATATGCTCCACTGAAAATCCACAGCGTTCACTGTGTTGGAAGTAATAAAAATGGATGACCTCATGTAGGTGTGGCTTTCTCTGGAATTTCTTTTCCATGAATCCAGTGTTGAGGGAAATAATTTATTTTAGTCTATTAACGTATTTATTAGATTGTAAGGTTCATCTTTTTCTCATTTTGATGTCATAAGTTTTGTGCACCTTCAAATACAGGTATATATATATATATATATATATATATATATATATATATATATATATTCATACATCTTATTTTTGATGTTACTGTAAAATCAAGAGAACATAGTTTTATATATAGTTATATTTCAAGTTGATATAACTTTAAATCTTCATTAAAGAAACATAGCTCTCGTCTATGGCCATGTCACTCTGAACAAGCCGGATCCCGTCTGAACTTGGAAGCTAAGTAGGATCAGACCTGGTTAGTATTTGGATGAGAGACCACCTAGGAAAACCAGGTGTTGTAGGTGTAAAAAATTTTAAAAAAAATTAAGGGATTGTAAACTGACAAGAAAGGAAGGAAGGAAGGAAGGAAGGAAGGAAGGAAGGAAGGAAGGAAGGAAGGAAGGAAGGAAGGAAAGAAAGAAAGAAAGAAAGAAAGAAAGAAAGAAAGAAAGAAAGAAAGAAAGAAAGAAAGAAAGAAAGAAAGAAAGAAAGAAAGAAAGAAAGAAAGAAAGAAAGAATAGTTCCCCAAAGTAAATATTTGGGGATAAGTTAACCTGGCAAAGGTTTTACCATTATCTGCACTTATTTTATGGCATGTAATTGAAATATTTCAAGCAAAGGGTAAAAATTTTACCTACGGGGTGAACAGATAAAAGCCCACATCCTTTTTCTTGAGAGACTCAAAACTATTATGACATGTTCTTAATTAAAATAGTTCCAGGAAGACCAATAGGCTGGGAATTCATTATCAGTGGTTTTATAGGAACGAGGAGGCTGGAGAAAAGAGAAAACTTTTTTTTTTTTTTTTTTTTTTACTGCACTCAAGTTTCTAGCATTGGTACCTGATTGAATGATGTCACTAAATGATACAGAGAATGACAGGTGAGAAATTGGGAGGAGAGAGTAATACAGCCCGATCATCTTGCATTCAAATGGAAAATGAAAGTTGATATTTCTGGTAAACTGCTATAGATTTAGATCTAGAATGGAACCTATAATTGTTCATACTCTACTTCTGAAGAAAGTGTGCAGTAAGAGTTCACAAATGCTTTTTGAACACATTTTAGAAATATTTGTGTACATACTCTTTAGGTATCGAGCTATGAATAGATTTTTATCAATGTAGTCATGTCTTAAATTCTAGATCTGTGTTGTTCAATATTTTCAAATTTCTTTTTCTACATTCTATACGTGTGACTTTAATCAGATAATGCTGTCTCTTAATTAGAGCATCTGGTCCATTGGTATTTAACTAACTCCTTCCATTCTCTTAGTCTTGCCTTTTTTTTCTCCTCTCTTTTCTTTCTTTGAGTTCTTTGAGTTTGATTGTTTTTCATTATTCTATTTTATTCTCTTATTAGCTTGGTAGATTTACAAAATGTATATGATTACAAGATCTTTAACTAGGCTTTTAGTGACTACACAGAAATAATAACATACATTCTTGACTTATCAAAGTTTAGCGCTTTTACTACTTCCCACAGTTGGCCACGATCTTTAATCACTTTAATTTCATTTGTCTTCCTCCTGACACATTCTACCTTTGTCATGAGAGTCTGTTCTCTTTATTTTAACCCCCACAAGTCATAATTAACATAGTTTTTAACAGGCATTACTTATTCATATTTATTGATCTTTTTTTTTACCATTTCCAATACTGTTCTTTCAAACTTGCGACTGCTACCTTTCATCTGAGATTATTGTCTTACCTACTAAAAAATATAGTTCTTTAATATAGTTTTGTTAGTGACAGATCCTCTTCAATTTTATTTTTCTGAAAAAAAAATCTTGTTTTAAATATTCACTTTCTGAATGATATTTTGATGGGTTTAGAATTCTCGGTTGGCTGATGTCTACTTTCCACCTTTTGAAGATGCTGTTTGGTTGTCTTCTTGCTTCTCATGAGTCTGTAGGGATGTCAGCTGCAGTCTTTCTGTTGTTCCTTTCAAAGTGATGTGTCTTTTATTCTGACTTTTATTTTTTAAACATTTCTTAAAAAGCAAAAGTTTCACACATCTTGATATATGCTTTCTAGTTAATAGTTAATTTGGGGAAACTACAATAACTCTTTTTTGTTTCTTCTTGGCAAGAATCTATCCTATTTTTAATAAATCAGAGATCAACCCAAAGTCATGAATCACTGACAAATTTAAAAGATATCCTTGGACCGCATGGCTGCCTCCTCACAGCATTTGACTTCACTGTTGTTCTCCAGCCAGATCATATACATTTTCTACTCTCCTTTTCTTTACCTTATTTATCAAAGAAATTTAAGCAAAACCTTGAATTATTTTTTTTCAATTACAGTTGACCTTCAATATTACTTTATATTAGTTTCAGGTGTACAGCATAGTGATTAGATATTTATATAATTATATAAAGTGGTCCCTCAATTAGTCTAGTACCCACCTGACACTATACACAGTTGCCACAATATTATCAACTATATTCCCTATGCTGTACTTTACATCCTCATGACTATTTTGTAACTACCAATTTGTACTTCTTAATCCTTTCATCTTTTCCACCCAGCTCCCTAACTCCCTAGCCACCTGACAACCTTCAGTTTACACAACCTTGTATTATTCATGTCAATAATTATTATTCCTAGTCAAGGTTTCTCTCAAACAAAATGTATTGAAAATTTTCTGAAACAAAATCAATTAAAAATTAAAATGAATGTTTTCCTTTTCCATGTATTTATTATGAATTCTGGTCATTTTTGATAATTAAATTATTTTAAGTATAAACTATCTGAATACTCCTTCCAGATAATTATCACCGAAGTCTCTGATTACAAAACAATTAATACATAAACTATCCAGATTACTGAAGGGTATTTGTAAGCAGTCACGTACATGTATGAGTTGTATGTCAATTTCTTCTTAACATTTAAAATTTTTTTGAGAATTCCATCATAAGCTTTAGTTTCTCTAATATAAAGGTCAAGTTAAGAGCCGGACTAAATTGTCCGTGTACAATGGAGTCACCTCAACATGTGTGTGACTTAAATGTAGAGAGAAGACATTCATTAAAGATAATTCATTACCACATTTATGTAATTCATATTTTGGTCAAATATAAAGAAAATAATTAGATGCACAGAGCACAGGATTACAGCATTGGCTCTCATGTGAATTTTAAAGATCCACCAATTACTACAGCTATATTCAACGCTAGACTTTCCTCCATAGATGAGCACAATGTCATCTACACTTTATACCTTTTCTCCTACATCTAAGATGTCTTTTCTTCTACTCTCTCAGTGTCTCACGTTTGGTGGTCTCCGACTCGCTCCATGTTTCTCATTGTCAGGTGTAGGACAGCTTCCGCAATTTCCCTCAGGGGGATCATTTTCGAAACCATCGATTTCACTACTGTAACTGGAACTATCATATTTGGCACATCACTGTCCAGCTGAGAGCTGTCCACACTGATTTTCTTATAGCATTCATTTTTTTAATGACTATTTCTCTTACCATTTCTGTCACTTCAGAGTCATATTCTAAACTGATATAATTTAAATGGTTTTTCCAGTCTATTCTTCCTAGCCAATCACATATATTGTAGCTTTTTTCACAGATAATCAAGTTATTATTTGGATAAAAACAAAGTTCTACCAAAATTGAGGGATGTGACGCTTGGCAGAATAAAGATTTAGGGAGGACTTATTCTAGATCTAGAGACCACGTACCTTATGCCTTAAATATTCCTTTAAGGTAAGCATAAAAATCTAACCTTTATTCCCAATATTTTTTCCCTAGCAAGAAGTATTTATAATTCAAAATAGTAAATGTAAACTTTTGGAGTACAATTTATTCATTATTTAAAAATAACCAGATTTTTTTCCCTACCTATGCTCACTCTTTAGATTTTGTGTGCCTTACTCAATGAATTAACGTCTATTATTCTAAAATAACTTTTTCAGATTTGGGCATCAATTTAGGAGTGTGGACTATTTTGTGTACTTGAGTTGAGTCATTCGGATTTTCCAGCAATATTATAGAAAGGCAAAGGAGATCACCGATATGCACGTTTTTCAAAGACCAGAGGCATATATGATTTGTTAACATTTAACTCAGGAGAATGTTGGTACTTCAATTATGTCAAAAAGCCATTGATCAGGAAATGATGAATCAGAGTCAAAAACAGAAGTATGTGGCAGTCGCCATTAAGCAATTACTGAACATCTTATCTAAATGTTAAGGGCTTTTCTGTATCATTACAAATTCAGAAAGGTTACTAGTGACTCTAGGATAGAGAGAATAGTTCCATTAAAAGAAATAAAAAAGACTTCACAGAATCCACAGGTATGTATACCTGGGATTCAATAAATTAAGGAAATAGTATCACATTCAGCCTCTACTCAAGGGGATGCCAGTAGTGTCCCTTCCCCAATGGTGACAATAAAATGTCTCCAGTCATTTGCCAGTATCTCTTAGTGGGCAACACTACTGCAGGTTGAGAAGCACTGTTGTTAAGTAAAAGGCAAGGAGACTTTACTAAAATGCTGTCATGTGCCTAAGTTTCAATTGTTAAGTGATGCATTTTAAGATATTTGACATTGTGTCTTTTTAATAAAATGCACCTATATCTGCATTTTAAAAGAGGGAATTGATCTAGTACAATCAGTGTATAACTGGAAAAATCATCCATTCCCTCCTGCCTGGAACCAGTTCCTGCTCCAACAATTATCACCTACCAGGAGCACTAATCAATCTTTCTCAGGTAGCCTTCTGGTTACAACCATATCTAGGTTTTACTTATTCTGCATATTTCAAAAGACCTCTCCTTGAATGCTGTAGCTCATTTCCTTGAACACAACTTACTCCATAAGCCACCTGCAGGTATAGCTGCACCATTCAGAGTCCTTTCTCCCTGCCATGTACTCCAGGTCCTTAGGACCTGAATTTATATCTGTTGAATGAGATGAGATTCACCTATGTTCACCTATGTTGTAAATAAGTGTACCGTTAGCTGGACTGTAATTCATTTGAGAACATTGGCCATTCAGTATCCAATAGTATGTCCTTTGATGCATACCACATGTATTAGAAAATTGTTTATTGAACAAAGAAATGAAAGAGAAGTATTTCAAAGTATAATAACCCCTCTAATGATTTTGTGCTTTCCCATTACTCCACAGTTATAGTCCTAAATTCACCTGGTACTCTAATTCAAGGTCAGTCACCCATTGATGGGTGGGGTAGTGCTCACCTTCAGTTCCACCCCTGCAATGTCACAGGCTATGCCTTCTTCCAGGCTGGTGCAGCCAGGAGCTGGGACTGCAGATCATGTGGTGGATGCAGCTCCTGCTGACAACATGGGCATGCCAGGTGCCTTCGTGAAGGGTAGAAACTAAACAGTCACAGTCTGAGTCCTTTCACACCCTTCTATTGTAGTCAAAGAGAACCACATCTTGTCATGTTTATCTTCGTTATCATAACCTTGTGGGAATTGTGCTGTTTGAATGAGGGCATATACCATTTATGTTCTTCTAAATAGTTCACTTGTTATAAGTATTACATAGTTCTAACGACTTAAAAAAACTTTTAATTTCATTAGTTATTAAATCAAATTTCTTTATTATCCTAAGAAATCTATCTGGTAGCATATTAAAACATACTTTATATTTAGGCTATAGAAGCATGTTAGGTCAAGCTCTGATCGGCAAGTAGATTTAAAACAAGGTCGAACTTATTTTTTACCTTTACCTTGTTCATTTTGGGATAAACCCAAAGATGCCATATTCTTCTGGAAATTCTATTAGGTCAGAAAGCATCAAATGCCTTTTGGGGGAGCTTCTATGTCGGGGAACCAGAATGCTTCTACAGGCCACCACTTCGGGCCCCAAGTTCATGAGGACAGAAGCTTCTTAGTGCAGGACCTCGCCTCGTGTATATCTTCATCTGGTTGTTGGCTGGCATCCTATAATGGTCACTCCAGTAAGTCAGTAATCTAGTGAGGGCGGGGAGAGAGAAAAATGCATAATTTGCATAATGTGTAATGTCCATACAGACTTAACACTGTGGGTTTTAAAACGGGATTGCAAATCAAAACAACAGAAATTTTGAATAAATCTGACATCACTTTCTATTTTTAGAAGCTGCAGTTCGTAATTCAATTGCCTATAGCTGAATTTTATGATGCTTAACACACACAAAATTCTCCGGGGTGTCAAAGATGTTTCTGCTGTGATATACTTTGTTGGATTATCAGCATTGTCAGCTCTAATAATATCACTATTTCCATTGTGAAACACTGCTCCAAAAGGATGTCCTTTGTGACTATTCTCTTTAAATGTACATTTATATTTGCTTCAACTCTAAAACATCTGTTGAAATCGGGTTCTTTCAGATGGCTCTTCTGAACTTATACAGTATCCGAGGCCTACCCTGTGCAACTTTAATGTGTAATACAGCCCTTTAAGGCAGCAATGCTCCTCTGAATAGAAAAAAAAATATATTTGGATTCTTGATAATTTGAGAATTTACCACTTCCTACACTTGAACAATTTAATAATTTAAAAGTTCACTTCTAATTACCATGACTTGTCAAGTAACTGGCACTTCACACCAAATAAATCGAAACCTTGGTGCCACCCCTGTGAGTTGGTGGCTCTGATCAAGAATTCTCAGCCATACTCATGTCCTCAAGGGGATCGGTGGAAAGAACGCTGCTGGAGAAGGAGAGTCTTATCAGCAGGTGGCCTCATGTCCACCTCCCATCATGGTGACTGGATCAGTGTGGATACCAGATGCCTCCTCACCTTTTTAAGACTTAAGTAGGCTACCTGCGCCTCCTTTTGGGGACACTAGTTCCCACACTTGCTTTATGTGACTAGAGCTTCCTAATAGTAGGAAACTCCCAGCTAGCCCTGCCTTTCCATACCAGCAGGGAAGACAGCATAAAAGCAAAAAGGGTCACCAGAGGACACCAATGTCCTTCTCTAGCTGTGTCTGTGTAAACCCCATACTCCTCTCAAGAACAGGTCTACCCTCTACTACAATAATTCCATCAGGTTCTTAAGAAGTTTATTTTGTCCATGAACTTTATC
Organism: Macroglossus sobrinus; assembly: GCA_004027375.1. Taxonomy (NCBI): domain Eukaryota; kingdom Metazoa; phylum Chordata; class Mammalia; order Chiroptera; family Pteropodidae; genus Macroglossus; species Macroglossus sobrinus. Next base: position 113,844 of record PVKZ01002389.1, read on the forward strand.
TGAATTCTTGATTTTTGAGGGTAAAGTAAATGGAGGGAATTTCTTAAAAATCTTGGGTATGCTAAAAAAAAAAAAAAGTGGGGGGAGCTGTCTAAAATATATACTTTGAATATAGAAGCCAATTAATGGGCTACTCAATGAACCTCTCACCCAGAATATGACTTTTACAGATGAGCCATCAAAAAGGTCACCAAAATAATATACATACACACACATACATATGTTTATCTTGATATCTGTGTGTATCTTAAAGTAAACTTCATTGGATTTACCGCAGTAAAGGAAAACACCATATTAACAGCGATCAGTTGTGTCTGATGGAGAAATGTCCGTGGACAGTTATTTATACATTTTTGAGGTCTGGATCATGTGGTTTAAGGCAAGATTTTCAAGGTGGGCAATGAATAGTGACTGAGAAATACCTGGGACCCAATAATGTAGGACAGATAAACACAGTGAGACTAGATTCTTGTAGCAAGTCTGTCTGATAACCGAAATGTTTGCCCAGGTGAACAATCTCTTAGAACAATCTATTAATTTCATATGAGGCTATTGGCCCAGAAGAGCTGACTTTTGGCCCAGATAAATTGGATTACAAGAACTTCCTGAATCAAAGTGATTTTTTGTCTTATCTAAATTGGTTTAATGTCTTCCTGGGCAATAGTTTCCTGGAACAAACAGACAATTCATATCTATATCTCTTTTATACATCAGTCTATAGCACCAGACATTTTATTCAGAACAATAGAACATCCAAACCAGAGGATGGATTTGGGGGCTAGTGGCAGAGACTACAATATTATCTATTTGAAACCCATTCTTCCCCATTTTTTTTTGTACTGATAGCATCCTCATACTTTAGAGAGCAGAAAATTGTCCATTTGTCATACTCCAAAATGTACCTTCCTAATTAATACCCACTCTCTCCCTGAAAAGGTGATAATTACTCAACTTCTAGCAATATAAAAAAGTATCCTATGGTTTTGAAATTTATATAATGAAACTATGCTATTCTTTTGTGTCTGACTTCTTTCATTCACCGTTACCAACATTTTAACAAATTAAAGAACATAATAGCAACAAATTATTAAAGAATGATGATCAGCAGATATTGAGTGACAATAATTTTATAGGTACATTTTTCTGAGCTGATGAGTATAATGAAGCAATTGTACTTGCAGACTGTGCATAACACACAATTATTTAGTTAAATTGAGTAAATATCTTCACACATGAATTTCTAGTTTACAAAAATAAATAATTGATTTCCACTTCTCATGAAACTTGCATTACATAGACTTTCTATATGCAGATACCCAGCAAATAACAGTCAATATTTAATATTTTTAGGTAGTCAACTTTTATGATTCAGTTGTGTCCCCCAAAAAGATACGTCGAAATCTTTATCCTTAGTACCTCAGAATGTGACCTTGTTTGGGAAAAGTGCCTTTGCAGATATAATTAGCTCAATTAAGATGAGTTCAGAGTGGAGCAGAGTGGGTTCTCCATCCAATTTGGCTGGCATCTCTGTGAGAGGAAAATTTGGACACACATGTGTGGGCATGTGCACACACACATACAGAGGGGAGTACTATGTGAAGACACAAACACCGAAGAGAGGACCATATGAAGACAGAAGTAGAGATTGGAGTCATGCCACCACCAACCAAGGAACACCCTGGACTACCAGAAGCTGGAAGATGGAAGGATAGATCACTCCCTAGAGTCTACAGAGGGAGTGTGACCCAGATAACACCTTGAGTTTGGACTTCTAGCCTTCAGTACTATGAAAGAATCACCTTCTGTTTTTTAAAGCCATTCAGTTTGTGGTACTTTATGACAGTTCTAGGAAAGCAATACATCATTGCAAATAATTCATCACTGATCTCATATTTAGAAGAACACATCTTTAAAAATCAGATTTCTAGAATAATATTGGAAAATGTAACTTCTTGACGGAACCCACAGATTGTAACTTGTTAAAGAAATTTTCTATGTATGATAGAATCAACACATACATCATATTCCTTCACTTATTAATTGTGGATAAATCATACTAGGCAAATTATAGTCCGAGGCATTGAACCACTTGCAAGGAAGCTCATAAAGACTTTGTACTAAATGGTCAAAAATGACATGTAGTATATTTTCCCCCTTAAGAATAGTTCTGGCTGACCATGTGCCAGCCCCCCTGGTTCCTCAAGGGGTTCACACAGTTTTCTAAGATCCCTGTGTACCAGTAAGGAACAAACAATTAGCAAGGGACATCAGAAAACTGACGGCTCCTAATCTTCTCTCCCCAGAGCTAGCCCGGTGGGATTATTCTGTGTGCTTTGAAGTAATAATCAAAGAATATAAAATAATCTTTGTATATTTGAGCTGTTACAATGGTGATGTTTAGGAGAAAAAAAAATTCTCTTTGTCCAACTGAAGCAATTAAAAATCTCAGAGACTGGAACAACTTCTCCCTTGGAAATACATCGCAGAGATATGAAATATAATAATTCAAGTTTTTCCCCCTAAGGGCAGCATCCAAATGAAAAATTCAAAGGAGATATAGGATTCGTAAACCTTAACCAAAGTACTTCAGACTTAGATCTCAAACTAGTGGCTTTCGCATTCCTAATCCATACCATCTCTTAAACAATGCGCTGATATATAATATATGAAGCTTTTCAAGGAGTTGGGCCAATATTTTTTAAATAGTTCAGCAGTAATTCGTTATGCATACTACATTTCAAAGTTACATCTTCTTAGCTTATTGTCTGTGCAGAAGTATTATCGGGTAGCAATACATTAACTTAGACATGCAAAATGGTATCCTAGCCTTTTTAAAAGGTTTTTAAAAAACTGTCTCACTGTACACATAAAGAATTAAATTGTCTAAAATATAACCCTTTATAAAAAGCAACTGTCCAATTACTCTGACGAAAATTAACTGAAATATACTGTTCAGCCTTGCATTTCTATGAGAATGCCCTTAATGGGATGCTCATGATCAGATATTTATAAGTAGGAAAATACTATGTGACTAAAGGTTATACTTACTACATTCATGTGAAAAGATGAACTGTACATTGTAATTTTAGATAACCATGATTTGAGAAAAAAAATACTAAGGCAATTGGAATTTTTAATATGAATAATTATTATAATATAGTGTATAACATTAAATTGCAGGGATGTGTTTGATGTTCAGATTCTTGGTTAGAGAATCTGAGACTTTATTGCCTGTCAAATGGCTTGTAGATAATAAGTAAGAACTAGAAGAACTCTAGACTTTTAAGTGATTGTATTTAATTTTATAGAAGAAAATATCATCTTTGATAAAAAAAAAATCTAGAAAGCACAGAACCTTCTGTTAATGATTTATTGTTATGTAGAAATATAGATTTTGAACAAAGGTATTAATTAAACTGGGGCTTAAAAACAAACTTTTTCTTTAAGTCTGTTGGCAAATATATATGCGTGCATGTGTGAAAGACAGAATTACATATTGCCTTCTCATTTTAACAACTTGACTAAAAATTTAACGTGCATTTATAATTGTCTCTAAAAGGAATTATCCCAGTTGATAATGGTCATAAATAAGGAAGTGTATGGAGCCAAGGTCGGGTGTCGGGTAGAGCAATTAGACATCTGCTATAGTTGTGTGCAAACCAAGGGTGCTGGCTTGGACAGGATGCTGGTGGAGAGATCAATAAGTGACCGAAAGCCAAACACATCTGGGAGAAAGAATCAAAAGAGACAGGTGATCAATGAGGGAGACAGAAGGGCCAGGAATGACTTAGATTTCCGGCTGGTACAGCAGACGGTGATGTTGTCCACTGAAATGGACTCTGAAAATTAGAATCACCAACGAGACAGTTAGTAAAGCCAAAAGCGCAAACAACCTGTGACTGAGCAATCCAGGGGCGTGTCCAGAGAAACGCTCCCACGTTTGCCTGAGGAGGGACGTCCAAGCATCTTCATCGTTTGTCATAGCAAAGCAGGGAACCCGCATAATTCCTTCTCAGGAATTCTAGTTACTACAATTTCTTCAAAGAATAGAATATTTTACAGCAGCAAAAAGAAAGAAGTTGAACTTGTATGTACTAACATGGATAAGTAACTAAAACGTGATCGTAAGTTTAAAAGGTACAGAGGATATTTATGTTATCATACTGCTTATAAATTTTAAATACACAAAGCAATACTATATCTCATCAATAGAAATTCAAATGACAAAATTATATCTAGGAAAGCTTAGCATGATTTAATGGTAGTTATTACTGGTAGGGAAAAAAAGAAAGGCATGGGGAGCTTTATACATGCAATACAAAACATATCAAAGAATTCAAAATATTTTCTGGTAGGGGGAAATTATGAGTGAATTTTATTTCCTTTATTATTTTCTAGATTTTTGGCATTAGTTACAAGTAGTTTTAATATTTAATAAAATTATCCACTAAAATCATTTAAATTATTCTTATTAGATCATAACTATAGCCATTCCTTTATTATACTCAAATTATTTGAATATGGTGTTTTCTAAGGTGAAATACATATACATAGAAATAGGTATATTTGGGCTACAATATATTTAATGTCATGAATGCTCGTATTTGCCAGTTCTTCAGAAGCTACACACGCATAAGGAATCGTTATCATCATTTCATTTGGTTCATGAAGGTTGGTTATCTCAGCATTAGTCAAATCTGAATTCCAAACCTGCACTACATCATTACATTATAGTTTAGAACATCACAGGCAAGACAAGGTGACTTGTGCAAAGTCAGAATAGTGAGTCCAGTTTTGTAATATCTTTACGTATTTGCAGAAGTGTAGCCCAACTAGACAAACTTCGTTAGCTCTAACCATCATCCCCTGAGCATCTATAAATATCGCTGAGGTACAGGCTGCATCTGTGTCCTGTCTACCTGTTCTACATAATTTTTTTCTCCCTTAGTTTCTAAGCAACTTTGAGAGGAGATACTGCTGCCACCATTTGTTCCTCAGAGAAACAGACATTTACCGGGCTCATGAGCTGAGGTTGACAAGTGGCCCAGCACACACTTCAAATCCTCTTTCTTAACCCCCTGTCTCCTGTTCTCTTGACTGAGACACAGCACTTAGACTGTCGAATGCCTTGGCTGATGTGAACTGGATGTAAAGAAAATAAAAGGCATTTTCAAATATGAGAACTTTAAAGCATATTATAATTGTAGCTTCTCAATAGTAACAAATGTTAACTCGAACGTAATGTACTGACAACCAGAGAAAGTCATCCATATTTCTGCCTGGCAAAGCAGACAGTCTGTGGTCTTCTCACCTTGCCTCCCATTGAAGCCCTTAAAATAAAAGCCGTGTTTTCGTGCTGTGATTATGTGCTTAATACCATCTAATTTGTCATACTCACTTTCTCATTATTTTCCCCCTTTTTAGGTTCCTCCCCTATCAATGTTTCTTTGGAAATATGGCTGGTTAGAGACATTACGCTTAGAAAATAAGAGTCTAATTAACTAGAATTCGTTTTGCCCTGTAATAAGCCTGGGATCCTAAAACTTGCTCTGGGTCATACAAATAAGATCAAAGCGAATGTATGCAGAAGCACTGAGGTCTGAGCATGAGGCTGTATGTATCAAGGGCTCTTGACATGTAACTATGCTGAATAGCAAATACCAGGGGAAAACCCAGATGATAAGGGTTCTATACTTATTAATGACTGAATGTGATCTTAAGGTTTTCTTTGTAGAAATAGATGCCCTTAACACTAGTCAAAGGACACACCTTCCAAAATCATCACAGCTCATTGTATTTTGAGATGCTTTTTACCTTGTGTTTTGCCTCCAAAAATCTTTGAATTTTTGAAAATAAGATCAGTATAAGTCTCTGTGGAGCAGATGTTCATAATTTATATTTCTGATAATCTCTAAGCAAACAAATTCTGCTCTAGGGTAGATACAGTGATAAATTCTATGTCCCAGACAATATTGCTAATTTAAGTTCTCTGCACTCTGAAGTTCTTTATTGATTTTACTTAACCCTTAGGAACCAATTTAAAATGAAATCTTCTTCACTTCTAATAGAGATATGAAAAAGAATTTTGAAATAAAGGAATTATGGTAGCACATACCCAAATATTATTTTATTTTCTATTTGTCATTTCTTCTTTAATTCTCTTATCTATTATTTTTGTTTGTTTGTTTGTTTTGGGCAGGAATGAGGCACAGATGCCAAAGTGAGAATTTTGGAAAAAAGCAGAATTAACTTAGAGAACCCATCCAGCTCCTGAGTTTCAATCCTGATTTCTCTGGCCTTCACTAACTTTCAAGGAGATGGAAGATCTAAGGAGAGTGTGCACATTTGGGGACCCTAAAGACTGCAGTTATTTCTACGCGAGAAGGAGCATCTTTGTCAATACCTCTTTATAACAAAATTAATTCTTTGAATTTTGAATCCCATTTTTCCCCACAATGCATTTTACTTGTTTATTTAACAAAGATTACATAGGCACTGTTCCAAATACTTACGTATAAGAACAAACTTCGTTATCACTTTGTTGAGGTAGGCACTGCTTTCTCTCCATTTTACGGATTGAAAATGTGAGGAGCAATTGTATATCAGCAATAATAGAAACATGTTTTTAATTATTTTTTTTTAAAAGTGAGAAGCGGAGAGATTGGATTATTATCCACCAGGTCATACAATGGGTCACAATAAAGTCCAGGCAATCTGCCCGTTAAACTCGTGCCTGTGACTATTTGTGGTGCTGAGACAGATGCAGACTCTTCCTTGAGCTTTTGGTACACAATGTTGCCTGCCATATTGGAATGATTATTGGAAAATTTAAATTACTCGCCATGATTTAAGTAAACTTCACTTAATTCTGTCCCATTTATAAGGGGATTCCTTCTTATCTACTAGGGATATGCTCACCTGTGTCCTTATCTTTTCAGACTGTATCACTGTCAACCCTCCCAGCCTTTGTCATGACCAGAGCATGAGAAGCAATGATGCCCATTCCTCTATGACATGTTCAGAATTAATCCCTTTGTATTTATTTCTGCTACCCAGGATTAGTCCTATTTATTTCATTTTTCTGCTAGTCAACTCTCCCTCCATCTATCATGGCTCACTCCTGTTCAAAGAAACTTTTTTTTTTTTAAGAACTGTTATAAGTTTATTTGAGCTAAAACTGATGACAATTGCTGAGAAGCAAGATCTCAAATGCTCCCTCCGGACACGTTTAAATACCAATGCTTGGTTCCTTCTCGCTTCAAAAATGATTGATTTTTTTTCTAACAAAAGTCTGAGACACATCTAGCCTCACCTTTTATTTGTATTCTTAGTGCTATTCCTGGTGAAGACAATACACTGTATGAAGAAGGCCGATTTCTGAGACCCTTCGCCCTGACTCAAACCCAGCACCACTGGAAATGCAACACTTTAAACATGATCTTCTATTCCCTGATTATCCCACCTTACCTGTCTGCTGTCTGACCTTGCCAGGCCCTCTTTGTTTCTAGCATGAGCTCAAACTAATCCAAGGAACTAATCTCATGGATGTGTAAACAGTGGTAAAACTCACACCCTTCCGATCCAAATGGAGCCTTCCCTCCGACTTTCTCAGGTCTCATAATGACCCCATAGATACCCAAAGTCAGAGAATTCTAAGCCACTTTGAGGCATTCTTTCTTTGATTTTGCAAATTCATACAGAGTGTACATTTGAAATCTCTCTCCATCCTATTTGCAGATTTACGCTGCATCTCCTGCATTATTACACCCATTATTATACCTGTTTTGAACTGATTTGCTTTAAGGCTTCCTATCCAACTGTTTCATACTAATACAAATAATGTCAACACCTACTCAGGCTTATACCAAAAGTTCTGATAAAGCAAAGCCCAATAATACATTATTTCTCTCCTTTACAAAGTTTGATAGCCTACTTGTGTGTGTGTGCTCACACATGCTCATCCTTCACACTGCAGCCATGTTAACCTTTCTGGAGCATGTATTTGATTATTATGTCTCCCAATTCAAAATAGTCACCCATTCAAATTCTGTCAACTGTTCTTTAATGATAGTACCAAGAAATCACAATAAGGAATGGATAACCTGTTCAATCAATGGAGTTGGGACAATGGAACGGGCACATGCAGAAGAATGAAATTGGATCCTGTTTTACAGCTAGCACAGTAATCAACTCAAAATGGATTAAAGACACACATGTTAGACCTCAAAGCATAAAACTCCTAGAAGAAAACATAAAGGGGAAAACTCTTGACGTTGGACTTAGCAATGAGTTTTTCTTGATTTAACAGCAAAAGTCCAGGTCACAAAAAATAGATAAGGGAGACTACATTAAACTAAAATGTTTCGCACAGCAAAGGTGAGAGTAAAAGGCGACCTACAAAATTGGAGAAAAATATTTACAGACTATATATATCTGATTAGGTGTTATTATCTAAAATATATAAGGAGCTCATAGAACTCAATATCAAAACAAAACCTAATTTAAAAATGAGTCAAAGATATGAATAAACATTTTCCAAATATATATATATATATACACATACATATATATGTGTATATATGTATGTATATATATGTGTGTATATATGTATATACACATATATACATACATACACATACATACACATATATGTATGTATATACATACATATATACATACATACGTGTGTGTGTGTACACACACACACACACACACACACACACAGAGAAATGGTCAACAGGTAAATGAAAAGGTGCTCAACATCACTAATCATCGCAGGTAATAAAATCAAAACCACAATGAGACATCTCTTTACACCTTCTGAGATGGCTAAAGACATAAAATCCAATACATAATTCTAAGAGAAAATGTAGGTCAGAATTCCTGGCATGTATTTGTGGATATGAGGCCAGTTTCCCATATATCCTTTTATAGGTAAACACCTCCATGTCTACCTCCTACACCCTACATGCATACATGTTTGCATGCGCACACACACACACACACACACATGCACATTAACATATGCACATACTTGTACACACACAAAACTTGCTTGGATTTTATCTAGGGGTTGAAAGCACTGAAGATCACATAACACATGACAGGCAACTTGCCATGGATCTTCCATTTCCAGAAAGTACCTGGGCAGATCACCAGAGTCTCCATAAGGCCATAAGGGTGCTCATGGGTCAATAAGAGTATGTGTTTTTTTCTTAACAATTATAATTGCAAGTCATTTATATAGACATCCCCTTTGAGAAAGATTTGCTTCTATTTCTTGTGTAACTTTTGAAAAAAGCATTAACCACTTTTGAAAATAACCAACTAGATGTATAATTATAAACAAAGACACCTTTAACTCATGTTTCTGAGAATAACAAGCTGGTTGTGTTTTTCGGTTGTGAAACCAGATGAGTAGTCTCTGATTCAAACCAACGTATGTGCCTAGAACCAGAGTTTAAAGGTAACAATCACAAAGAGAAGTTTTTCATTAATTCAATTATGAAATCCACAGATTCTTTATAGCCAAAAGTGATAATACTGCCCAATCTTCCCACTTTATGGAAAACAACAAACAAACAAACAGACGCTCAGGTACTAAATTCAGGTACTGAATTCAACTGCAGTTAAATCTAGGCTATCTGACATTCTTTTCCATGGCCAGTTAGCTACGTTTATAAAAGAAGGTTAAGTACACATGTAGACCAATTCACAAACATTCCTATACTCTGCCTAATTTTTTAAATTGTTTTGTGAATATTTTTGATTTATGTTCACTGAGTTTTCTATAACAAGTGTGGTCAGAGATTTACTGTGTAATGTGCTACTAAAAAATGGTACATTAAGTTTACAAAATGTGTATCTTTTTTAAACATCATGAAATTTACCCAATCAAATATGCACCATGAAATGTCAAGCAGATTTTTAAAACGAAGGCACTCCTCTCTGAAATTTTAAATACTCTCTCTGCAAAGTAGAAGAGTTTTCATTGTTATGAAGCCAAATGTCTTAGTTAGAAATGCATTACTAAAATAATGTTAATGGTACAGTCACGTAGAAAACAGAAATGTGCTTAAAATCAGGTGAGTTGTTTGCACTGCAGGTAGAGAGACAAATATCAGGGATTGCTCTGTGAAAATAACAAAGGAGACAAATGCAAGCTTAAAAAAATGTAAGTGCACTAAACAAAGAAGTCCTAAAGCAAAAATTATTAAAATAAATGAAGTATAGACAAGTGAATAAAGACAAGTGTTTCATACACGTGTGATCAATTTGCACTGGTTTAGAGTGACTTGTGTAAACTTGTAATGAGGAAGCATTTTAAGAGGATTCTATACTAGTTTCCCATACACACTTTAACAGGTTACTACAAACTTGGTGGCTTAAAACAGACAAATTTATCATCTTACAGTTCCCAAGGTCAGAAGGCCGAAATCAATTTCACTGGGTTAAAGTCAAGGTCTTAACAAGTCCTGTTCTGTCTAGATTCTTCAGAGAAGAATCTTCTGCCTATGTTCCTTGGCTCCTGGCTACATCACTTCATTCTCTGCTTCCATAGTCATATTGCCTTTCACCTCCATTGTAGTCTAATCTCCCTCTGGCTCTCTTTTCCAAGGACACTTGTGATTGTATATAGGCTTGTATAATCCAGGATGACTGGCTTATCTCAATATACTTAGTCACATCTACAAAGCCCTTTTTGTGGGATAAAGGAACAGTTTCAGGAATTAGGATGTGGATGTCCTTGGGGTTGTTATTTATTCTACCACAGAAATGCTGGGTTTATTTCTGATGAACGTGCTAGAAAATACAGTTAGAATTCTCTGAACTCTCTAAACTAATGGGACATTAAACCCTCTCTGTCCCCATCAGCCCTGAATAGTGCTGGCAAAGTTGAAAAACCTTACCTTAGCTTCATGTCAATAATTTATTGAATCTGTACTATCACTGAAAACCAGTTTTGTCAAGAAAATAGTAGATAATGTATCTGTTAGTCTTTTCCAGACGAGCCCTTGGGAGGGACTCTTAACTACATTAAGAGAATGCTAACATTGATCCTTGAAGCTATTCATTAGTAAACTCTTTATTGGCAGGTAAGCATCCCTTATTAAAACAATAAGCCCTAAATGCAAAGAAACCAAATGATAGCAAAGACCAAGAGATAAACTAGGCTTTTGGATAAGTAGATCAATGGCGGAAGCCTGATGGCTTATTTTTTTAATTAAAGTATCAACTAATTATAATATTTAGTTGTGTGGTATGGGTGATAGATAAAAGATGTTTATTCTATATACTTATATAAAGTGAAATATTTGAATAGTTGAGAAATTATATAGCAAATTAAGATTTTTGGTAACTATAAATAATTATTCCAAGAGAAAAATAATTTCTTTTCAATAATAGCTATTTTGCCTAAATTTGCTACACCTCTTTCCTTTTTAATGTAGGCACGACTTTAGCAAAATACATGATCTTTTCCCCCATTAGATGAGATGTTCGCATGTACAGATGCAACCTCTGTATACAGCTCTTTTCGGAAACATCTATCCATGGCACCTGCAAACACGTGTGTGTGGTGGACCTGCGGGCTGATCAACTCAACACTCACAGATGTCTAAGCAAAGAAAGAAAGAGGAGAAAGTAAGAAAGAGTAGGGGAGGAAGAACAGAATGGAGGACAAAGAGAGGAAGAGAGAGACAAAGGAAGGAAGAAATAAAGGAAAGTAGGGATGCTCCTGATTATGTAATTGACTAAACTGAAATCCTCCAAAAACACAATCATCTAACTTTCAAAAAAAAAAAGAAAAAAGAAAAAATGCAGGCAACTTAAGTGACTCTAGGCAGCCACATCCACAAAGAAGGCGGCTTTTTTTCCTGTGAGGATGGTAGACAACTCTCTCCACTGATTAAGCAGAGAGCACAATCTTTATGTTATTCACATATCATGTTAGTTTTGGGGTGAATCCATCTAAAATTCAGGTTAATCGTATCTGTGCATTTACTACATGAAAAATGTGCTCTATCAACACTGATAAGACAGACATATCTTTCAATGATATACTCAAGGGTAGAAATGAAACTTTATCAGATCACTTAAAAGTGAAAAAAAAGTAAACAAGTAAATATAAAGGATTATAAATACAGCATTTCACCCAGGAACACAGTTTTATCAAATTTTGGAGGCAGCACATTAATTTAGAGACAAATGATGGTGAGTCATTTTCATGTCTACATCTGTATTATTAAATGTCTAGTTTTAATTAATTGTAAATGAGCAGAATGTTCCAAATTACAACAGAAAAATGTGAAATTTATATCCTAGCAAAGGTACCACAATGATCTGAATGCTCAGAACAACCATTACCAAAAAGTATTAATGACAGATTGTGCTTCAAAAGATTCCATTTGTCTTCAGCTTAACAAATAAAATACAAATAATCTTGAAATAAAATGTACCAATCAGACATAATTACAAACTCCTATAGCGTTATGAGTAGATGTGTACCCTACTTATGAGTTTCCCTCAGTGAACCACCACAAAAAAAACTAAGTTCTATACTTTTTAAAGTTTAATTTCTTGCATCTTAATTTAGGCAAAGGAAAATAGGGCATTTTTCCCCTAGAAGTCAACAACTTCACAGTAAAGATGAGCTGAATCATATGTATTTTTCCCTTTTATTTTCCCAATCTATGTTGATGAATATTGTAAATGTATGTGAAGACAGACCCTGATCTAATTTCCTTCCCAAACACCCTAGTATAATCTCCTTTCTATCCTACAGAAATTAGGATCCCTGTGGTTCCTGAGAGCATTAAATTAATTGTTGGTAAAGTACTTAGAAGATAAAAGCCCATAAGTGCTAACTATTAATTAGTATTTCTATTATTAGTATGACCTTGAAAGATGAAAATTGTAGTTCACACAATTAAATGTTGGCTATACTTAGTAGCTATAAATACATCTCAGTGAAGAATCAGATTTTAGATTGAACAAAGATGATATGTTATCTAAATACATTTCATTTAAGCTTGAAAAAAAGCAGACTATCCTTATGTATGAAATATATCTGACATCATACATGTATATATACCATATGTACATTTCAACCATAATAATTAATATTCTATTTTATAATAACTGTCTAAGGACTGAGATAATTAGCTAAGCTATAGATAAATGAACTCGTAATAAAATGGCAGGGAGCTATAAATTGCAATAAATACAAATACCGGTTTACAAAATTCCATCTATGAAAATATTATTTAATAATTTTCTGTAAGGGAGCTTAGTTGTTTTGTTTTTTTTTTAACTCTAGTTTATAGGGTGGAGGAAACACGAGTTTAGTCCATTTATGTTCTTCCCGTTCTATCAAAATTCCAGAAGACATAATGACAGAAACAGCATGTTCTGTGTGTGGCACTGCATTTTTCTGTTTGTAATTTTCAATATCAGTGGCGTTTGTTATCACCTGATCTATGAAGTTTTTTTTTTAGCATGTTTGTTGCTGCTCTACAGTTCTTGAGATAAGAACACAGAGCTTTCCTGCCCTAAGAATTGCCAGTACCTCTTTTGTTCATTTATTCCCAATAATTACATGAGATTTTATTTTGAGAAAATTAGGAAACATATTACAAAGCATACACACGCACACACACACACACACACACAAAACCCTTAACCACCAACAATCCCAAATTTATATTTGTTCACATTTTGTCACAATATCATTTGAAAGAAAAAAATCTTTTTAAAGTTTTTTTTTATAGAAAACATTACAGATAAAGTTGAAGTCATTTTATCCCAATCATGCATTTCAGATGCAAACTTCCCAGTCCAAATTTTTATGCTTATACACACAGAAATGTAGAAAAAATATTTATCATCATTTTTATTTCTACTATTTATTTCTACTTCATGCATATATTACCCTATTATTTTCATCATTATGCAGCTTATCTATTTTTACCATATTTCTGTAATATGCTCTATAGATATATATTCATTCATGTTAACTACTGTATGATCTTCCCACATATTAATATAGCTCTATTTACATATCTCTATCTTTTTCCATGTGAATGGTCATTTGATCTATTGCTATTTTGTTGTTATCACAAACAATTTTACAATCAATGCCACGCACAGAAGTTCTATTTGGTTGAACTCAACTATATCAAACTTTTTCTTTAAAGTTTAGGTAATCATTTTCAGCCTGGAGATTGAATATATATATATATTCTCTTATATTTTCTTTGCAATATTTTAAATGTTAGATATTGTTTCAGCTTGAACTTTTTTGTATACATGGGTATGATAGAAATCTAGTCTGATATTTCCCAAGTACATAGCAAACTATTTTAATACCAGTTGTTGAACAGATGTTTCTGTCCAACTGATTTGTAATACCTCTACATATGTAAGTTCATATACACACATACACACATGGATTTTTGTCTATTTATATTTGGGTGACATATTTGTCTATATCTATAAACTGCTCAATTTCAGCCATTACAGCTTTACAATATGGCTTGAAATTTGAAATAACTACCTCCACTGCCTGCATATACTTATTTTGAGTATTTCCAATGAATTTTAAAATCAACTTTTCAAATCCTACAAAAAGTCCTGCTGGGATTCAGCTAAAAATTACATTTAATTTATAGAGTCATTTATAAAGAATTTACATCTTATAACAGTTCATCATCCCAGCTTGTTTAAAGCCTTCAATAATATTACATATTTTCAGCATACAGCACAGGCACATATGTTTTACATAGATTTTGAGAGACCACCCAGTTTGTGTTGATCTTGAGAGGAGGCTTAAAAACATTACTGAAATTTTTGAATTGGTTATTTTTGGGATAAAAATATTAATAATTTTTGTTTGTTACCCTATTTACATATGTTTATCAAAGCCACTTATTGTTAATGTTCTGTAGATTTTCTCAATTTTTATAATTTTCTTGATCTCACACTACTTAAAATTCCATTTTAATATTTTACTTCTGATATTTTTCTAACTTTATTATATTTCCTAATATTTTAATAATTTTGTTAAATAATTGTTTAATGTTTAAAGATATAAAATTTAAATATTGTTAAATACAACTCATAATAATAGACATCAAGCATCATTTCCTGTTATTTTTCTGCACAGTTATTAACAAGTGTTTTATAAAAATACATTAATTTATACATGCACTATTTTACTCTATGGGACAGCATCATCTTAAGACGATCATGCCAATGTTTTTTGAAAATAATCAGAATTATTTATATTTTTATGCTTTTTATTTTGAATATACATATGCTATAATTTCATGTCCATATCAGTTTAGTACATTTTTTTATTTAGTTCAACTGTACCTTGTCCCAAAAGTGTTAGGCTTTGTTCTAGATCATGTAAAACTTAATGTGCAAACAAATATACCGCTTGTCTAATATTTCGTGCTAAAGTAACACGCTTTTTCAGGTGGCCTAATTAGAGAACTACAATGAAAGTATATAGATAAAAAGAGCCTTTTGAGTCATAAAAATGTGTGCTATCAGGCTTCTCATCTCAATGCTTCACGAATGGAAATGTGACACCTTTTGAATTCTGGTTATTCTTTCCATAAGACAGTGCATAAGCAATTTATTAAAATATGCTCACACAGAATTGCATTTTTAAAACACAATGTGTAAGGAGTTCATAAAAGTGACACACGTTTCAGTGTTAAACAATGAATAACTAGCCAAGATGTATTTTATTTTGTATGATAAAACATCAGTATCTTAAATATGCTAAATTGCTTTTAAGATTCTTCAATGGTCTGGAGAATATCACCTACCAGTCTACTCCGCCGATCTCTAGGGAATAAAACACTGTTCAAAATTCTCCTTTGAATATAAATATGATAACATTGGCCCAAATAAGATTTCTATGTAAGTGAATTTAGATTATAATTCAGTTCCAAGATTTTTAAATAGTGGTATTAAAATGGAAATGAATAGCATGCTAAAAAGAGTTTTTGCTCCTGCATTTGAAGCCATGGTTAAATTACTTGTCAAGTTATGCATTATCTGATTTTATAATATTTTGCAATATCTTCATTGTTTAATTAAAGTCTAAAATATAAAGTTAAATTCAATTGGTTTATCTCAATCAGTTTTGTTTTCTCTATCTCTTTTTCCCTTTTATGTATTCTAGCAAACCTACAATCAATTGAAATATTAATTATCATAGGACAATTCCCAGTAACTTCCTGTCTGTGTTTATGTGTGCCGAGTCTTCCCTTCACCAAAAATACCTTTATCTTTCTCAGTGTTTGCCAAATGGACTCTACGCAAATGTCATGTTATCCTCTGAAAATGCATTGTTTTTATGAACATGTATAAACCAATTTTACCAGAGTTACTTGTAAACTACATGAGGTCAAATTTTAGTAATAATACATATACATTTAATTTTTTTAAAATAGTAATATCAAGTAAGAGCTTTTCTTCCCACCCCAGATAATCAGATTCCTTTCAGTTTCATCATCAGACCCTTTTTTCTCACTCTCTGCATTCCCCCTGGGTTCTCACTGACTCCCAAGTGGTCCATTTCTACATCATTCCTGACATTTCCCAAGAGTCCCAGATCCATTTGTTTGCCTGGTTGGTACAAAGTTCCATCCTAATGTTCCACTGGCAGCACAAACTTAATAAGCCTAAATCTGAGTTTACTACCCTTCTCTCCAATTATATCTGCTATTGGTGGTACCACTATATTTTTATTAACCAAAGCCAAAAACTTGGGAGTCATTCTAAATTCTTTCCTTCCTAATCTCCTTTGTTCACTTAACCAACAAACCCTCTGCGTTTTCCTTCTTGTCTAATTATCTCATATCTATTGTTTTTCTTCATTATCACTATTGTCACTGCTTAACTCAGAACCACCATCTGGGTCTTTTACATGACCTCACTATTCTCTTACTTTGATTATATACACTCTACTCCTATTTTTCCTACAAACTACTTTCGTTTCGACCCATTTCTAAGATGTCAATCTATCATTTGACAGACCAGCTTCAAACTATTAACACTGTGTTGTCCTCAGAAAATACTTAAGCTGTATAATACACGGCTCTTCATAATTGGACTTGCTATTTTTGCTAAATACTTTCTCAAACACTCACACATAACCAGTAATATTTTTAATATATTTTGATAAAAGTTAAAGGATAGGATAAAAATCATGTTCTCATTCAAGGGTATGAAATAAAGATCTTCAGTGTTTCTGATTAAGGGCAATTACTCAGGTATTAACTGTCACAAAGAAGTATAGTTAATAAGGCTGAAAATATTTTAGCGATAGTTAACAACCATAACCATGATTTCCAGATAAGTAGATGATCGCCTAGTGGGATGAAGGGAAAACCATTTAGGTCCATACAAACTGAACGAATGACGAAAATCCCTACGGTTTCACACCTGACATCACTACTTAGAACATTTGAGCCTGGAAAACTTTCCAGCAAGTGTTACCTGTCAAGAGACCTGATACCAGAAAAATCTCATTAATGTTCTCATTTAAGTTCAGATTTTGTTCACTGTGGCTCCAAGAGTAAGTCACCAGTGTAATTTACTTGACAACTGTACAAATACACTTAGACGAGACATAAAGCAAGAAATGTGGAGCAACTTTTGCAATGCTGCTAGTTTGAGGTTTGTTGATTTTAATACATTCCTGCTGAAAATATTTAAAGTTATTTATTTATTGAGGTCATTCTTTTCTTTTCTTTATTTATAGATAGATAGATATAGATAAAGATATAGATACATATCAGGATTTATATTTATAATCCCTATAAAACTGAGAAGTCTATCCATATAACCCCAACATATCTTCTAATAATAAAGATGCATTGCAGAAAGATTATAGAAGAGAGAGAGGAGTTGTTCTAATCTTAAGAAAAGAAAGAAAATGTATTTATCTTCTCTCGTCTGCAAAGCAATGAAAACGAGGAGGGAATAAAAAGGAGGAAACATCATCAAAACTACAATATCTATGTAGCAGGACTGCCAAGGTCATTGAAAATATGGGTGAAGGGTAGAGGACAAAGAAGAAGATGCCTAGACTACACGGAATCCAGTAACATATCAGAGAAGAGAGCCCCCCAGTAGGTAGCCTCATCCTTGTCCAGAGAACAAAAGCAAAGATCTGTGGTTTGAAACAGGATCTGGATACAACGAATGCTCTGTAACCTACTCTGAACCATGTTGGATAGTGTGGTATATTTAGGGAGGTAAGTTAAAAGCCTGGAAATCTCTGGGCAACCCATCTTTGCAAAACACAGGGCAAGGAAGCCCCCAGGTGGTGGTGTACAGCACTGCATTGTGAGTCTTGGTCAGCTGAGATTTATCAAAGCTAACTCACTTCATTGTCCAAGATGACTCTACCCAGCAAAACCATCATTTAGAATTAAAGATACGGAGCGTCGACTTAGTTGTTGAGGAATACCACTGCCTTGAACCATGCCTCCCATAGAACACCAGCTCAACAAAACTGGTTCCATTAGAAGGTGCTGCTGTCATTAAAATTAACCTCAAATCAGAGTCAATGATAAGTTGCATCAAAATTTAGCATGACATCATAGTTTTAACACTCAACCGTAATTCAGTAAAAGCAACTCGGTGTATGCACTTGTGTGTGTGGATATGTATGTGTTTGTGCCAGTGTGTGCCTTTCTTTATATGGGACAGAAGGAATTTAATAAGAAAGTGTCTTTTTATTCTCTTTTTAAATCTAGTTTGATATAGGATTATGTTTTAATCACCTAGAGAATTAGATGCATTTCAGTTTAATCATCTAAGTTATGGTTTCTCTCAACTGAATTTTGGTTAATTGGCAATGACTTTAAGAATCAAGAGTACTGCTCCTCAGTGTGACCGAGTGAGTCTAAATTTCTCAACATGGAATGGATCTTGAGTAATGACAGATAATAAGTACTAAAAGCTCCTCCTAAGCATTATTGAACAATAGAGGAATTATTTTTTTGCATCCAGAAATACTATTTTGTGTTTTAATATACTGCTTTATAAAACTAAAAGGTTTGGGATGTGTTTGGTTTTTGCTCATCCATATAGATCATTATAATGAAACCATTCAGAAGAGCTGGAGGCAATGAGAAAAAAAAAGGGAGCAGAGATTGTTAAATGTATGAAAAAATCAATAAAAACTTAGAATCAAACCAAATTTTAAGAATTATATTTTCTTAAAACTGATGGTGTTGCTTATACCAAACCAGTCTGTTCTTACTATAATAGAATAATTTGAAATTGTCACAACACATAAACACTACTTCCAGGGCAACTAGATTTTAATTAAATGCAACAAAACATTTTCAGCCATATCTTTCTCTCTGAGAATTGTCATCTAAGATAATATCAACCACCTTAAGGAAACCCATTCAAGTTTCAGTAGAGAAATGCCAATCTCCTCTCTTCACCCTTGAGATCTACAGTGTCATGGTCTTTTTAGGGGGAACTTCAGGGGAAAATCAAGTGTAGGTCACGCCCAAAAATTGAGCTAAGTAGTTCAAAAGGCTTAGACATTCAGGCAGGAGACTTTTCTTCTAGACAATTTGTCTATTCTGTATTCAGAGGATGGTGAAAACATCCTTCTATCTCCCACTGGCCAACCTAGAGCATGCCATGAGAGGTGAGGGACAGGAAACAAACTGGAGGGCTCTGCCTTTTTGTTAGGTCCCTCCTTGCCCTCCCGAAGTGAGTGGGGACAGGGGAGGCAGTTTCTGAACAAGAGATTAAGGAAGTTATAAACAGTGGTTTCAGGCTAAGGAAAATTCATCACCTTCTCTAGTATTAAACATTTTCCTAGTGTGCATGAGTGAGAGTTAGATGTTCAGCATATTATCAATAAGGCAGTTGATAATTGACCTTGATAGTTGTTTGTTTATTTGTTTACAGGGTGTTTCTCCTCCCAGGCCACCTGTGGATGGAGAATCCACATCTAGTAACATGCAGAAATCTTGATTGTTTAATCATTGCATTTTGACGAATCTTATAACAAAACTCTTATCAGGACATAGACTATTAAAATTGCATTCACCTTCTCAATCAATCCTCATCCCAACCCACCTTCAATTAACAACCATTCTAAATTTTTTTACATCACAGATTAGTTTTGCCAGTTTTAGGACTGCAACATGAATGCTATCTGATATAACCTTTTGTGTAAGATTTCTTATTTTCAGCAAAATATTTCACAGATCCAGACAGGTTGTAGCAGGTGTTAGAAATGTATTCTTTTTTATGACTGAGTAGTGATCCATTGTATGAATATACCAGTTTGTTTATCCATTCTCCTGAAATATTTCTAGTTTTGTTTAGAATGTTTACTTTTAGAATTTTTTAAAATGTTTTTTGTTGTTGTTTTTTAATGTTTTTAGCTTTGTTTAGAGCTGCTACAAACCTTGTACAATTTTTTGTGAACTCGTGTCTTAGTTTATCTTAGATGAAAATTTAAGATGGTAGGTACATTTTTCGATTTATAAAAAGCTCCTAGACACATTCCAAAGTGATCATATCCTTTTCATTTCAACCAACAACATATGAGATTTCCAGTTGCACAACAATCTAGGAAACAGTTGGTGTTTTCATTCTTTTGAATTTAAGTAATTCTAGTGGGTATCAAGTCTTGGTTTTAATTCTCAGTTCCTTGATGACTAGAGTTTGAGTATTTTTTTCATGTTTTTTTTTTCATTCATAGATGGTCTTTTGTAAAATCTTTCATAAAATTTTCTGTGAAACTCTTTTACCCATTTTATTGAATTTCTTTTTTACTCAGGGTTTTGGGTTGTAAAGCTCTTTACAAGTCTAAAACCCAGTCCTTTGTCACAAATATTATTTGTAATAATTTTCTCTGTGGCTTGCCTAATTCTTTCCCTAACAGTGTTGTTTGTTGAGCAAATAATAATTCTGATGAAGTCTCATTCATTATTTTAGAGCTTTCGAGTTTTAGCTTGTATGTTTAGATTTATGGGCCATACTGAATGGTTATTATTTGCGCATTTTTTGTGTATTGTATGAAGTAGGGTTTGATGTTCATTTTTCTGTATAGATAACCAGCAAAATTTGTTTAATAGATTTTAATATCCCACCATTGAGTTACTTTGGCATCTTTATATTTTGAAAAATGACCTGATAAGTCTAGGCCTGATAAGTCTATTTCTGTTTTCTTTTCTGTTTCACTTATTTGTCAATTATCATGCCAGTAAAACAGTCTTGAGTTGCTTCAAAGTAAGCATGAGTTTGGATAATATAAGCCTTCGACTATGTTATTTTATTTTTAAGATTGCTTTGAATATTTAGGTTCTTTTCATTTTCATATTAGCTTTAGAATTAGCTTATCAATCTCTTTTTTTAAAAAAGCCCATTGTTGTACTATTGAGATTGTGTGGAATCTGTCAGTCAAACTGTAAACAGCTGACATCTCAGCAACACTGAGTCTTCCAATCTGTGAACACAGCTCATTTTATATTTATCAGTCTTTTCAAAATTGTTAAATTTATTTTTAAGTGTTTTATGTTTTTGGTACTATTGCATTTGCAACAGCTTATTTAATTTTATTTTCTAAATTTTTGCTGTTAGTTCATAAGAAGATTTTGTGTGTGTGTGTGTGTGTGTGTACTAGCCTTTATATATCCTGCAACTTTATTAAATTAAATTAACTTATTAGTTCTAATGATTACCTTCCAGGTTACTTAGAAATTTCTACATAAACAACTGTGTAATATGCACATAAACAGTTTTCCTTTCATTTCCATCATTCTTACTGCAGTGGCTAAGACCCCAGTACAATATTGATCATAGATGGTAAGTAAGAGTGATCATGTGCCTTGTTCCTGACCCTAATAGCAAGTGGTGAATATTCCACTACTGGTAATCATATTAGATACAGGATTTCTTTATAATGCCCATTTTTAGATTAAGAAAGTTTTCTTATATTTCTAGCTTACTGATAGTTTTATTTTTCTGAATAAATATGAAAATTTTTTTCAAATGCTTTTGTACACTTATGAAAATGATTTTACAGTTTCTCTCCTTTATTTTCTTAATAAGGTAAATTGCTTTGATTGACTTTCAAATGTTAAATCAAACTTGCATACCTGTAATAAACCACATTTACTTGGTCATGATGTTTTTAACGTTTTTTTACATATTTTTGGATTTCACTTACTAATATTATGCTAAATAATTAATTGTCAAGCTACCATATATTTTCTCTTTTAATCTTGTCAATTTTGCCATGTTTTTTGAAAGCTTTGTTATTAGGTGCTTACATATTTATAATTGCTATTGACAATTGACCTTTCTATCCATTTACCTTTCTATTTTGCTCATTTACAGTGAATTTACAGTGAACCTTCTATGTACCAGTCATTGTGTTGTTGAAATAATAATAAAACATTAAAAGTTGGTTTTTCTCTCAAGTAATTCACAATTATGAAAGAAAACAGCCAAACCAATAATTAAAATGTGTTGTAATCAGTTCTATATTATAAATTATACATCAAATAATATGTGAGCACAAAGGAAAAGTCACCTTTACAGAAGAATTGACACTTGAACAATCTATACGGTTCATTCAGGTATGTGTGTGCACAATAAGACTTTTGTGGACATTTCAATGTGTCACTGTTTCTGAGGAGGATAGCTATATAGATTTTGAGTAAAGGTGGTTTTTTTCCCCTGTTATAATCCACTTTGTTGATGTTAAACAATCAATGTATTGTCTTAAATTCTTGTTTGGACACAAAGTGTTTACTTAGCTAACTATATCATTCATAAAAAAGGATTTGTATGTGCCTGTAGTGACATGGGATAGTTGATTATGATTTGAAGTAATTCCAAACATAGTTTCCCTTCTTTAGGCTAAGAACTTTTGATTGAATAATACCCTTCATAGGTATTAGACAAAAGAGAATCTGATTTGGTTATTGGGGAGTTATAATCTTATAATGCAGTGGCCGCCTCCAGGACTTATACTTCCAATGGGCAGTATAGACATTTTCACCAAGTAGCGGAAAGAATACTCCAGGCCCTCAGATATCACTGTAACTCATCAAGTAAATGAAACATTGGATAGAAAAGTCTCTCCCACAATTAATAAAAAAGAATATGAGCTGATTTCCATATTGAGAATCCAAGAGAGTTTGCGTCTACCTTCTCATGTGGGTTTCAATTTAAGTGTAACCAAATGCAGAAGTATATTGCAAGCTTCATTGCTTGAAAAAGGCACTGATGAGTAACATGTTGAAAATTTGTGCCTGTCTATAGGCCATTATATACTAGGCAGTAATATAATGAGTCTGTCACCCCAAATCATCCATCACCTGTCTCATCATTAAGATAGCTTAATTTCCATAATTGCTAAATTACATAATCACTTCTCAATGCATAATTATTAAATGGAGGTTAGCATCACATAGGCAGTTTCTGGATCATCAGTTTCAGGCATTTCATTGCCTTAAAGAGGAAGTCAGCGTTTTGTGTCACACAGACAGTATGATTCTAGAAAGAATTAGTAAATTAAATGGAAAGCATGATATCTATGCTTTATAGATTGCATAGTTTTCTGTAAGCTCTAAATTGGTACATTTTAGTAATTTTACCCGTCACTTCCTCCTTTCATGACCATTAAAATATAGTGAGCTAATAATTCAGAAATATCCATGGAAATGCACAGCTGTAGCCTACATGAAAATTTATGTAAACTTATGTTTTAAAAGTTAAAAGGTAGTAATCAAATATTAAACCTGTATATCTTTGAAATATTAAGAATTACATAAATATAATTATTAAAATAGATTTGTGATATTTCGATGCTTAAAATACATACTGCATCATAAAGTAAGTAATTTACTTAAAAGTAATGTGGTCCATTCTTTCTTATCATGGGATCACAAAAGTTCCTAAGAATTTAAAAATAAGATGTTAGGACACAACAGTTTATAGCCATTACTTTATAGGACATCTCTAGGTTCTTATATTTCTATTCTAGAGTGTCATTTCTTACTAACTTTAGATGCTTTCTGAGGAAGAAAAAATTATTTTCCTCTCAATTTATTCTGCCTGTCTAATGTACAGCCCTAACTCTGAATTTTTACGAGGCTTCTTTCAAATATCCATTGGCTGATGAGCTGGGTTTTAAACTAATCAATTTTTCTGTGAGTTTATACAAAATTATTGGGTTCTAAAGTTTTCCATTTAGTAAAATACTGAAACAGTGTTCTTTATGACTCTTCAGTGGTGTGTGCTGGGAAGGAGGGGCGATATGATGGAAGGTGATTTAAATGAAGTACATTAGTTAAGCAATGCTGTAAAATTTATGTTCTTCCTCAGCATCGTGTAAAACTTCTTATATATCAGTAGATAACACCTGGATGTACCAACTCTAATTAAACAAACACAGGAGAAAAAGATCTTCTTATTGCTATCCATCTGACACCTGCAAAGTTCTCATTAAACTATACATACCAATGAAAAGAAGGTTTTAGCATTACCAAAGACTACCTATATACCTTTCTCTGCTAAATCAAGAAAAGTCAGTGAAATAAGAAATAAAATATAGACTCTCAAGTGCCTTGCTTTACTTTTAAAAGTTAATGCTAACTCAATTTTCTAATTTTAATGTCTAACAATACACTACATTTTGCATACTAATTTTATTATGCAACTGTTAAATTCAGTATATAACTTTTTTATTTGAAAGTATACTGCACAGTTTAGGCTTTGGGTTTTAATAAAAACCAGATAAGACCAATTATTTTTCCCTTGAGAAATGTGTTCTCTATTTCTCAAGGAAAATAGTCCAAAAAGGGCCCACATAACTGTACTTAAGAAATATTTCATTAAAAAAATAATATGTTTTATCCACAGATAAAGTTTAGTAAACAGCACATTCTTTTCTCCATTTTGAACGATCACATTTCATACTAACAGCAATTTTCTGAGAATTTTTACAGTATAAAGACTTTTGTTTTCAATCCTTTTTAGAAGGTGAGTCAAGATGACAGTGGAGGTAAAT
This sequence comes from Macroglossus sobrinus, assembly GCA_004027375.1. Classification (NCBI taxonomy): domain Eukaryota; kingdom Metazoa; phylum Chordata; class Mammalia; order Chiroptera; family Pteropodidae; genus Macroglossus; species Macroglossus sobrinus. The sequence continues at coordinate 138,922 of PVKZ01002389.1, forward strand.
GCCATGCTCACCTCCTTCCTTGCCGCATTAAAATTACAATTAAATTATAGAACAATGAACTTGGAGAACCAGCTGAAGTCTAGCTGATAATATCACCTGTAATTGAAGATATAAAAAAAAAGCCACATGGAGATCAGTAGGTGGGGCAGAGACACAAAACAACAAGCTGGTCCCACACCCCAACATGGGGGTTGAGCATCCTGAGGGGAGCATGGCTTCAGAGACTCCCCTTAAAGAACAAGAGGCCCTACTCCACACTGGGGCTCTCCAACCCAGGGTTGCAGTCCTGGGAAGAGGAGTCCCCAAAAACTCTGGCTGTGAAAATCAGTGAGTCTCCAACTGTCCAGATGAGACAGAAAGAACCACACACAGACTCATTCGCCCACAGACACTCACCCTGGGCTCCGACAGAGGGTCAGCAGCTCAGGAGGCACCAGGGATATATGGGGAAAGACTGAGTTGTATGACATGAGAGAGGGCTGGAGAGACAGCTGCACTGCTTCTTCGTTGGCCTCCTCTGAGCTATCTGCAGACAGGCTCCAGCTTGCCTGTGTTGAGCCCTCCCACCACATGGCTAATTCTGAAGCCTCATTGGCCAATGAGACAGGCTCATTCCACATTGAGTCTTCCTGGGACCTTGGCCCATCCAACCCACAATTAGCTGGTGTTGAATTCCTTGCCCAGCAACCAGCTCCACTTTGTGCTCTCATCATGGGGCTCATTCAACAGCAATCAACAATCCACAGCTTGGATAGCCCACACATCTCTAGAGAAGCGTTTGGTGATGGGAAACCAGCCCCAGCCTCAGCCTCAGTATCTCTTAAACAAATCTTGGGGACTTGCAGACCTTACACAAGCAGTGGCTGGCCTCACTGTGACCTAACTTTTGTGAGTCATCACAGGCCCAGCACTGGCAATGAATCTGAATCTGCATTAGACTCATGAAACCTGCTCACTTTACCGGAGTGTCTCTCTGAGAGCCTGCCCCACACAACTCCTGTACCACCCAAAAGGTCTTTCAGCCCAAGGTCTTAGTGTGCCTTGGACCTTTTGCTAAACCACCCCAGCCTAGTACTGGCGGTAATCAGTGTCAATTTGCAGCGTGGTCTCTCTCACTTGGATCTAGGTCCAGCACAGGGAACAACCACCCGTAAATTGCTTTGTAATTCCCATCCAGGAGCCCTAAGTAGTCATGGGCCACACAGCTCCTACATGGAGCCCCTCTCAAAGGGTATCAGAACCAACACACCCGGAGCCTGGTGTCAGACCACAACAGATCACCACCTGACTAGCCCTACAAGTGCCATACCCAAGGGGTGGTTTCAGCAGGTACATGAGCCTGCTGGGACACATCCCACTCTTTGGGGTCAGTTCTTACATAGCAGCTCACACCCTATAGGCATGGCTAGTCCTCACAGCCAGTCAATCGGAGAGTCAATCCACTCAATGATATGCTAACAGCAATCAAGGCTTAGCTACAATAGAAGAGCACACATGACTCCTACAAGCAGCACTCCTGGAGCTCCTGGCACAGGTGATCAGGGAGACTGCTCCAATGGACCACACAGTGCACTTACTATATAAGGCCATCTGGCCAAGGCTAGGACACATAACAAATCTACCTAATAAAAAGAAATAAACAGAGGCAACAAAAATGAAAAAACAAAAAAAAAAACACATTGCAAAAGAAACAAGACAAAACTCCAGAAAATTAAACAGAGGCAGGCAACCTATCAGAGACAGAGTTCAAAACATGGATTATGAGGATGTTCAATGAACTTAAGAGGAGAAGAGATGATCTTAGTGAGACTTCAACAGAGAGATAGTAAGCATTAAAAAAAAAAGTAGAAACCAAATATAAATGATAAAATGTCAATAACTATGTCTCTATAATCTCTTAACAGTAAATGGATTAAATGCTTCAATCAAAAGAAATAGTGTAGCCAAATAGATAAGGAAACAGGACACGTACATATGCTCTCTACAAAAGACTCAGTTCAGATCAAAAGGCACACACAAACTAAAAGTGAGTGAAAAAATATATTTCATGCAAATGGAAATGAAGAAAAGCCTGGGTAGCAATACTTATATCAGACAAAATAGACTTTAAAACAAAGGCTAAAATAAAAAACAAAGAAGGACATTAAATAATGATAAAGGGATCAAGCCAACTAAAGAACATAACCTTAGTAAACATAAATACACCCAACACAGGAGCACCTACATATATAATGCAAATATTGACCAACATAAAGGGAGAATGACAGTAACACAGTCATAGCAGGGGACTTTAACATCCCACTGACACAAATGCACAGATCTTCCAGACAGAAAATCAACAAGCAAACAGCAGCCTTAAGTGACACACTAAGCCAGATGCATTTAATTGATATTTTTAGAGCGTTTCACCTCAAAGCAGCGGAATATACATTCTTCTCAAGTGCACATGGAACATTTTTCAGAATAGAACATACGTTAGGCCACAAAACAAATCTCAGTAAATTTGGGAAGACTAAAATCATATCAGGTGTCTTCTCTGACCACAATGATATGAAACTAGAAATTAATTATAAGAAAAAAACAATGCATAGAGGCTAAATAACATGCTACTAAACAATGAGTGGGTTAATAATAAGATTAAGGAAAAAAGCAAAAGATACCTAAGGACAAATGAAAATGAAAACACAACAACTCAAAATCTATGGAATATAGTAAAAACAGTCCTAAGAAAAAATTCATAGTAATACAGGCCTACCTCAAGAAACAAGAAAAATCTCAAATAAACAATCTAATCTCATACTTAAAGGAACTAGAAAAAGGAACAGCAAACAAAACCTAAAGTGAGTAGAAGAGAGGAAATAACAAAGATCAGAGCAGAAATAAACAAAATATAGTCTTAAAAAAATATAAAAAGATCAATAAAACCAACAGGTGTTTCCTCAAAAGAATAAACAAAATTAACAAAACTTTGACCATACTCATGAAGAAAAAAGAGAGAACCCAAATAAATGACATCAGAAATGAAAAACAAGTGACAACTGACTCTACAGAAATACAAAGAATTATAAGAAAGTATTATGAACAATTGTATGCCAACTGACTGGACGATCTGGAAGAAACGAACACACTCCTAAAAATGTACAATCTCCTAAGACTGACTCAAGAAGAAACAGAAAATCTGAACTGGCTGATTACCACGAATGAAATCAAATTAGTGATTAAAAAACTCAGCATATATATAATATATAATATGTAATATATAATATATAATATATGTTTTGTATATATATTTTATAACATATATATATCTATATATATGGGCTGATATTCCTGATAAACATAGATGCAAAAATCTTCAACAGAATATTAGCAAACCTAATTTATCAAGACAGTAAAAGTATCATATACCATGATCAAAGATGATTTATTCATGGGATGAAAGGTTGGTTCAATACCCACAATTAATTAATGTTATACACTACATTAACAAATTAAAAGATAAAAACCATATGATATCAGTAGATGCAGAAAAAGCCTTTGACAAAATTCAGCATCCATTTGTGATAAAAACTCTCAGCAAAATGGGAATAGAGGAAACATATCTTAACATAACAAAGGCTATATATAACAAACCTACAGCTAACATTGTACTCAATGGGAAAAAGCTAAAAGAATTTTCCTTAAGATCAGGAATAAGACAAGGATGTCTACTTTCATCACTTTTATTTATATAGTATTGGAAGTCCTAGTTACAGCAATCAGACAAGAAAGGGAAATAAAGACATCAAAATTCGAAATGTCACTACTTGCAGATGATATGATACAATGTATAAATTTAAAAAAAAACTGTTTAGAACCGATGAATTAAGTAAAGTAGCAGTTACAAAATTAATATTCATGTCAGTTGCATTTTTATGTCAATGATAAACTATCAGAAAGAGAAATTAAGAACATAATCTCATTTATGATTGCATCAAAAACAATAAAATATCTGGGAATGAATTTAACTAAAGAGGTAAAAGACCTGTACTTAGAAAGTTATAAATCATTGAAGAAATAAATTGAAGAAGATACAAATAAATGGAAGCATATACCATACTCATGGATAGAAAGAACTACCATCATTAACTGTTCATACTACTCAAAGTGATCTATAGATTCAACACAATCCCTATCAAAATACCAATGGCATTTTTCAGAGAACTGGAACAAATAATCCAAAAAAAAAAAAAAAAAGAAACATAAAAGGTCCTCAATAGCTATGGCAATCTGGAAAAAGAAAAACAAAATGGGAGCTATCACACTATCTGATATCAAGCAATACTACAATCTATAGTAATCAAAACAGCATGGTACTGACATAAAAACAGATACAAAATCAATGAAACAGAATGAAGAGCCCAGAAATAAATCCACATCTATACGATCATTTAATATATGACAGAGGAGACAAGAATATACAAGGGCGTAAAGAGAGTCTCTTCAATAAATAGTGTTGGGAAAATTGGATGGATATATGCAAAAAATAAAAAATAAACCATATTCTTATACCATATACAAGAATAAACTTAAGATGAATTAAAGACTTAAATGTAAGACCCCAAACCACAAAACTCTTAGAAGAAAATATAGGCAGTAAATTCTCCGACATTGCTCTTAGTAATATTTTTTCTGATATATCTCCTTGGACAAGGGAAATCAAAGAAAAATAAACAAATAGGCCTACATCAACTAAAAAGTTTTGCAAAGCAAAGAAAACCATCAACAAAACAAAAAGGCAACCTACTGAATGGGAGAAGATATTTGCCTATGATACATCTAATAAGGGGTTAATATCTAAAATACATAAAGACCTTATACAATTCAATACCAAAACAAACAAACAAACAAACAAACAATTCAATTAAAAAATGGGCAAAGACGTGAATAGGGATTACTCCAAAGAGGACATATAGGTGGCCAATAGACATATGAAAAGATGCTCAAGGTCACTAATCATCAGAGAAATGTGAATTAAACCCACAGTGAGATATCACCTCACACCTGTCAGTATGACTATCATCAATAAATCAACAAACAAGTGTTCAAGAGGCTGTGGAGAAAAGGGAACTCTCATGTACTGCTGGTGGGATTAATAATTGGCATAGGTACTATGCAAAATAGTTTATAGGCTCCTCAAAAAATTAAAAATAGTACTTTAAGACCCAGCAATTGCACTTCTGGGTATTTGCCCAAAGAAACCCAAAACACTAATTTGAAAAAATTTGTGCACCCCTATGTTCATTGCAATGCTATATAATAGCCAAGATATGGAAGCAATCTAAGTGCCCATATACAATGGGGTATTACTCGGCCATTAAAAAAATAAAATCTTACCATTTGCAATGACATAGGTGGGCATAGAAGGTATTATGCTGAGTGAAATAAGTCAGACAGAGAGAACAAATGCTATATGATTTCACTTATATGTGGAATCTAAGAAACAAAATAAACAAACAAAACAGAAATAGACTCATAGATACAGAGAACAAAGTGGCGATGCTAGATGGGAGGGGATTGAGGGGATTGAGGTGAAAAAGGTGAAGGGATTAAGAAGTACAGGTTAGTAGTTACAGAACAGTCATGGGGATGGGGAGCACTGTATGGGAAATAGTCAATAATGTTGTAATGGCCTTAGTGCTACTCCTGCAAAGTTTTCATGTATATTTCAGGTTGTGTATGCTTTTTCCACTCCTACTTTTATGAAGAATCATATATTTTGTGTTTCACGTTTGATCTTTACATTTTACAGAAGAGCACAATGAATCCCAGAAAGTTTCGCTAAGACCAATGATAACCAAGCAGTCTACACCTAACCTCCTCCTCCTTAAAGACTGCAGAGTATCATTAAGGAAAACTCTCTGCGAATTTTGATGTAGATCAATTTATACATCAATCTGTGAACGATGTTTATTATTTGACCCTCTGAGGCTAGAGCTGAAGGCAAATAAATATCAAATCACACATATTAAATATATTTCAAGGGAAGGTGAATGAGAAAGCATATCAAGGAATGTTAGTTTACCAACTGATCAGAGAAAATGGGGGAGACAATTCAAGGATCAGCAGCCAAACAGCTCCAAGAGCCTGGCACCAGGGAAAACAATCAGTACACAGCAGAGAAGCCCAGTTGTGTGGGTCAAGTGAAGTTATGCAAAGGGAGAAGTCTGATTGGGTGAGGTCTTCTGAGCCCTTCTACTTCTAATTGGTTATGGGAGACATCCTAAAATGTCACACAGATACAAACTAGAGGATCATTTTTTTTTATCATATCTACTATTATCAAGTATTTTTACAGTGAATAAGGTAATGCAAATATTCTTACCTCTAATTAGTGACAAAGAAACCGAGGTTCATTCACTTGCCAAGTTCCTAAAATTCCAGAAACGGAGCTCAAACTTCGTTCTTTGAACTGCATATGAAGTGTTCTTTCTCCTTTATCAAATTGCTTCTTGTTTGATAAATTCTGGAAATACAGAGCTAATCCTTAATGTAGAATTAATTCATTATGGAGCTATGTGAGCTGCCATATTTAATTAAGGTAATGTAGGAGAAGAAAAGAGGTAAAATCTTAGAGTGCTGATAGTTTTCATTTTTAACTTAACTGGTGCTTTTTAGGGCCTTAAATTGGTTGCCTACAGGATGCAGTATCTTGGTATCTAGGGTTAACATTGAGATTATGATAAAATTAAAACAGTTTCGCTAATTCAAAGTCAAAACTGTGAATTCTTTACGATATCTACTTTTATTTTTTATTTCCTAGGAAATGTAATATAACCCCAGTAGCTTCTTTCTCAAATACACATTAGTACGTATTTATAGTTAATCAAATGTATTGAATTGAATATATGTATTTTATATATGAGCTTACGTATACCGTGACATACTGTATTCCCACCTAACGGTTCAGCCCCAGCCTTCAGCATCTTGTCAGATAGAACTAGTTAAGTTATTCCTCGAAGTGGTGTTAGCTGATGATAGCTACCTTCTCTGAGGAGTTCCCTCACCCACATCTGAGAGGCTGCAACTCTTAAACCACATGTTAAACTCAGCCAGTGATGACCGACCAAGTATCCAAGTCTGCCACCTTGCACCAATCAATGTAGGATGAAGAACCTTCAGTCCAATTGGTGCCTCCGAGCTTCTCTATGGGACAGAGTGAAGCCAGTCCTCAGCTGAGCCCTCACTCCTGCCTAGCTCCCTGTCTGCCACGATGTTCTACTCTGCCCACTTTCAAGGCAGTAGACTAGGAGCCTGCAGCCTGCTTCCTGCAGAGCTGAAGAAAGTCTTGAGCATGGAACACCTTCATATTGGTTTAACTCAACTTTTCTGAAGGTATCAGAGAGCAACATCCATTTTATTGAGAAGAAAGAAGAAAGATGAAAGAGAAAAAAGATGAAAGAAGAAAGAGAGAAGAAAGAGAAAAGAGAGAAGAAAGAGATAAGAAAGAGAGAAGAGAGAAAGAGCTTTCCTAGTTAAATATTCTTGAAAAATATTACATAATATAATCCTCCCACAGAAGTGCTTAGGGATTATTTTCAGCATACTCAAAGAGCTGATTTTTTTTAAAGGTTACTATAAAATATCCACACTAATTCCTGCAATTTGCGAATATGATATATTAGAGAAAAGTGGTTGCAGATGAAAAAAAGGTTGCTAATTAGCTGATTAGAAAAAAGATTATCCTGGATTGTCCAGGTGAGTCGAACGTAATCACAAGTGACTTTAAAGTGAAAGAGAAAAGCTCACGAAGAGTTCAAAGTTGAAAAAAGATTCTCTCTGCTGGGTTGCAAGGAAGCTTGAAAACAGAGTCATTCTCCCCTGCAGCCTCCAGAAGGAACACAGCCCCGTCGATACCTTGATTTTAGCTCAGTGAGCCCCACCCTTGACCTCTGACCTCTAGAACTGTAGGATAACAAAATGATGTTTTAAACGACTTTTGCAACAATTTGTTAGGGCAGCAATATGTAGAAAACTAATATATGCAGTAAATCAGCTGGTTTACTTTTGTTTGATGTTCATCAAATATTTTGCAAGAATCATATTTTCCTTAATGACCTGTTCACATTACTTATTAAATGTATATTTAATAAATCCAATTATTATTATGCCTAAATTAATCGTACTTTTCAAATGAATAAAAGTCACTTTTTTAAGATAATCCTTCTATTTCTGTAAACTGTCCACAAATTATATTATAGGGGCTAATCATGATTAAATATTTAAAGGTACATGGAGCTAATCTTGGTTTGGTGTAAATAATGAAAACAGGGGTTTTTTGTGTAATTTATGTAGCATATGGATCTGGAGTCTCTGCTTTAGAATGACTATGTATTCAGAAATAATAGAAAAAAATTCTTGCTCTCTCTGTCAAATACAGAGAGAACCTTTAAACAAGTAGCATCAGTGCTATTAGATTTTGAAGCCATTCATGTGGAGGAAAGTGTAAAGAGCTCCTTCCCAAAGCACCCTACACACTGCCAAAAAAAAAAAAATCAAGAATTTAAAAAGCGAAGAATAAACTCAGATATGTCCCCTGTGTCTCACAGTATTTATCACTTCACGGACTGTCTATACCAATTCTCTAGCCTTGAAAATACACATGAAAATAATTGACCTTGATTTTCAGACTACCCCACCTCTCTACCACCACTGACATTCTTGAGAAAGTTTTTTTTTATGTTCATTAACCAGCTTCCATGCACCTTGTATCTGTCATAATCTGATTTTTACTCACCCTCTTGTTTTGACACTCCCCTGCCACTGTCACCAGTGATCCAGGTTTCATATTAGTAGATTTCCATGTAGCATTTGACAGCCTAGCTTCAGGTGGATTTAGGAGATGTGTTGTAGGTGGTGAAAAATAACATAAGTGGAGCCATTTTAAACTAAAGCCTGAGCAGCCGTTCCAAAGGTACTGCCTTACAAATCCCATTTTGTGAATCTCTGAACTGGGACAAAGCACCAACATTCTAAGAAGTTTGCAAGAATAAGGATTTCCTGTCAAAGGGACTAATAAAAGCAAACGTTTACTAGTGACCACTCCCCTGATTAATCAGTGAAGAACAGACCTAGCTTATCTGTCATCACCAAGGAACTCTTAAAAACAATTCACCTTCCTCCTTTTTTCCCCATAAAAACTCTGATTACCTCTCCTGTAATCAAAGCACTATTTGAGTTTCTAACTAAATCTCTGTTCCCAGAATTTAGTTTCTTTGAATCCAAATAAACTCTTTTGCCTCTTGTACTTGTTCTCAACTAGGCTGTGTAGCCCACTTTGGGCATACAGAGGTCTTGAGTGGCATGAAATAGAGTGAAGACTAACCTGCCCAAGAGGGTGGATCCACCACGGTGGAGTTGCCTTGGAAATGAAAACCATTTCAGTAGGCTCTTTATCTAGAGTCTCAAAGACTGTTGATAAACAGGTGGCTAATCTTGGTGGTTTTTCAGGCAAACAATTATACACAGAGAATTACATCTCATAGAATTAATTTTAACAACTTACTCTAGTTTAAAAACAACTGTAGAATTCTACAATAATTATTTTGAATCCAAGCTTAATGATGAATCTGTTTGTTCCAGAAAATTTTTAGCAAAATGCATGATTTCCAAATCCTATACAAAACTCAATAGCCTATATTATTGCGTAAGTTAATCTTTTAAGACTAAATTAAGTACTTAGGTAACTCATTGAGATGATTTAATTTATGAAATAATACATTAAGTAGAAAGGAGTATTAATTCAAAAACAATAGTATTGCTGTGGTTTGATAAAATCCACTGATCTCAGGGTTTTTTAATTGTGTGTCCTCTAAACAAATGCAAAATTGCATAATACCCTTATTAGAACACAAGTACACTTGCCCAATGGTTGAAAATTAAAAGTGAAACTGTGGCTTTGTTCCATTTATGATTTTAATCAATTGTTCCTTGTGAAATAGCCCAAAAATAAGTTGTATGAGTTTTATAGTTTAGTAAACTTTAAACACACTTCCAATTTCATGAGAAAAGCTAAATGCTCAGAGGTGTCAAAATTATTGATGTTAGATAATGGATGCTCTTCCAAAAGACTAAGACACAGCAGATCACGTAATTTGTCACATCCTTGCTCCAAATTAAAAGCCACATCTTTGATGTGTTGTACCTTTTCCCCAATGACATTTTTAAAACAAGTTGTGAAGTTAGAAAGTCCAAGCATTCACTCTACATTGCTAAGTGCTTTATTATTTTTTTTAACCTGAGCTCTTATTTTTCATGTAAGAAAGTCAGTTTAGTGTAAAATAGTTAACATTGTTGATAAAACATTATGGAATACCTGCATTTATTACCAGAAAAAATACATCAGATTCCATTTTAGTATATTAAAGCTTGGACGTTTATAAATATTTTAATTTTATAGATGGACAGATGAAATTAACTGTGTTTCAAACATATTGAAATGTTTCCTTTGTGTGAAAATGTGATAAACTGGAACAATAATTCCATTTTCTATGGTTTGAATGATATAATGTTTGTGGAATTAGCTGAATGAAAATGTGAGATGTCTAAATGAATAAAGGCGATTGAATAATAATTAAATTGTAAATATTAGTACTTTCTAAGTTACATTTGTTTTCTTATTTATTGTATAAGTTGCAGCTATTTGATTAGACATCCTTTAAACTAGTAATGTTATTTATAAAAATAATTACATTACTTTTGTTTCAAAATAACATTTTAGAAGAGGTGATAAAGCAGCAGAAAGGTTTAAACTATACCAAAAGAAAATTAGATTTCAACCATAAATTGGAAGGTATAAGTTTATAATCGAGAGATTCCTAAAGAAAATGTGAAAGAATGTTTGTTCTGCAAGTTACTAAAATTTGCAATTTTATTCCTGCTGAGCAGAAGGTAAATTGACCTAAATTTTATAGGCTCTTTGATTCTGTGTAGTAGGGAATGGCTTGGAAAAATAAAGTTAGAGAATTATTGTTCAATTGCTTGGGAAACATGCCTTCGATTGCTATGTTTGATTTATTAATATCAATTTTTATAACAACTTTTCAAAGCCACATGTTTATTTTTCACTTCAAAATAAATTATCTTTTTTGAGAGAGAGGGGAGATTTTAAGTTTTGCCGATGAATTGGTATCAAGAAAATATTGAGCTAACATTTTATAAAATCTACATTGTTAGGACTTAGAGAAAGGAAGAAAAAGAGTAATTTCCTATCAAGAAGCATGACTTCTGGTGAGGCAGGCAGACATCATCACTTGCATATGGCTTCTCAGTAGAACTGAGAGCAAAAACATCTACTGGGCCAGCATAAAGGACTGATTTTAATTCTGGCTTTTGGGATCAGAAATGACTTAACAGCGAAGGCGCATTGGAGATGACGCATGATCAGAGCCTCCCTCACTATGAAGATAGAGATGGCGTGGCACTGCATTTTGAGATAAATAATAAATAGAAAAAATGGCGAAGCGGCTAGGTATGGTATGGCCAGTGTTAGTAAACTGTCTGGTGTGGCTGGAGTTGGAATGGAAACAGGAAGCAAAGTAGAAAGACTATGAAGGTGAAAACAGAAAAGCAAGCAAATTTAGACAATATGGAGAGTAAGAACAGATCTCATTGTCCAGTGAGAGAACCTGCTGGACTTTTCCAAGTAGATACAGATACTGTTGTAAGATGAGCTGAAAACCACACACACCTGACCCATCTTTATATCTACTCCAGCTTTTCACAAGCCCCCTGGTCTCTTTTTCACAGGCTCCACATACTCAACCTACTTTCCTCCAAACACCCCATATGTGCGGTCTACAATTCAAACCCATCTATCAATCTATGCTTCAGAACAATGTGGAAAATTAAAGCATATAAAGATACAAGGAATCAAAGGAAGAATTTATACCTTTCCCTATGCCTCCATTCTGCTTTAACAATAGCAAAATAATATTCTTCCCAGGAGGCAATCTTCCCGGCTTACAGCTGCAATCAAGCAAAAAATACCATCAAGGTGACCCACTTCCTACGAGTAGCCATCTTTGCACAGGCCTTTCAACCTTAAGCACAGTTTGCTGGCCTCTGCTGGCCAAAGAGAGATCTTCTTGTTGGCTTATATAATTAACCAATGATATGTCCGAAGTGTCAACATATTGTGACCAGGAAGGTAACCACAATTTACCAAGAAATAAGACAAGAAGGAATGGAAAAGGAAAAGGAATGTTGGAAATGAAAAGAGAAGACAAGAAAAGAACATGACTGTTGAGTGTCCTTGTTGCAAACTTTTAGTGCAGAACGGTGGGGATTCTAGGTTCTTGTAATCCAGATTCAGACTCTGGCAGGCCCTGTGCAATGAGCCTCAGGGGTGAAACGCTTTTGTTCACCATGGCAACTAATGTCTGCCTTGTATCAGGAGGAAGATACCAGTATCCTAGTGTGAAACAAATATTTCCCTAAGTACATGTAATAAAATGTTAGGTTCTCGGATCTTAGAAATCTTTTATTTTTATGTTGTACAATTGACAACTTTTACATTTGATACAAATAAGGGTAATAATTTTATTTAAAAGGCTCAAATTGATAATCATTACTATTTGAATAAATATAATTTAATATGTGATCCCACGTGAGGTCTTTATACCATGTCAACCTGAACATTTATTTTCTCCAATTTCTGTCCAAGTCCATGTTTAACATTGCTTCAGCTAAATTGCTCTTAATAAATTTACAGGGAAGTGTTTTTAAGTATATACAGTAAACAACCAGTAGTTGGCACTTACAGATTCTCCATTTGGCAGGGTACAATTTCAGTCATAACAGGAGACAGTGAAACATGATTACTGAAAATTCAGAAATCCTGAGACGCACTGAACATAACCTTGACAAAGGAGAAAACGGCAATAAAAATTCTGATGCTTGAAACAACTACCCAAAACTACAAAACAGCTTTCATTAATTAGAATCTTAAATGACGTAACAAAAACCTTGGGATGCATTCTTCATAATTTATATCTAATTAATAATGCAATAAACTGTTATTTATACCAGATAGCCATAGCTGCTGCAAACAAGTGCCTATTAAGCCAATTAATGCTAAATTCTCAAATAATCTATGTATTATTATGTATATTATTATTATTACTATCATTATACATAATAATACGTAGATCATTTGCTAGTTGCTACTCTAAGCCCTTGACCTATGAATTCACAATGATACTGCAAAGTAAGTGATATTAGTGGCCCTTCTTTTTAGATGAGAAACTGAAGTTTGGGAAGTTCAATTTACTTGTTGAAGTCACATAGCTATTATGTTTTCCAGGAGTGGGTTCCAGACCGGCTGCCTTCTGAGTCTAAGCTACTATACAATGCTCTAGTTAGTAGTGTCCTAACACACCATATGTTGTGCCTACACCAATTATTTTTATTCAAATAAATAGAATGAATTCTGCTCTCCTTTATTCATATAATAAATTAAAATACAAATTACAACTTTGAAAGACATTATTTTGATGGTATCTCTTGATAATAATGATATTTTCCTTCTGAGAAGAATTATTATGATTAATTTTAAGAGAATTGGATGATAATTATTCACATAAATATAATTTAAATTTAGAGAGCTAAATCTCATATATTACTAGTTTATTCACGAGATTTCTTGTTAATACTGAATCAGTATTCCTTTTCTCATCTAAATCAGCAAATTATCATGGTTGTTGTAGATATTCATTTATTCAGAAATATTACTGAATATTTTTTATGTATTAAGATAATTTCTAAGAATATCCAGCTGGATCGAACTATGAATATTTAAACATATGGATGGAGAGTAAAGAACTTACTGAGAATTTAGGGGGAGAGATAAATACATTGGTGCATTGTGATGCATATATTGCTTGCCACAAAAATTACACAAATACGTCTGAGCTTGGTTTCCCTTTCATTTGTCAGTGACAACAGAAACCTATGTGATGAGAATTCAAAATGCAGAAATGTAAAGCGGTATCACACTGTCCTCCAACGAGAGACACTTTCATGTCTTCCTATATGAAGACAATACAACTATAATTGTTTAAAAAGATGCTCCTCATTCATGCTCCTTATAAGGTAGTCACTTACGTATAGTGACTACCTTGTAAAAACCATTTCTTTCAAAAAAGTGAGAGATGAATATTTTTATTAACTATTAACTGCAAACTATATCAATCTCTAACATGAAATAATTTATACTTCTATGACTTCCCTCAGCACTTTTTCTTGTTTATTTG